>SJYA01002280.1:4752018-4825190 GCA_006410615.1 Neotragus moschatus | reverse complement strand
AAAAAAAAAAAAACTGAAGCGTGAAGGTACGAGGGTACAGGAGGTACATTCAAGTCTAACTACTCTTAAAGAAGTTATTATTAAAGGAGTGTATATTTTAATTATTACAAAATCAGAAGTAGGAAATGGAGCCCCAGTGAAACCCAACAGAGAAATCTCAGAGATATCAAAGAGCAAATCTTCTCTAGAGAACAAATCCCCAGCGAAGACAGAATCCTGAATATTATGAAGAGGAGGCATGTCAGTTACAGATAAATTAATAGTATGAGCAACTGGAGAATCTCTTACGAGGACAAAACAGTTATACAAAGAATACATATAAAATCTAAACAAATTGGAGAGGAGAATACAAGGAAGATTACATAAAGCATTCCAAAGAAAGTATTTAATGAACTCCAAAGGATTATGGGCCTAAACTTAAAAAAAGGCAAAAGCAAGATGAATTACGTTACAGGAGATTCGGGCAGAACAATAATGGATCAAGGAGTCCAATCAAGATCTAAATTAGATGTTGAACTGTGGGAAAATACATCCTGTGTAGGATTATTTAACTCAGTAAGGTGAAAATGGATAAGATTGGTTTGAACAAAGGATGCTATTGACAAACTTGGAACTTATTGACTTCATATCTCTCACCATGAGAGACCCTGCAAGGAAAAAATAGCTAGAGAAATATGTTAGAAAAACACAAGTATGTGCCAGAAAGCAAAAGGAAAGTAAGAGAAAAGAAAAAAACTCAACTTCCGCAAACTATGCTGCCCCAGTGAAAGGAACGGCAATACAGCAGAGACAAACCCCAGGGGCAAATCCTAAACACTGAAGCAGACGAGGACAGAGACATAAACTCAAGACCAGGAGTGTTCAAAACCAGGAAAAACCATGTCTTCAGGAGGAAGTGGCAGTAGTGTCGCACTCGTCACTGGGCACTTAACACAACGTGGGCCTCAGAAACACAAGCAGTTGCTTCAATTCAGAAATCCACTGAAAGTTATTCTCCAGTTGGAACTGATGTGGAGATAAGGGGGAAGCCATGCCCATCAAAGAAGTTTCTTAGCCTTTGACAGCTCCATAGCCAGAGGTCAGTACAGCAGCCACTGGGACCTAGGATTAAAATGACTGCTCCCAGGGCCAGGTGGGTGCTATGCCACCAGCTAGAGCATACCCTTTGCTCAGCATGAGGTCCGGAAACACAGGACTCAGAGAGAAAAGAACATTAAGATGTCTGGAATGTTCTACAAATAACGGAAGAGTTATTTTCATAAGTTGAAGAAGTATGACGGAGGCCACCACTAATATAAATTTCTAAATGTTGCAAGGATGCAACATTCTCAGTACCTTCTTCCGGAATAAAAATAACAGCAATAATGATGATAATGTTCTACAACACTTACCAAGTGTCAGGCACGTGTTCTAAGAACTCTAAGTAGACCTCATTTAATTCTTATGACAATCTATTAAAGTAAATATGATAATCCCTGTCTTGTAGATTAGGAGACTGACTCAGAGAAACTGAATAACCTGTTCAAGGTCATTCAATAAGTGGCATAACTGAAATCGGAATTCGGTCCTAAAATCAAAGCACTTAACTGACACTTCATAAAGGCACTTTGAGAGAGGAGACAGTATACAGTGGTCAATTTCTCAAGCAAGATATTATAAATACATAATGCTTAAATAATGTTTTGCGGGAAGCTGTTTCCCTTCGAGCTATGTCACAGGTCTTATACTCTGCTCAACGATAAAAATTGGCTGGCATTTTGGCAAGTTTGACATGAACAATGGCTTCTCTTCTTTGCCTTTCTTCACTTAGCCTCTGCTATGGCCTTTGGCAACGGTCATGTGGGTGTGGATCATGCCAAACAGGAAACACATCGTTTTGCTTGGAAAGACCACATGAGAAACTGGGGAACTGGATTCTGTTCTGAACGTGCTGGGTGTAGGGCTAATGTGGTCATCTGCTGCTTCTGTGGGAAGCAGGGAACATGAGAAAGTTGGTGGAGACCCATTTCAGCTTCTGAGGTCCTGAGGGATGACACCCACTGCAGGAGCCCAGACGGTAGCTGCTGGAGGAGTTCCAGCTCAAACCAGGCATCCAGAAGCCATCTGGCAGATACTGGAAAGCATGAAATAGGAAGGACTTCAGTTTCTTTGAATTTTAATTTCAAAAGTTTGAACTTTTATCGGATTTTAGCTCACAAAGGTAAGATTATTTGATTTTGGAATTCACTTCTCTGAAGACTTAAAATTTTTGGATTTTAACTTCTTTGGCATTTTATTCTTCAAATTTGATTTCTTTACAAAAATCTGATAATGGGCAAGAGTAAACATGCACATTGAGGGTATGTTATTGAAATTTTATGATTGAAATATGTTAATCCTGTCATTTGATATGACTGTAGCATCTCTGGAGAACTTTTTAAAGAATATATAGGTATTTGGGCAGCTAACCTGAAGTAGGAAATGGAATAGGAAATGAATGTTTAGTGTTTCATAGCATGACTTGAGGAGAAGGCGATGGCACCCCACTCCAGTACTCTTGCCTGGAAAATCCCATGGATGGAGGAATCTGGTGGGCTGCAGTCCATGGGGTCGCGAAGAGTCAGACATGACTAAGCAACTTCACTTTCACTTTTCTCTTTTCATGCATCAGAGAAGGAAATGGCAGCCCACTCCGGTGTTCTTGCTTGGAGAATCCCAGGGACGGTGAGGCCTGGTGGGCTGCCGTCTATGGGGTCGCACAGAGTCAGACATGACTGAAGCGACTTAGCAGAAGCAGCAGCAGCAGCAGAATGACTTTGAAGCCAACTTAATTAATGTACTATTCTAACTCATTTCAGAATCTTCTAGGATACATTTCATACTATCCACTATGATCTAGGAAGGATATACAAAGTAGTGGGGAGGAGTGGCTTGGTTATTGGAAACAGTAGCATCAGAAAGGTCCTAAGAGACTATGGCCTTTCTTAAGAGAACAAATGACTCCCTTCATTCACCATGATGTAATAATTAAGTTGAGAGAAGTTAGTAAGTTAAGAGAACAAAAGGCTGGGGAATGTTGAGGGGAATAGAGTGTTATTAAACAACTCCTTAAAAATCTAATACTATCTACATGTGTTTTGCCACTACCAAGTGCTTTCATGACCCAGGTAGCTCATATATGATTGGTAAATAGGGTAATGATGTCAGCAAGATAAAGTTTGGTAGGTGAATACATGCTTTTTCTCTAGGCAATGGAGACCAACAGAGTAGGAGTAGAACTCTGTCCTGTAGCAGGGAAGATAAAAGACATCAGCTTGGCTGTTGCACTGGCACTCCCTTCCCAGAAAGGTGCACCCTCTGCCTCGCATGACTCTCTGGGAGTTTTGCCTCCTCCTGTGGCTTCTTTAAAGAAATCCCACTGACTTAGGCCTCCAGTTGACTTTCATCTGCACTGTCTCCCATTCTATTGTTTCTGTGCAGCTTTACTATCTTCTGCAGAACTCTGAGATGACCACTCAGACTGTTCATATTATCTCCTAAGTTAATAATTATTATTTTAGATAGTGTTGCAGTTTTAAAAGTATATAGACTTTGAATGGTCTTCTTCAGACCTATTTTTCTCACAGCCCTGTTATTTTTGAGGGTGTAATTTTGCAGAATGCACTTCTCACACTTATTTCATGCTCTAGTAGAAACGCTGTACTGGTAATGTTGACCGTATATTGGAATACAGCATCTTTACACAGTGAGCAGTTCTCTTCCACTCAAAAAGAATAGATGAACATAGGAAACACAACTTAAGAACTTTTCCACATAGAGCAAAGTAAATTTATTCGCTAAAATCTTCTATGGTTTAGAAATTTGACCATTTGCAAATCCTATGGGATTTTGAAGGTTTTATTAGACTTGAAAAAGTAAAAAAAGAAAAATGGTTTAATGTCATGTCAAATGTGCTAATTTCTCATAGCATAGGAGGAACACCAGAAAGTATATCTTATGCCAAAAAAGAAGCAACAGTAAGGAGAAAATTTTTTTGTTTTGTACACCTGTTACTTTTCACTCTTGATACCCATTACACTCCAAATTTGTGCTTAAAATATGATTTCTATGATATATTAAACATTATTAAGTGACTTTTTCTGATCTGATACTGAGCAAGCAATCAAAAGAAAGTCANACAGTAAGGAGAAAATTTTTTTGTTTTGTACGTCTGTTACTTTTCACTCTTGATACCCATTACACTCCAAATTTGTGCTTAAAATATGATTTCTATGATATATTAAACATTATTAAGTGACTTTTTCTGATCTGATACTGAGCAAGCAATCAAAAGAAAGTCATACATAAAATCAGAATGTTGGCATTTATTTACAGTAAAAGAGAGCTTTATATAACACTTGACCTTTCTCAAGTTAAAAGTTCAGAAGACTATCAGACATAAAAGTTTAGGGACCTCAATCACTTGATGCACAAAATCATACTAACAAACAAAGAAAAAAGAAATGCAAAAACCTAATGTTAAGTGACTAGGGTGCTGCAGACTGGAAGTTCCTTCAACAGGATTAGCTTCTTTAAGTATTTTAAGTCCAGTGAACTTGTTATGCTTCCACATGTTAGTAGTTGCATAGGCTAATTTCAGCTGGCATAAGCTTTTATAAGTATGCAAAACCACGGGGCAAGGCATGCATTAAAATGTGATAATAACACACTTCTAGGACACATGAAGCATGAGGCATGAATCTGAATGCCCCTGGCAGCCATGAAGTCTCACGCCTTGGAGTCAGAACTTTCTGTTTTGATAAGTAATTCTGTTATACCACATTTGGGATGGGGAAAAGAAAAATCAACTTTCTAAATTTAAACTTTTATCTTAACCAGGGTTTCTTAGAGTTTCAACTCTAGCAATTTACTCAAACACAATATTTTAATTCCAGGTGAGCTGGAAATTATTCAAAGCAAGATAGGATCTTAAGAAAAAGTGTTCTTTATTTTCTTAATGAAAATTTAAGAACAATTATGTAGTATTGTTTATCCTAGAAAATTTAACCAATGTGATGAGGTAGGGGTCAAAAATGTAAGAAGGAAGTGATCAACTTTAATAATGTTACTCTCCCAATTCCCCCAGAAAAAAAACATAAGGAGGAATTTCTTGTGTTACTTATGTCTTAGAGGTAAATAACTAATGCTTCTAGATAGTAATGGGTAAGTGTCTACAAGTGCCTTGAAATCCTCAGACGAAAACTCCTAATAAAATGAAAAATAATGCTTATACCTAACATGAATATTAAAAAATAACCAAGAAAAATAGATTTAATTTCTAATACACACATATATAAAAATATATGATACTTAGCAAAAAAGTTTAAGAGTTATAAATAATAAGTATCAAAGTATCACAGTGATCATTCAAAAGGCTACATTAAGGACGATAAAGCTAGGAAAGTTTGCTTTTATACAATAAAAGCAAGGATAATGGAAACAAATGGGAGTATCCAGTGTAGCTATATCCTAAAATCACATCTTTCTGGACCTAGCCTTGCAGTTAAGTATGCCACTTATGATTCTGATATGTGAACTCAAGGTCTTCAGATATGTGAACTCAAGGTTTAAATGAAGTGACAGAACTGTAAAGTGGCATATTTAATAGTGTAACTGTGGCACTATTAAAGGAATATTAACTACTACTAAAGAAATAAAAAGTAAAATTTTTAAACAGTACAAGTAGAAAAGTAAAATAATAATTGTTGCTGCTGCTGCTGCTAAGTCTCTTCAGTCGTGTCCAACTCTGTTACTGACAGTAATTTAATGATAGTACAAATGTGGAATCAAGTATTTTCGCTGTCAAAGAATGGCAAATCAGCGCCTTTAGAAATATAGAGGAGAGCTCTCATTTTGACAAACACAATAAAATTGTTTTAAAGCACATTTCACGGCTTTTGAAAAACCTCTAGAAGTTAGCCAAAACATTAAAAAAAAAAATCTCTGAGCATACAGTAGCACAATTCATCTTTCTCTTTTGAAAGCCATATATCATAGAAGTTGCTAAATATGAAAGTATATCAATTACTTTTGTCTATTAAGTATGGCTTGCTAAAGTTAAAATACCTATTATTTTTAAAAAAAATCTAAGCTTGTGCTCCACTTAGATGAATGTTCATGACCCCCGAAAATTCATATGTTGAAATCTAATCCCCAATGTGATTGTATTTGAAAAGGATTAGGTCAAGGGGGTGGAGTCCTCATGAATGAATTAATGTCCTTATATAAAGCGCCTCAGAGAGCATCTTCGTCCCTTCTACTATCTAAGGACATGGTGAAAAGACAGCTATCTATCAATCAGAAAAGGGCCCTTATGAGATACAGAATCTACCAATGTCTTGATCTTGGGCTTACTAATCTCCATAACTGTGAGAAATAAATGTCTGTTTGTTTAAACCACTTAGTCTATGGTATTTTTTATAGTACCCAAATGCACTAAAACATGCTGAAATAAAAGCTTCTCTAAACTTTAATAACCTTTCATGATTTCCCTTTCTATAAGAATGACATATTTATTCATGTTATAATTAAACTGGTTTTTATGTCTGTTTTTCTTTTAAAAGTACAAAGTAAAAACAAAATTATGTAAATGCCTTTTGAGATAGTTTCACATAGTTTACAAACTCTTTGCCACTTACCTTTTGAAATCTCTTTGATTTTTCTGCCATATAAATCATAAAGATATCTGGCTGGTGAATTTAGGTTCATTCTCATTGTACAAATATCTAAAACCTATACAGAAAAAAAAAAAAACCTTAAAAATAATTTATCACAGTTAGCTCTAATGAAATTGAAAACACATTTAAAGTACTTTCTCTATCATATGGCTATTTAAAATTATAAAATAAAATTAGATGATTTGTCCAAAGTTTCTAATATATGCAATAGAAAAAGACAGTTAAAATTGCTAATTCCAATTGTACTTTCAGCACACAAATATTAATAAAAAGGAGAAAGATATAAGAAATATTAAAATAATCACATTATTTCATAAATGGAAAAATTCTGGGAGACTTCTATATTTTTCCTGCTCTTTTCTATTAATATTTTTTTCATTTATTTTACAATGGGAGGATATTATATTTTAGATTAGGTTTTAAGGTTTTCTTTAGCTTTTAAATTCTTTCCAAGTGTCCTAAAATAAATTATAGGTTAAAGTGTCTGCCTGCAATGCTGGAGACCCGGATTCGAACCCTCGATCAGGGAAGATCCTCTGGAGATGGAAATGGCAACCCACTCCAGTATTCTTGCCTGGAGAATCCCATGGACAGAGGAGCCTGGTAGGCTACAGTCCACGGGATCGCAGAGAGTTGGACACGACGGAGCGACTTCATTCTCACTTTCAAAATAAATTATAGATATTATCTGATCACAGTTCACTTTGATAACTTACACTGTTTGGGTACTAAAAATGGAATTAATAAACTACATTTCAAGGTTTTACATGAATCTGAGTTTGAAGAACTTCACTTTTTAAAAAAAACTTATTGGAGGATAGTTGCTTTACAATGTTGTTAGTTTCTGTTGCAAAGCAAAGTGAATCAGCTGTACGTGTACATGTAACTCCTCTTTTTGGGGTTTCCTTCCCATTTAGGTCACCACAGAGCAGAGTTCCCTATGCTATACAGTAACGTTCTCATTAGTTATGAAGAACTTCACTTTTGATGGTTTCTAATATGCTAAAGTCCTTTTCTTAATATTTTAATTTTTCAATGTGTTCTTGATATAGAAATGCCCTTATAAAGGTGTAACAAGCACCTTTTCAACACCAGGGAACACTTAAACATGCACCAGTTGGAATGAAAGCTCTACTCACAAGACGAGAAAAATTAAATTAACAGAAGGGAGTTAAGAGGTCTCAGGAACCTGAGGGCAGGCATTGTGAGGCTTCAGGAAGTGACTCCCATAACATGAAGCTTACCACAATCATTTAAAAGTCCATAACACATTCCAAATCCAAACTAAATGTACTCATCTCTTCCAACCTTACTATTCATAGCTATGATATACTGCTTTTACATTACCAAGAACTACTGAAGGACAATGTTCATTGTATGATTATATACCTTAAAATTTTTTCTAGTTACTGATAACACTCTGCCTCCATTTCTGCCCACTTTTATCCTTATTTTACAACTAGAGCTTGTAATCAAGCCCAATCAACTCACTTTCTTTGTGACAACAGATATATTGAAACAGCTTAACGTATTCAGTTCAGTTCAGTTCAGTTCAGTAGCTCAGTTGTGTCTGACTTTTTGCAACCCCATCAACTGCAGCAGGCCAGGCTCCTGTGTCCATCATCAGCTCCTGGAGTTTACCCAAACTCATGTCCATTGAGTCGGTGATACCATCCAACCATCTCATCCTCTGTTAGCCCCTGTTCCTCTTGCCCTCAATCCTTCCCAGCATCGGGATCTTTTCAGATGAGTCAGTTCTTTGCATTAGGTGGCCAAAATATTGGAGTTTCAGCTTCAACATCAGTCCTTCCAATAAACATCTAGGACTGAACTCCTTTAGGATGGACTTGTTGGATCTTCTTGCAGTCCAAGGGACTCTCAAGAATCTTCTCCAACACCACAGTTCAAAAGCATCAATTCTTTGGTTCTCAGCTTTCTTTATAGTCCAACTCTCACATCCATACATGACCACTGGAAAAACCATAGCCTTGACTAGAAGGACCTTTGTTGACAAAGTAATGTCTCTGCTCTTTAATATGCTGTCTAGGTTGGTCATAACTTTCTTTCCAAGGAGTATGCGTCTTTTAATTTCATGGCTACAATCACCATCTGCAGTGATTTTGAAGACCCCCAAAATAAAGTCAGCCACTGTTTCCACTGTTTCCCCATCTATTTGCCATGAAATGATGGGACGAGATACCATGATCTCAGTTTTCTGAATGCTGAGCTTTAAGCCAACTTTTTCACTCTCCTCTTTTACTTTCATCAAGAGGCTCTTTAGTTCTTCTTCGCTTTCTGCCAGAAGGGTGGTGTCATCTGCATATCTGAGGTCATTGATATTTCTCCCAGCAATCTTGACTCCAGCTCTTGCTTCATCCAGCCCAGTGTTTCTCATGATGTACTCTGCATAGAAGTTAAATAAGCAGGGTGAAAATATACAGCCTTGACATACTCCTTTTCCTATTTGGAACCAGTCTGTTGTTCCTTGTCCAGTTCTAACTGTTGCTTCCTGGCCTGCATACAGGTTTCTCAAGAGGCAGGTCAGGGAGTCTGGTATTCCCATCTCATGAAGAATTTTCTACAGTTTATTGTGACCCACACAGTCAAAGGCTTTGGCATAGTCAATAAAGCAGAGGTAGATGTTTTTCATGAACTCTCTTGCTTTTTTGATGATCCAGCAGACGTTGGCAATTTGATCTCTGGTTCCTCTGCCTTATCTAAAACCAGCTTAACATGTATAGAGAGGCAAAATTGTACTTTTCTTTCAGTCTGGAAAACAACTTTCAAACATCATGACTGATTTGGCTTATCATCTGAGTTGCTATATCTAGTAATGTGTTGCACTTAAAAGGCAAATAATATTTAACCGATGAATTTAATTTGACAAACTAAACTTAACTGTATTATATCAGAGATTTTCAGCATTTATCCTAGCCTTAAACATGACCAGTAATGTTCCCCCATGCCATGTACTCCCAAGGGCATTTACCTGATTCTGTGTGTTTCCTATACCCTAGCTGCAATCCAGAGCTTCAGGCAGTTTTTCAAAAACTATATATTGTTGCTGTCTCTCTCAAAATCATGAAGAATGTTCATGATTAAAGATACAGTGATAGGAATAATCTTGAACGTTCTAATTTATGAGGGAAATATTCACAACATCAGTGCTTTACCTAGTTAGATAACAATGTACTTACAATGTACTTCATAAGTGACAGTGAAGTAAAGTGAAGTTGCTCAGTTGTGTCCAACTCTTTGCGACCCCATGGACTGTAGTCTACCAGGCTCCTCCCTCCATGGGATTCTCCAGGCGAGAATACTGGCTGCTAAGCTGCTAAGTTGCTTCAGTCGTGTCCAACTCTGTGCGACCCCATAGACGGCAACCCACCAGGCTCCGCCGTCCCTGGGATTCTCCAAGCAAGACACTGGAGTGGGTTGCCATTTCCTTCTCCAATGCATGAAAGTGAAAAGTGAAAGTGAAGTCACTGAGTCATGTCCAACTCTCAGCGACCCCATGGACTGCTGCCTACCAGGTTCCTCTGTCCATGGGATTTTCCAGGCAAGAGTACTGGAGTGGGGTGCCGTTGCCTTCTCTGAAGAGTACTGGAGTGGGTTGCCATTTCCTTCTAGGGGGGATCTTCCCGACCCAGGGATCAAACCCAGGTCTCCTGCATTCCAGGCAGATGCTTTAACCTCTGAGCCACCAGGGAAAAAGCACTGTCATGTAGAGCAAATCCATTAACCTCAGTGTCACTACTTGAAGTGTGTCAGTGCAGGAGAACCAAGGCCATGTGTCCTCATAAGTCAAACGCAAGGCACCCTAACTTAGAATGGCCCCTACCTCTCTCTAGTCCACTTGCCCATAGCTGGGACTTGTCCTTGCTACTCTAACAAATAAGGTAACAAGTGTGGCAATTCCAAACCTCACTCTTCCTGCCTTCCTTCCTAATCTCTTGGTTCAATTTCTTTAGTGACTACTACACACAAGTTAACCTAGAACTCCCATCGAATGGACTGAAACCTTTTTAAAAGATGCTCAGAAAGCAATATTCAAAAATGCAAGAAAGAAAGCATCAGGAAAAGAAACCGCAGTTTCTTCTGGGACTTGAGACAGAAAGGAGAGTGGAACATATAAACACTGACCTGGGATCGGTCTATTTTTAGCAATTAACACAGTCTGACTAGAAAAATTCTTCTTTTCATCACTTTCTCCTATCTGACTCTGTGCCCAAATATTATCCTTTTGCAATTACCACCACTACCTGCCTCACTGACAAAAATATTCAAAGGAGGTAATTCAGACTACATTCTTCCATAGCCAGTCACCTTGAAAATTACCAATAACCTATATAAAAGTGACTCAGTTGTGTCTGACTCTTTGCAACCCCATGGACTGCAGTTCGCCAGGCTCCTCTGTCCATGGAATTCTTCAGGCAAGAATATTGGAGTGGGTTGCCATTTCCTTCTCCAGGGAATCTTCTTGATCCATGGATCTCCTGCACTGCAGGTGGATTCTTTACCATCTGAGCTACCAGGGAAGCTCCTATAGCTGGTCCCATAAACCCTAAAATGATGCAACCCCCTCCTTAGGATACTCACATTCTTCATCTTTCCATTTGTTATGTTTAGTTCTCAATTTCTTAAAATTTATTATTTAAAAGTGCAGCGAAGCCATTTTGTACAAACCATATTCCCCAGTTACTAGTGAAGCTTCAAATATCTAAATATCCTCTAAAGTTTTACCATAATTTACCAATTAAGCTAAGCAAATATGAACTATTTAAAGATAATTCCCTTTACTTCAACTAAAATATCGGTGATTTTAAAATATTGCTGTCTTTGATTTAAAAAAAAATTAGCCAAGTAAAATTACATGGCTTTTTAACTCAGAGATTCTTCTCCTTTCATTGCTAAAATATCAGTAATAATGTTTGTGCAAGCTGAGTTTTAAGGGTTAAATTAGTTTTTAAATTGGCATTAGAAAATCAGATATATTAGAAATTAATAATGCATCAGCAAAACTGCTCCTCTCCTACTTTCAAGATGAAAGATCTTTGCAGTGTTTAAGCATTGCCAACCTTCAGTAATCATTTCCTCATAGTAAATTTAAAATGGTGTAAATTAGTATCAATATAAATTTCTATCAAAAGTCCTAAAAGGAAGCCCTTATTTGTAAGGTCATTTTTGTAATTTAAAATATTTAACAGTGCTAGCTTGCTGTAATCTTAAGGTTAATTAAAATACCATTTCCACTAATCTGTAGCTGTTAAGCTTGTTAACATATTACTTTTTTGATAATTTCTTATAGCTTAGGCTATAGAGAACTCTTCTGATGCTAAAATCTAAAAACCATTATACTGTAAAACTAGACTCTTCTTGACAAGCACATGGGAAGAGATTTTCCAAAAACTCTTTTTAGTTGAGTCCATTTGTTTATAGTTTGGGGAGTCACCTCCATGTCCAAGCATATTTGGTGCAGTCTGCAGCTTTTAGAATGGCTACCATAGAGGTGGAATGGTTTGATAGTCTAAAGTCTCTGAGTTCGGTTTCCGTTCAGTTCAGTTCAGTTGCTCAGTAGTGTCCGACTCTTTGCGATCCCATGAATAGCAGCACGCCAGGCTTCCTTGTCCATCACCAACTCCCAGAGTTCACTCAAACTCATATCCATTGAGTCGCTGATGCCATCCAGCCATCTCATCCTCTGTCGTCCCGTTTTCTTCCTGCCCCCAATCCCTCACAGCATCAGAGTCTTTTCCAATGAGTCAACTCTTCGCATGAGGTGGCCAAAGTACTGGAGTTTCAGCTTTAGCATCATTCCTTCCAAAGAACACCCAGGAGTTTGGTTTAGTACTACCCAAAAGTGAGAGTGTGCTTAGCTCAACATAACCCTGGGCCACGTGAGCTGAGTCTACAAGCCATCAGATCCAACACTATTAACTTCCTCAAAGATGAGAATCCTAATAGCTTTTCATGAATCACTGCCCAGAAATGTAACCCTAGATTCAGCCCTCTATATACACCTCCTTCAAAAGATTTCTCTAGAGCAGGGGTCAGGACACTACAAACACCATGGGCGAATTCTGGCCACAATCTGTTTCTGTATGGCTTGT
This sequence comes from Neotragus moschatus, assembly GCA_006410615.1. Taxonomy (NCBI): domain Eukaryota; kingdom Metazoa; phylum Chordata; class Mammalia; order Artiodactyla; family Bovidae; genus Neotragus; species Neotragus moschatus. The sequence goes on along the minus strand of SJYA01002280.1, from coordinate 4,812,385 downwards.
AGTCTGAGAAGACTCTGCATGCTTTTAATGGTTAAAAAAAAATCAAAAGAAGAATAACATTTTGTCACACTTTAATAATATATCATACCATATGAAATTCATATTTCAGTGCCCATAAATAAAGTTTTCCTGGAAAACAGCCACGGTGTTCATTTATAGATTTCCTATGGCTGGTTGCACACTAAGTATCAGAGTTGAGTGGTTGTAGCAAAGACTTTATGGTATAGAAAATGAAGAATATTTGCTGTCAGACCCTTTACAGAAAAAATATTCCTACTCTCAGTCTACTGCATTATCATTTACTTAAGGTTCTATCTATTCTTCTTTATACATTATCCTCAACTCCTTCATCCATTTCTAAGACCTTTGCACTGCGCACTCTGAAAACTCTCCCCATGATCAACAAAAGTGATTAGACCAATCAACCTCCTTTAAAAGAAGGAGTTCTCTCAGTTTCTCAGAGTCCTCTCATATGCTAGGATTTTAGTCCCTCACTTCACACAATCTCAAATTTGTGAAGTGGTGTTGCAATGTTATTTCTTGATAATTTCTCCCCAACCTTCTTACTGAACAAACAAAACAAACAAATCACAAAGATTTACAATGACTACCACATTGACAAATCCAAAGGATATTTTCTTAATGCTCATTTATTTCAATCTTTGAATAGCATTTGAGCTACTTCCTCTTTCTTTAAATCCCCTTATTCCCTGAATTCTGAAATATGATAATCCACTAATTCTTTTCCTGTCTTTTTTTCTTGTTATAGGTTCATCCACCTCTATTCATTAATTGGAATTCTTGAAGGTAGTCCTAGCCTTCTTCCTGCTTTACACTAAATTCTCTCTTATGGCAATCTAATCAATGTTTCATTTTCTAACTATACACTGACAGCTTCCAAATCGGTATGCCTACCCCTGAAATGCTCTGAGCTTCAGACCAAACAATACCTACTCATTATCTCACTCAAACAGATCAAAGATCCCTCAAAATCAACATGTCCAAGACTGAATCCCATCTCTTTGGCTTCAAGCCCAGTCTTCTTCCAGGCATAGGGAAAGATAACTCCTTCTATCTGGGTATGCAAACCAGAAACTGCAAAATCATCCTTGATACCTTTAACATCTCACTTCCCTTCACGCTATGTATCCAAGCTATTATCAGGGCCAGTTGGTTTTATCTTCTAAAAATCTTATCCATTTCCACTCCCAAGGTCCAGGCTACTATCATCTGTCCCTAGGACTCTGGCAATACTTAGTGAATAGTTTCCCTACATCTCCCTGGCCCACCCAATCTGTCCTCCACTGAACACCAAAGTAATCTCTCCAAAAATAAATCTGATACACTTTCTTCTGCTCCTAACTAAAACGTTTATATGACTTCTCACAGTTCTTTGGAGGAAAAAGGCAAAAATCTGTAACCTTTTTTACAGGCTACTCTTTCCCTCATAAGCTAAACTTTTAATTCATGGGATCCATCCTGCTCCCTCTGCCATGGAGTCTTTTCATATACTGTACTCTCTGCTTATCTCTTCTCATAAGACCTCCCTGTCACCTATTTCATATTCAATAATTTGATCATTTTATAAACACCTTTTCCATTACTAGACTGGTGGCTCAGATGGTAAAGCATCTATTTGCAATGCAGGAGACCTGGGTTTGATCCCTGGGTCAGGAAGATCCCCTGGAGAAGGAAATAGCAAGCCATTCCAGTACTCTTGCCTGGAAAATCCCATGGATGGAGAAGCCTGGTAGGCTACAGTCCATAGCATCGCAGAGTCCGACAGGACTAAGCAACTTTACTTTGAGGACAAGATCACAGTTTTTCACATCCTCAAATTCAGATGCTTGGCAGATTTATTCATAAAAATATCATAAATTACTGAATTAGTGAAAGTTATGACCAACCTAGATAGCACATTGAAAAGCAGAGACATTACTTTGCCAACAAAGGTCCATCTAGTCAAGGTTATGGTTTTTCCAATGGTCATGTAGGGTTGTGAGAGTTGGACTGTGAAGAAAGCTGAGCACTGAAGAATTGATGCTTTTGAACTGTGGTGTTGGAGAAGACTCTTCAGAGTCCCTTGGACTACAAGGAGATCCAAACAGTCCATTCTAAAGGAGATCAGTCCTGAGTGTTCTTTGGAAGGAATGATGCTAAAGCTGAAATTCCAGTACTTTGGCCATCTAATGCCAAGAGTTGACTCATTGGAAAAGACTCTGATGCTAGGAGGGATTGGGGGCAGGAGGAGAAGGGGACAACAAAGGATGAGATGGCTGGATGGCATCACCGACTCAATGGAGGTGAGTTTGAGTAAACTCTGGGAGTTGGTGATGAACAGGGAGGCCTGGCGTGCTTCAATTCATGGGGTTGCAAAGAGTAAGACACTACTGANCGGGGGGTGGGGGGCGGTGGGGGTGGCAAAAAACCAAACCAGCAGTCCCTGAACTGCAGATGCTTGTTGGAGCCAAGAGGTACACAAGGGGAGAGGTGGCACAGACCATGGAGCAGGAGTCAGGAGAAAAGGCCTTACTGACCCAGCTGAACACTGTAGGTTAGCCTCTCCCACTCCTGTGATGTCCCCACGCTCCTGGCTGGGAGAAAGCATAGTCTCTCAGTTTGCTGTGACCTATTTTAAACTACATGGTTTGGATTCCTGTGATGCGAGGAAAGTACCGGAATTCAGCTGGGAGGTTTGGGACTTCCCAGGAGAAGGCAGTGGCATCCCACTCCAGTACTCTTGCCTGGGGAATCCCATGGACAGAGGAGCCTGGTAGGCTTCAGTCCTTGGGGTCGCGAAAAGTCGGACAGGACTGGGTGACTTCACTTTCACTTTTCACTTGCCTGCATTGGAGAAGGAAACGGCAACCCACTCCATTGTTATTGTCTGGAGAATCCCAGGAACGGGGGAACCTGGTGGGCTGCCATCTCTGGGGTTGCACAGAGTTGGACACGATTGGAGCAACTTAGCAGCAGCAGCAGCAGATGGTGCTAGTGGTAAAGAACCTGCCAGCCAGTGCAGGAGATGTAAGAGACGCAGGTTCAGTCCTTGAGTTGGGAAGATCATCTGGAGGAGGGAATGACAATCCACTCCAGTTTTCTTGCTTGGAAAATTTCCATGGACAGAGGAACCTGATGGGCTAGAGTCTACGGGGTCACAAAGAGTCAGACACGACTGAAGCGACTTAGCACGTATCCACTGACAGGTTTGGACACAGTTTGCAATGGGAAGGGAAAATTAAAATGAGCTCTAAACAGATTCAACGTACTAATGTTTTATCAGTTTTGCATCAAAGTGTTACTGAGATCAAATGTACATTTGACTGAACTGTGAATGCTCTTAAGTCTCCTATTCTAGGACTACCGCTGCATACAGGGAAGTGACCCGTCTCCTCTTGGGTAGTCTAACAAAAATAATACAGACTCCTAAGAAGAAAGAAAGAAAAACCACAGTTTTAGTTGGAAACTTGGTGACAGCTGGAGTACTCAGGCCATTTCCCAGTATGGTAGTATACTTTTCCGGAGACAAGTATATCTTTTAAAAGGTGGACAAGTATTAGGCTGCTGCTGCTGCTAAGTTGCTTCAGTTGTGTCCGACTCTGTGCAACCCCATAGACGGCAGCCCACCAGGCTCTGCCGTCCCTGGATTCTCCAGGCAAGAACACTGGAGTGGGTTGCCATTTCCTTCTCCAATGCATGAAAGTGAAAAGTTACAGTGAAGTCACTGAGTCATGTCCAACTCTCAGCGACCCTGTGGACTGCAGCCTACCAGGCTTCTCCGTCCATGGGATTTTCCAGGCAAGAGTACTGGAGTGGGGTGCCATTGCCTATAGAGCTATTGCTGAAACTAAATATCTGACCCATGGAAGCCTCTTAACTCTGGCCTAAGAGCTCATTTGGGGCTGTATTAACTCAGACTTAACAACTAAGAAAAGGAGTCCAGCAGTCCCCTAGCCAAGAGGAAATGGCATGTTCTGGGATGCAGCCAGCCCCGCATCTTAGTCTTAACTTGAAAAGGGGGACAGCTACTCCTTCAGAGGAAAGGTAATTCCCCAACTGGCTGCCTGAAGAACTCATTGGGCCCTTGATGGGAACCAGCAGTGTGAGTTCCATTCCAGAAGCAGAAGACTTACCTAGCTTGAAAGCAGTCATGCAGAGACAGTGAATTCTCCCTTACCTTGACTTTTATTCTATTCAGTCCTCCAACAGATTGGATAAGGCCCACCTACAGTGGAGAGGAAAGTCTGCTTTATTAACTCAAATAGAAATCTCATCCAGAAACACACTCAGACATACCCAGAATAATGTCTAACTAAGTATCTGGGGACTGTCCAGTTAAGTTGACACAAGTACGTGTCCAAGGCAAGTTGACCTTACAATTAACTATTATAACAGCTTACTGAGTAATGATAAGAATGAGAGGGGTTGAAGATGGTTGTATATTTTGAAAATTTAGTATATGCCCTGACCTTGGCTGGGCGTGTTTTCTTTGTCTAAACAGCATGTACAGGCCAACCTAGTTGCCACATCCTCTGGATGCCAGCTCAACTGAAAGGAGGCCTAGAATATTCACATTTAATTCTCATTCAGCTACCTAGATTCTCTTGTTCATTTGACATAGTCCTAGATCATGACATTTAGAAAAGAGTCACCCCTGGAGCCTTCCTCTCAAAGGAAAATGCCCCAGAATAACTATCTCAAATTGTTGTAGGTTCCTTAAATCCTACTAACTACTGGTTTGCTATCACTGAAAAAGCAAGAGAGTTCCAGAAAAACATCTACTTATGCTTTATTAGCTGTGCCAAAGCCTTTGACTGTGTGGATCACAACAAACTGGAAAATTCTTCAAGAGTTGGGAATACCAGACCACCTGACCTGCCTCCTGAGAAATCTGCATGTAGGTCAAGAAGCAACAGTTAGAACTGGACATGGAACACAGACTGGTTCCAAATCGGGAAAGGAGTACATCAAGGCTGTATATTGTCACCCTACTTATTTAATTTATATGCAGAGTACATCATGAGCACAAGCTGGGTGAAGCACAAGCTGGAATCACAATGGGCAGGAGAAATATCAATAACCTCAGATATGCAGATGACACCACCCTTATGGCAGAAAGCAAAGAAGAACTAAAGAGCCTCTTGATGAAAGTGAAAGAAGACTGAAAAAGTTGACTTAAAACTCAACATTCAGAAAACGAAAATCATGGCATCTGGTCCCATCACTTCATGGCAGATAGATGTGGAAACAGTGGAAACAGTGAGAGACTTTATTTTGGGGGGTTCCAAAATCACTGTAGATGGTGACTGCAGCCATGAAATTAAAAGACACTTTGCTCCTTGGAAGAAAGGTTATGACCAACCTAGACAGCATATTAAAAAGCAGAGACGTTACCTTGCCAACAAAGTCCATCTAGTCAAAGCTTTGGTTTTTCCAGTAGTCATGTATGGATGTGAGAGTTGGACTAGAAAAAAAGCTGAGCGCCGAAGAATTGATGCATTTGAACTGTGGTATTGGAGAAGACTCTTGAGAGTCCCTTGGACAGCAAGGAGATCCAACCAGTCCGTCTTAAAGGAGATCATTCCTGAGTGTTCGTTGGAAGGACTGATGCTGAAGCCGAAACTCCAATACTTTGGCCACCTGATGCAAAGAACTGACTCACTGGAAAAGACCCTGATGCTGAGAAAGATTGAAGACTGGAGAAGGGGACAACGGAGGATGAGATGGTTGGATGGCGTTGCTGACTCAATGGGCATGAGTTTGAGTAAACTCCAGAAGTTGGTGATGGACAGTGAAGCTTGGTATGTTGCAATCCGTTGGGTCGCAGAGTCAGACATGACTGAATGACTGAACTGAACTGAGCCAGGTGGCTCTGACCACAGTTCGATTCTTCTTTAACCTACTGAGAAATCTTATCAGAAACATCAGGTGTACTTTCAACTCCTATAGTCTCATGCAAAACACATCACAATCTCTGGACATGTGTCCCTCACCCTCATTCTTGTAGCTCATCATTCTGTGGAATGGACAGATGTCACCTGACTGGTGATATGGACAGGTGGGACAGGTTGGACTAACTCATCAGGCAGTCTTTCCAAAAATAAGAACTGTTTTCAATGATTCTAAATGAACTGGGGACTTCCTGGTGGTCTAGTGGTTAAGAATCTGCCTTCTAATTCAGGGGACATAAGTTCGATCCCTGATCTGGAAAGATTCCACATGCCACTACTGAAGCTGGAGCACCTTAGAGCCCATGCTTCACAACAAGAGGAGCAACCATAAGGAGAAGTCCGTGCACCACAACTAGAGAATAGCCCCCACTTCCAGCAACTAGAGAAAGCTTCAGTTCAGTTCAGTTCAGTTGCTCATTCCTGTCCGACTCTTTGCGACCCCATGAATTGCAGCACACCAGGCCTCCCTGTCCACCAACTCCCGGAGTTCACTCAAACTCATGCCCATCGAGTTGGTGATGCCATCCAGCCATCTCATCCTCTGTCGTCCCCTTTTCCTCCTGCCCCTAATCCCGCCCAGCATCAGAGTCTTTTCCAGTGAGTCAACTCTTCTCATGAGGTGGCCGAAGTACTGGGGTTTCAGCTTTAGCATCATTCGCAGCAACAAAGATCCACAGCGACCAAAGACAAATAAAATTTTTAAAGATTAAAATAAATGAATGAACTGGGAACCCAGAGGCCTACCAGGTGCCAGGAGGTTACATTACAGACACTATCAATCTGTGTCCCCTGAATGATGTAGGTCCCACTTGGGAGGCCCCAACAACTAGAGACATCATATATATCCCCAGGACTGTACTTCCTATGTGGGAGCCAGGCATGAACTTGACTTCCTCCCTGAAAACATGGTGTCTTGAACCATAGGATCATGAACAACCTTCAAGTGTTTAAGGACACACCAACAGCACATCAGGTAACCTTCAGGTGTCTGTGGATATGGCTCCAAAATGAGGCTTCCCTTGGTTACGCAGGGGAACTTCCTGGAGGGGTGCCCTACTCATTTATGCACTTCTGCAGGAGGTTAAGGCACTGGCACCCCACTCCAGTACTCTTGGCTGGAAAATCCCTTGGACAGAGGAGCCTGGTGGGCTGCAGTCCATGGGGTCATGAAGAGTCGGACACGACTGAGCAACTTCACTTTCACTTTTCACTTTCATGCATTGGAGAAGGAAATGGCAACCCACTCCAGTGTTCTTGCCTGGAGAATCCCAGGGACCAGGGAGCCTGGTGGGTGCTATCTCTGGGGTCACACAGAGTCGGACACGACTGAAGCGATTTAGCAGCAGTAGCAGCAGCAGCAGGAGGTTATCTCCATCATGAGAGTCATCCTATTGGAAATGTTGATATGAAATTCGTTCCCAACTTCAGCTGAAGTCATCAGTAATACACCTCAGCTCTGGAAAGTGTTCAAGTGAACCTCAACTCACTGGCCACTGTGGTTATGAATTATAGAATTGCTCTTGACTTCTTTGTAGGCCAAGATAGAGTCTCCCATGGCTAATATAACCTACTGTACTTGGATGAATGCCAAAAGCAAGGGACAAAGGTCAATAACAGAAACTGGAGCATACCACCTAGTCTCCAAGGTAGATCATAATGACTTATGGTGGTTTTGGTTGTTTTTCTAGCTTGTTGGGTCCAGGACCTTGGGTGTGGTTGAGGCCATTGCTGCAGATTGGTCTCATCCTGTTGCTTGGATGTATACTCAGATAGTATCCTTAAATGCTGTATGAAACTGTTAGAATAGATTTGGTTCCATCTCTATGGGATTAATTAGAGTGGCCGATGAGATTGGCAAACTCACAAAATTGATCAGAAACCATCTGTACAAAGTATAACAGAGTTTGGAAAAGAAATAACTGTTTAGCATGGAGGCCTGGGAGGTCTTCACACAGAAGATTTCAGTTTGATCTGAGCTATGAATGAAGAGTTGGACCAAGTGTGCCTATTTTACAGATGAGGGACCTGAGGCACAGAAATTAAGTAACTTGGGACTTCCCCAGTAGGCCAGTGGTCAAGAATCCACCTGCCAATGCAGGGGATATGGGTTTGATCCTTGGTCCAGGAATATCCCACATCCTACAGAGCAACTAAGCCTGTGACACACAACTACTGAGCCAGCACTCTAGAGACCATAAGCTGCAACTACTGAGCCTGCTTGCTGCAGCTCCTGAAGACTGCACACCCTAGAGCCCATGCTCTGCAACAAGAGAAGCCAAGGCAAATGAGAAGCCCATGCACCACAATGAAGAGCATGTAGAGCAAAAAAAAAAAAAAGGTTAAATAACTTGCCAAGCTTACTCAGCTAGGAAGTGAAAAGTCAGGATTGGAGTCAAGTCACCTCCAAATACAGAGATTGCTACTAAACTTCACTGCTTCAGGCATTAAACTGAGACCACCAAAGAAGAATTGAGAGAGATTTGGCATTAGCTTTAAATATTTTTCTAAAGTTGACATAGTGATCCAGAGTTGGTGATTGTGTGTTTAGAGAAGTCTGGTGAAAAAAAAAAAACCCTCAGACTTTGTATGAGCCAGTCTTTAAAAGTGAAATATTTCAGATAAATAAGAAGGTTTAAAGAATAATAAAATGAATAACCATGAACCCACTTCCACCTTTAAAAAATATATTTCACTGACATAACTGAAGTCTCTTGGAAACAATCATACCCTACTTCCTGCATTCCCAGAAGTGACTAACAATCCTGAATTTGCTATTTACTCTTCCTGTGCATTTTCTTCACACATGCATCCATTAACAATATATGATAGTATTATTTTACATATTTTTAAACTTTATATATGGCATTTGGTTGAGGGTTCCCAAGATTGAGATTCATCCATAGATTCAGATTGTTAGAAGTATTGCCAAAATCTTTGCTCTCTATACACTAATGCCAAACAGAAATATGGAGACAAGAGTTACGGAGGAGAAAGAAAGAGTGGTTTTATTACTTTGCCAGGCAAAAGCGGCTGTCACCCCAAGAATTCTAACCCCCTCCCTGGTGAGTTCAGTTCAGTTAAGTCACTTGGTTGTGTCCGACTCTTTGTGATCCTATGGACTGCAGCAGGCAAGGCTTCCCTGTCTACCACCAACCCCCAGAGTTTGGTCAAACTCATCTCCATTGAGTCGGTAGCGCCATCCAACCATCTCATCCTCTGTTGTCCACGTCTCCTCCTGCCTTCAATCTTTCCCAGTATCAGGGTCTTTTCCTATGAGTCAGATATTGGCATCAAGTGGCCAAAGTATTGGAGTTTCAGCTTCAAAATCAGTCCTTCCAGTGAACACTCAGGAACAATCTCCTTTAGGATGGACTGGTTGGATCTCCTTGCTGTCCAAGGGACTCTCAAGAGTCTTCTCCAATACCACAGTTCAAAAGCATCAATTCTTCAGTGCTCAGCTTTCATTATAGTCCAACTCTCACATCTATACATGCCTACAGGAAAAACATTAGCTTTGACTATATGGACCTTCGTTGGCAAAGTAATGTTGGTCATAGCTTTTCTTCCAAGGAACAAGTGTCTTTTAATTTAATGGCTGCAGTCACCATCTGCAGTGATTTTGGAACCCTCCAAAATAAAGTCTCTCACTGTTTCCATTGTTTACCATCTATTTGCCGTGAAGTGATGGAACTGGATGCCATGATCTTCGTTTTCTGAATGTTGAGTTTTAAGCCAGCTTTTTCACTCTCCTCTCACTTTCATCAAGACCCTCTTTAGTTCCTCTTCACTTTCTGCAATAAGAGTGGTGTCATTTGCATATCTGAGGTTATTGATACTTCTCCCAGAAATCTTGATTCCAGCTTGTGCTTCATCCAGCCCAGCAATTTGCATGAAGTACTCTGCATATAAGTTAAATAAGCATGACAGTATACAGCCTTGATGTACTGCTTTCCCAATTTGAAACCAGTCTGTTGTTCCACGTCGGTTCTAGCTGTTGCTTCTTGACCTACATAAAGATTTATCAGGAGGCAGGTAAGGTGGTCTAGTATTCCCATCTCGAAGAATTTTCCACAGTTTGCTGTGATCTACACAGTCAAATGGAGAAGGCAATGGCACCCCACTCCAGTACTCTTGCCTGGAAAATCCCATGGATGGAGGAGCCTGGTAGGCTGCAGTCCATGGGGTCGCTAAGAGTCGGACACGACTGAGTGACTTCACTTTCACTTCTCACTTTCATGCATTGGAGAAGAAAATGGCAACCCACTCCAGTGTTCTTGCCTGGAGAATCCCAGGGACTGGGGAGCCTGGTGGGCTACTGTCTATGGGGTCACACAGAGTCAGACACGACTGAAGTGACTTAGCAGTAGCACACAGTCAAAGACTGGTGTAATCAATAAAGCAGAAGTAGATGTTATTCTGGTATTCCTTTGCATTTTTAATGATCCAACGGATGTTGGCCATTTGGTCTCTGGTTCCTCTGCCTTTTCTAGATCCAGCTTGAACATCTGGAAGTTCATGTTCATGTACTATTGACACCTGGAGAATTTTGAGCATTACTTTGCTAGCGTGTGAGATGAGTGCAGTTTGCAGTAGTTTGAACATTCCTTAGCATTGCCTTTCTTTTCGATTGGAATGAAAACACCATTTCCAGTCCTGTGGCCACTGCTGAGTTTTCCAAATTTGCTGGCATATTGAGTGCAGCACTTTCACAGCATCATCTTTTAGGATTTGAATTACCTCAGCTGGAATTCCATCACCTTCACTAGCTTTGTGTGTAGCGATGCTTTGTAAGGCCCACTTGATTTTCCATTCCAAATTGTCTGGCTCTAGGTGAGTTATCACACTATCATGGTTATCTGGGTCATGAAGATCTTTTTTGTATAGTTCTGTGTATTCTTGCCACCTCTTCTTAACATCTTCTGCTTCTGTTAGGTCCATACCATTTCTCTCCTTTATTGTGCCCATCTTTGCATGAAATGTTCCCTTGGTATCTCTAATTTTCTTGAAGAGATCCGTAGTCTTTCCCATTCTATTGTTTTCCTCTATTTCTTTGCATTGATCACTGAGGAAGGCTTTCTTATCTCTCCTTGTTAATGTTTGGAACTCTGCATTCAAATGGGTATATCTTTCCTTTTCTCCTTTACCTTTAGCTTCTCTTTTCTCAGCTTTTTTTAAGGCCTTCTCAGACAACCATTTTGCCTTTTTGCATTTTTCTTGGGGATAGTCTTGATCACTGCCTTCTGTAGAATGTCATGAACCTCCGTCCATAGTTCCTCAGGCACTCTGTCTATCAAATCTAATCCTTTGAATCTATTTCTCACTTCCACTGTATAATCATAAGGGATTTGATTTAGGTCATATCTTAATGATCTAGTGACTTTCCCTACTTTTTTAAGTCTGAATTTGGCAATAAGAAGTTCATGATCTGAGCCACAGTCAACTCCCGGTCTTGTTTTTGCTGACTGTATACAACTTCTCCATCTTTGGCTGCAAAGAATATAATCAATCTGATTTCAGTATTGACCATCTGGTGATGTCCATGTGTAGAGTCTTCTGTTGTGTTGTTGGAAGATGGTGTTTGCTATGACCAGTGTATTCTCTTGGCAAAACTCTGTTAGCCTTTGCCTTGCTTCATTTTGTACTCCAAGGCCAAATTTGCCTGTTACCCCAAGTATCTCTTGATTTCCTAGCTAGAGGTTACATAGTCAGGAAGGCGTATGTGATAAGAGTTGAGGCAGTACTAGTCTTGTATTCTTTCTTCTGCAAAGTTTCAAAAGGGTAGAATTGCTGACAAGATTAGGGTATGTGCAGGGTCTTAGGTGGGNTGTTACCCCAAGTATCTCTTGATTTCCTAGCTAGAGGTTACATAGTCAGGAAGGCGTATGTGATAAGAGTTGAGGCAGTACTAGTCTTGTATTCTTTCTTCTGCAAAGTTTCAAAAGGGTAGAATTGCTGACAAGATTAGGGTATGTGCAGGGTCTTAGGTGGGATTCCCTGGTGGCTCAGATGGTAAAGAATCTGCCCCCAGTGGAGAAGGCCTGAGTTTGATCACTGAGTCCAGAAGATCCCCTGGAAGAAATGGCAACCCACTCCACTATTCTTGCCTGGAAAGTCCCATGGATGGGGGAGCCTGGCCGGCTACCATCCACATGTTCGCAAAGGTGGTGATGACTGAGGGACTACACTTTCAGGGTCTTCAGTCCAGTTCAGTTCGGTCACTCAGTCGTGTCCGACTCTCTGTGACCCCATGAACTGCAGCACGCCAGGCCTCCCTGTCCATCACCAACTCCTGGAGTCTGTCCAAACCCATTTCCATTGAGTCGGTGATGCCATCCAACCATCTCATTCTCTGTTGTCCCCTTCACCTCCTGCCCTCAATCTTTCCCAGCATCATTGACTTTTCCAGTGAGTCAGCTTTTCGCATCAGGTGGCCAAAGTATTGGAGTTTCAGCTTCAACATCAGTCCTTCCAATGAACACTCAGGACTGATCTCCTTTAGGATGGATTGGTTGGATCTCCTTGCAATCCAAGGGATTCTCAAGAGTCATCTCCAACAACACAGTTCAAAAGCATCAATTCTTCAGCACTCAGCTTTCTTTATCATGGTCTTAGGTGGTCCAATCTCCTAATCTTGATGAGTCTCTTTGGTCCCTTTGTTTTTGTTTCAGGTGGTTTCCTGGGCTGTTCCACCTTTAATTAATAACAGTTCTGCCATTTGGAACTCAGGCCATGAGGCTGGAGTCTTATTTATAAAAAATGGGGGACAAAAAGACTTCCATGCCTAGAAGCCTCATAGGGCCCTGCTCAGCATCAGAAGTACGCAGAGGACTAGGCATAGAGGTGTACTCAGGGCTAACATTGATTTCAGCAACGTAATAAGGACACACACCTGATCATAAGAGAAGACTGCCGGCTGAGTCTGAAAAAATCCTTGCATAGGCTTTCTTATGCCCACTCCCTCTCATGAAGGATCACACTAGGCACACTTTCCCCAGCATCACAAAAGCAGCATGCAAGCCTAGTCTCTGTCTAGAGAACCTACCCATTAGAAACTCGGCACCCACTGGGGCAGGTTACCTGGGCACTCTTTGCCTGGCATGTTTCAAAATTCCAGACTCTCAGAAGGAAAGCAGGTATTTAGCATAAACCATAATGCGTTCAAACAGTTTGTGCATGGTCTACATTCATTAATTAGAATCTTACTATAGGAAGGGCTGTCCTTCCCTTTTTATTCAATTGTGCACATCTACAAGGACACATGGGCTTTTAACTTGTTCAGCGGTTGTAATCTACTATCAGTTACTCAAAATATATGTACATGCACACACAGACACACATATATATAACACATATAAATATAATTTATATTTTCCTAAGGGTCNATGTCTCTTCTGGGAGTTTTTTCAGTTTTACTCTTTGATGAAATACAGATTAGAGTAATTTCTTATCATACAAATATCTAATTTTCAGCAATATTTGTCAAAAAAAAGACTGTCTTTTCCTCACTGAATTATCAAGATTAATTTGCAATTATATGTGTGGGTCAATTTCCGAAATTTCTATTTTCTTTCATTGCACTTTATATGTATTCTGATGCCAACAGTATTCTGTCTTGATTATTTTAGCTTTGTAATAAATGTTGAAATGAGGTAGTGCAAGACTTCTAAATTTAACCTTCCAGTGCTTCTGCATTTCCTAAGCTTTTATTGATCTTTTTGGATCCACGATTAACTTTTCTGGTCTCTTCATGAACCCCCTACAAGTTCAATAAACTTCCTTCCCTCCGACTGATCATAATAGGAATGCCTCCTTAGCCTGGATATACTGCCACAGCTGTTTCCTTTTTACATCTCCGTTAGTTCTTTCCCTGGTACGTGCTTGGGCCAGGTCTTGTGGAGTTACTTTGTCCATGAGTAACTTAGTGTTTAGCCAAGATACAAGCGGGACCCTAGGCAAAATTTGGGAAATTTTCTCTAAATAGGTCCTTCATCTGGGGCATTTCATGATAGATTATAGCCATTTGAGCCTCCCAGAACTTTGATGTCTTGTGGAGACCATGGTGCTTTTCTTGGATTCTCTCTCTCTAGATCAAAATTGCCTCTAGAGATAAAGATAAGGTGAATTGTAAGACACACTTCAATTTTTCCTGTTCTCTCCAGCATGGCAGTCTGGTGCTTCCAGTTGCCTAATGTTTAAACATAGCTGTCTTGTATTTTTTGTGCAGTTTTCAGTTATTTAAAATGGGATGGCTAGTCTGATACTAGCTTTTCTGTTACGACTGTAAAAAGATGTCTCAAATTTTGTTAATGGTTATGTTAACTCATTTTCCTAGGCAGCACTAGTGGTAAAGAACCCAACTGCCAATGCAGGAGACATAAGAGACATGGGCTCAATCCCTGGGTTAGAAAGATCCCCTAGAGGAGAGTATAGCAACCTACTCCAGTATTTTTGCCTGGAGAATCCCTCGGACAGAGGAGCCTGGGCGGCTATGGTCCACTGGGTCGCAAAGAGTCGCACGTGACTGAAGCACATTAGCACACATAGCACACAGCTCATTTTTAGGTGAGAACACATAGGAATTGGAATGTGACAAACAGTATATTTGTGGCAGTTTCACATAACAAAAAAAAATAATGTTCTTAAGGTCCAAAAATGGATTCTAGTCCTAGCTATTCCAGTTAATCCACTTTGGTTATGGCAGTTAATTTACCTAAGTCACCATTTTCTAAGTTAGCAATTTTTTGAATAGTCCAATAGTTAGATTATTAGATAAAATTGTATTATTTCATAAAATTCTATAATTATAATGTCCAGAAATTAAGCTTCAACAAGGATACCTTAATGGTAATGTATATATGAAAAACTAACTTAGTAAATGCTTCAATTTACTCATTATTGTTATACGTTCTTAGCAATTTAAATGTATCAAGATAAAAAATATAAGTATAAAAACCATTGCAATTTTAATAAAAAACAAAAATAAATTGGTCTTTTCAGATTTAATATCATGTTTATGTTTTAACTGTTTAGGGGAGTCAAAGCATAAAGACTGTCCTTATTTATCATCTGTAACATAAATAAATCTTTAGACTGAAAGTTATCATTTGTTTTTATTTTAGCTAAGGAAATCCACCTCCCTCTTTATGATTTTATGCAAAAAAAAAATTCTGGCTGCCAAGTAATCACTTATAATGTTCTGAAATAATATTTTAATTGTATAACCCTAAAATTCATACTACATAAATAGAAGACAACTGGCAATCCATGGCCTCTTGAGAATAAACTGTATTATCAATTTCTATAGTTTTAAAAATTCTGCTTTCATATTTTTAAATCTGATATTAAACTCTGGTTATGGATAATAGACTAATTTTTAAAGCAGTAATAGTGTCAATGGGCTTTTGCTTATATATCATAAAAAGCTCTTTAAAGAACTTGCAACATAAATAATTATGCATGACCTCTCCTGTCGGAATCCATGCTGAACATCCTTAATCAAATTTTGTTACTCCAGGTGCTACCTTTTGAATCTCTTAAAACGTTCTCTAAATTCTTTAATTCACACTGTGTAGAAAATCTCTGTAATAGCTACTGATTTGTATGTGAACATTCCATAAACTAAATTGGGCCTTTCCTATTTTTCTTTTAAGTATACTTGGTTTACAATATTGTATCAGTTTTGTATATAGAAAAATGATTCAGTTATATATATTTCTTCAGATTATTTTCCATTAGAGGTTATTATAAGATATTAAGTACAGTTCCCTGTGAAAGTGAAAGTGAAGTCACTCAGTCGCGTCCAACTCTTTACGACCTCATGGACTGTAGCCTACCAGGCTCCTCCGTCCATGGGATTTTCCAGGCAAGAGTACTGGAGTGGGGTGCCATTTCCTTCTCCACAGTTCCCAGTGCTATATAGTAAATCCTTGCTGTTTATCTGTTTTATGTATATTTGTTTGTATCTGTTAATCCCCTACTCCTAATTTATCCCTCCCAACCTCCCTTTCCAGTTTGGAAATCATAGTTTGTTTTCTACGTCTGTGAACCTGTTTCTGTTTGTATACAGATTCATTTGTATTATTCTTTAGATTCCACATATAAGTGATACCATATGTAATAAAATTTATCTTCCTCTGATTTCACTTATTATGATATTATCTAGGTTCATCTATGTCACTGCAAATGGCAATATTTCATTCTTACCATGGCTGAGTAATATTCCCTTGTGTAAATATATCACATCTTCTTAAGCCCAACCTGGTGATGGGCACAAGTTGTTTCTGTATCTGGGCTATTGTAAGTAGTGCTGATAGGTATGCTGAGGTGCATGTATCTTTTCAAATTAAGAATTTTTGTCTTTTCTGGATATATGCCCAGGAATGGGATTGTTAGATAATATGGTAGCTCTATTTTTAGTTTTTAAACAAACATCTATACTGTTTTCCATAATGTTTGCATCAATTTATATTTGAAATGGACCTCTCTTTTTTAAAAATATTTAATTAATTAATTTAATTATATGGCTGTACCAAATCTTTGGAGAAGGCAATGGCACCCCACTCCAGTACTCTTGCCTGGAAAATCCCATGGGCGGAGGAGCCTGGTGGGCTGCAGTCCATGGGGTCGCTAACAGTAGGACATGACTGAGTAACTTCACTTTCACTTTTCACTTTCATGCACTGGAGAAGGAAATGGCAACCCACTCCAGTGTTCTTGCCTGGAGAATCCCAGGGACAGGGGAGCTGGTGGGCTGCTGTCTATGGGGTCTCACAGAGTCGGACACGACTGAAGTGACTTAGCAGCAGCAGTACCAAATCTTAGTTGCAGCATCCAGGATCATTCACTGTGGTACTCAATCTCTTAGTTGTAGCACGTGGGATCTAGTTCCTGACCAGGGATCGAACTCACACCCTCCTCATTGAGAGTGAGGATTCTTAGCCACTGGATGAACAGGGAAGTCCCAAGGGTCTTTCTTAAACTTCTTAATGTTTTTTGTTGTTGTCTATTGAGCTATTTTTCAAATAACAAATGGTAAATATCATAGAAGTCTAAATTTTCCTCTGACTTAAAGGCATTTGATAAGTCTATTATTTATTTATATCCTAACTGTCCTATGTGAGTAATTCCCTCAATACTTATGTGATCTTTCAGTAGTAACAGGGAAAAATCACTGCAATGAAATATATTTACGTACAAATATTAAGGGAATATTTACTTTTTTCTAAGTCAGACTTACTATACATATACTACTCCCATCTTGCTAACTTGTTGACATTTTCCTTTTCATGATTTCTGAACTCCTTGTACTAGTTCTCATAGCAACTAGTGACCTAATTTCCCATAAACTATTTTCTGTCACACAACTTATCTTTCTCTTATACCACATGAGAAATGGAAATACAGAACAAACAGAAGACTGTGAAAATTCCTATCAATTTGTACGTTTGAGGTTTTATAACATCAGAGAACAAGAGTTCTTAAATGTTAGTGGGACTAGGCAACATCTGGAGACATCTGCTGAAATTCAGATTCCCAAGTTCGAGAGATTCTTGATAGGCTTGGAGTGGGGCCCAGAAGTCTGAATTTTTAACATACAGACCAGATGATTCTGATGTAGGTTTTCTCAGAAAGTCACTAGCATTATATGCACAGTAGCATAAAGGAAGATAGAGGGGGGACTAGGAGAGAAGCATCCAAGAAAGGAGACAGAAAAAGATAATCTCCAGGTTGAAGGTGAAGGGACTAAGGTGGTTATAGGGAATAATCAGGTCAAACTGGAGAGTGAGATAACATGGGTTTTTTCCATTCTTTCATTGATTTCATTATCTTTTTCATCATTTCCACCACTGTAATCTCATGCTATTAGTGACAGAACACAGAAAGCTAGCAAAAAACAAATAAATAAAATATAACTATTAACTGCTGAGAAAAAGGTAAAGACGTCTCATAAAGGAGATGCTATCCAGGTGGCTCTGTAGTAAAGAAACCATTTGCAAATGCAGGAGAGGCAGGAGACATGGATTCAATCCCTGGGTCAGGAAGATCCCCTGGAGGGGGAAATGGCACCCCATTCCAGTATTCTTGCTGGGGCAATCCCATGGACAGAGGAGCCTGGTGGGCTATAGTCCATAGAGTCTTAAAAGAGTTAGACATGACTGAGCACACGTACTGGATAATACAATAATTCACACAGCTTAATATTTCTTCTCTGGCAAAGATTCCAGGAGGTAACTGAGGGAAAATAAAACTTATCTACCACAATGCTAACCTCAAAAAGCTATATAGCTAAAGCAGTTTTCATTTTCCATTTACTTTGCATTTGTGCCCACAAATTTTTCCTAATATCTTTTCAACACATGAATAATGTTTAGCCAATGCCCATAGTAGTGGGTGCTGTGTGATTACTAAAATCATATGAAGTAATTCTAAAACCACCTGATTCCAATTTCAAGGGGATGGACCATCATTCTGATATTCGAGAGTATAGAGAAGAATGGTATCACTTTTGCCCTCACTGAAACTTTATAATTAGCTAACCTTTTAACCTTCATTTTGATTATGTATCTATTGCTGAAATACAATTATTTCTCCTCAACTCCATTCTGAGTATCAGAGAGGACTTTTAAGCTCCACCTTATTTTATCACCCATCTTATATAACTCCCTCATTTCACTGCAGTAACCTTCACCATATTAGAGTCCTTTACTTTTTACTTCAGTTTTATATTACTTAGCAATAATCTAAAAATAGCCATTAGTCCCTGATATTCCTAATATTTTAACATAAAGGAGAAAATAATTTACATTTTTCTTATGACTATACCACCTTTTTAGTCCTACTGCTGATCTGGTATTAATTGATAAATGGGCATTGCCCTGTGATCATCAACAAAGCTTTCAAAATTTAAATTTTATTCAAAAAATAATTAGCTAGCCTTATTTTCCCTCCAAAAAGTTCTAGCAACACCCAACACCAGTATTTAACTGCCTTCTCTCTTTTTCCACATTCTTAAAAGTAATATTGAGACAAATGTTTACAAATACATTTATTACTGAATCATCTTCTGACTTTTATAAAAATTGTGACAGTTCTCTAAATTTTACAAACTGAAGGAAAAAATAAGTGAAAGAATTCTTTGAACATCCATTTTTAAATAAATTGACCTCTCACGTCAAAAAGCAAAATAGCAGTGACATTTTTGTTTTATACTCAACCTTTCATCTAAGAACATGTAATCTGTAAGAGTGACTATTACCCCAATTTTACCACTGAGGCATAGAATTACAGAGATTGAACTGAAGTGAACTCAAGAGGTTATCTAATCTAGCTTCCATCTCCAGGAATGACTACATTTGAACAATCCAAGAGATGTCCACATTCTCTATTTTTCAAAAGCTCCAGGGAAGATGTTACAACTTGCCTTAGCAATTTGCTCTGGTGTGTCATATCCCTCATTTCACTTATAGTCCAAATCTGCAGATAAGAAGGAAATAAAATCCAGTTTCCCAGCTCCTTAGTAAATATTCTTACGCAGATGTAGTTATAAAACAACTACAAAAATAAGTAGATGAAGAAATAGATATTTCAATAATAAAAATTTCCAATATCTAGTCACCTATTCACCTGTTTTAAGCAATATTCATTTTGAAAATATTCTGGTATAACAAAATGATTTATAGCTATCTTCATTTCAAAATAAATGTTTCCCATTAATAAGAAAAATAAATTCTATTAGATGTGTATTTATGAGTCCTAAAGAGAAGAATGGGATTCCCTGGTAGCTCAGCTGGTAAAGAATCCACCTCCAATGCAGAAGACTCCCAGGTAGGAAGATCCACTGGAGAAGGGAGAGGCCACCCACTCCAGTATTCTTGGACTCCAGTATTCTTGGACTTCCCTGGTGGCTCAGATGGTAAAGAATCCTCCCGCAGTGCAGGAGACACAGTTTGATTCCTGGGTTGGGAAGGTCCCCTGGAGGAGGGCATGGCAACCCACTCCAGTCCTCCTGCCTGGAGAATCCCCACAGACAGAGAAGCCTGGCAGGGGCTACAGTCCGCTGGGGTCGCAGAGAGTCAGAGACGAAAGAGCGACCCTGCACAAGCACAACGAGAATAGCAAGATAAGAATTTAATGGGAACTTTCTGGGTGCCAGGCACTGTACTCCACACATAATACACACTGAACTCTAACATCGGTTTTATCAGATAGGCAGGTTACTATCACTAGTTTTCAGATAAAGAAATTGAGACTCAAAGTAAATTATAAAAGGTCTCATAGATAGTGAATGACAAAGCTAGGATTAAAACCTAAATAGTTTGGTTATGTTTCACTGTCTCTCTAATCCATATTTAATAAATTTTCATTGCTTTTATTATTATTATCAAGCTACTTTAAGATTCACTGAAAAATCCTTATCTGAATGAAAAGACTACCCCCCATCAAATTCTCATTAGTTTCTCTGTATTTTTAAATATCAAAGACCTAGGAAGTACAAGCACCTTCTTAAAAAAATGCATTTATATGACAATAATTTGTTTCTTAAAGTTTGCTGAATTGTTACATGATTTTTCTTAGTCCTATCCAGATTTACTTTTTTTAAATGCATATGGATACTTTTAAATTGAATCGTTGCTATTTCAGATGTCACTGATTACTTTGAAGAGCAGAGGGGCTTCTAGGTTTTAACTACTCTTCTAAATGAAAAGGAGCAGGCTTGAGTTTTGAAGCTAGTTAAATTGACTTCAACCTAAATGCCCTGTAAAGTATTATAACCAACTGGAATGTTTCCTCAAGTGTAAACATAACTTTTACCTAAGGAAATGGCCAAGTATGTTGGCCAAATTATTTCCTGAAATGCTTTTGCTTTATCTAAGTAAGTTATGTTGTAAGTGCAATAACCATACTTCTAAACAGCTGAATTCTTGCATTCTATATAATGACTCCTTAATATTTCAGTTGATTTGCTGACAGTGGTATACAGAAGGAAAAAACACATTTCAAGAGCCATAAAAACTTTGAAATTTAATTTTTACTTCAATATTTAATACAAGATTACCTTTTTCATTGTTTCCTTTCCCACTGTAATCTCATGCCCATCCTGCCCCATGCCATTCTTAAAGAGTAGAATTCGGGCTGAGGTCTTCTCAATAAGTTTCTGCATTCTAATAGAAAGAACAGGCTTGGTTTTCCGTCTTTTGACATCAGTAGGAAGCATCAGCCCATTCATTGTCCAAGTTACATTCTTCATTAACAACAGATGGTCTAGAAGAGATTTTTTTAAAGTCAAGTCAATATTTGGCTTCGAAATTAAAAATGGACACATCGCGCTTCCCCTCCCCCTATTACCTGTATTGTATACACCGGCTAGTCTCCATTTAGATGCTGGTTTCCTAAAATGCTACCACCAGCTTCCCACTAACCGTGACATAAGCTGTAGCAAGCTGTCTGCTCTGATAGCCTGCATAAATCATCATTTTTGAAGGGAACAGATGCTCAGGGTATGAAAGAGTAATACCACAATTTAGTCCTAATTAAAATTCACCTTAGCATGCCTCTATCACTGATCACGTGCACTGAGCTGAAAGCATTCATTGAAAGGGTCTAAGATCCTTTGCTTACTATTAAACAACATGGGTCCTGAACTTTTGTGTTCTTTAAGGGTGGGAAAACACTTTTTTCCTCTTCAATATGATTATTAACCATGTTCATTTAAAGAAGATGACCTCCAAATAGTAGCCTTATACATAATTCTTCTCTTGTGATTAGAATGAAGGTGCTTTCTAGGACATCTTTGGTAAGAGATTGAAACTATTTCACTAAAAATGAAACCCAGCTTTTCATTAACAGTTTACTTTGACCCATATATTTTCTGGGACTCCCTGGTGGCTCAGACGGTAAATGGTCTGCCTGCAATGCAGGAGACGCGGGTTCAATCCCTGGGTTGGGAAGATCCCCTGAAGAAGGAAATGGCAATCCACTTCAGTACTCTTGGCTAGAAAATTCCATGGATGGAGGAGCCTGGTGGGCTACAGTCCATGGGGTTGCAGAGTCAGACATGACTGACTGACTTCACTCACTCATACACTTTCAAAGATGTGTGCATGAATATAAGTTTCAAAACTCCCACTAATATGAATGGGAGTGTAACTAAATTACTATGTATGACTTTGAAAATGTAAGGGTAAGAATAGAAGTGCAGTATATTACAATACTAAGTTGCTGTCAGCATTCCTCTCTTTTCAAGAGGTTTCATTTCACAAATAAATAATTTACAGCTGAGTTGTTTATTTTATTTGTGCATTCAATTTATTTTAGATTATATTTTCTGTTCACATAGATTACAAAAATACAATGATTCCTCTCTCATCTGCTTATCTGTCCTAAAAGAGAAACAAAATTTTATTTGCATATAACTAAAAGTAGCTGCATTTATTTATTTACCCAAATTTTCAAATAACTATTTGTTATTAGCATTTATCTTGAAAGAAGCATGACCTTTTAACTCAGAAATGGGACTTTATATAAAATCTGATAGTATTGATATGAAACATGAGCCAGTGGTTGTAAACAATTTTTGGGTCCCAGAATGACTATATTAAATATTCAAACAACTTTCTCTCTCTCTCTCTCCCAACCAACATATACAAACTCACACATACATACATGTACACACATATACAGTGAGCAGAAATAAAAGCAAAACTTAGAGAATACATTAAAACTAGAAGATTAAAAATATGATTAAGATTTCAAGAAGAGAAAAAACTTAACAGAAATTAATGACATATTTTATCATTTTGTAATCTTAAATTGGAGAAGAAAATGACAACGCACTCCAGTATTCTTGCCTGGAGAATCCCAAGGACAGGATTGTAGCCTGGTGGGCTACAGTTCATGGATGGCAAAAACTTGGACACAACTTAGCAACTAAATAATCTTAAATAGATAGATAGGAATTAGAATTAGGAAAATAAGTAGAAGTTAATGAGACCATATATGCCTGAAAGAATTGAAAACAGATGGTCAAATAAATGTATGTATGCACATGTATGTTCACAGCAGCACTATTCACAATAGTTAAAGATATAAACCAAACCTCTACCGATGGATAAATGGAAAAATAAATTGTAGAATATATATATATATGTGTGTGTGTGTATTTTTATATGAAGGAATATTATTCAGCAATAAAAATAATAAGGTTCTGATACATACTACAATGTGAATGATCCACAAAATATTAGGCTAAGTCAAAGAGCATAATGGGAACACGTGTACACAATGGTGGATTCATGTTGATGTGTGGCAAAACCAATACAATATTGTAAAGTAAATAATAATAATAATAATAAATTTTAAAAAATAAAAAGAAAGAAAAGACGCTCAACATCACAAATTACAAAGAAATGCAAATCAAAACAACGAGGCATCACCTCACAACAGTCAGAATGGCCATCATTAAAAAATCTACAAACAATAAATGCTGGAGAGGGTGTGCAAAAAAGGGAAGCCCCCTATACTATTGGTGGGAATGTAAATTGATACAGTAACTAGGGAGAACAGCATAGAGGTTCCTTAGAAAACTTAAAATAGAACCACTATATGACACAGCCATCCCACTCCTCATCATATACCCAGAGAAAACCATAATTCAAAGAATCACATGCACCCCAATGTTTATTGCAGCACTATATACAGTANGTCTTTTGACATCAGTAGGAAGCATCAGCCCATTCATTGTCCAAGTTACATTCTTCATTAACAACAGATGGTCTAGAAGAGATTTTTTTAAAGTCAAGTTAATATTTGGCTTCGAAATTAAAAATGGACACATCGCGCTTCCCCTCCCCCTATTACCTGTATTGTATACACCGGCTAGTCTCCATTTAGATGCTGGTTTCCTAAAATGCTACCACCAGCTTCCCACTAACCGTGACATAAGCTGTAGCAAGCTGTCTGCTCTGATAGCCTGCATAAATCATCATTTTTGAAGGGAACAGATGCTCAGGGTATGAAAGAGTGATACTACAATTTAGTCCTAATTAAAATTCACCTTAGCATGCCTCTATCACTGATCACGTGCACTGAGCTGAAAGCATTCATTGAAAGAGTCTAAGATCCTTTGCTTACTATTAAACAACATGGGTCCTGAACTTTTGTGTTCTTTAAGGGTGGGAAAACACTTTTTTCCTCTTCAATATGATTATTAACCATGTTCATTTAAAGAAGATGACCTCCAAATAGTATCCTTATACATAATTCTTCTCTTGTGATTAGAATGAAGGTGCTTTCTAGGACATCTTTGGTAAGAGATTGAAACTATTTCACTAAAAATGAAACCCAGATTTTCATTAACAATTTACTTTGACCCATATATTTTCTGGGACTCCCTGGTGGCTCAGACGGTAAATGGTCTGCCTGCAATGAAGGAGACGCGGGTTCAATCCCTGGGTTGGGAAGATCCCCTGAAGAAGGAAATGGCAATCCACTTCAGTACTCTTGGCTAGAAAATTCCATGGATGGAGGAGCCTGGTGGGCTACAGTCCATGGGGTTGCAGAGTCAGACATGACTGACTGACTTCACTCACTCATACACTTTCAAAGATGTGTGCATGAATATAAGTTTCAAAACTCCCACTAATATTAATGGGAGTGTAACTAAATTACTATGTATGACTTTGAAAATGTAAGGGTAAGAATAGAAGTGCAGTATATTACAATACTAAGTTGCTGTCAGCATTCCTCTCTTTTCAAGAGGTTTCATTTCACAAATAAATAATTTACAGCTGAGTTGTTTATTTTATTTGTGCATTCAATTTATTTTAGATTATATTTTCTGTTCACATAGATTACAAAAATACAATGATTCCTCTCTCATCTGCTTATCTGTCCTAAAAGAGAAACAAAATTTTATTTGCATATAACTAAAAGTAGCTGCATTTATTTATTTACCCAAATTTTCAAATAACTATTTGTTATTAGCATTTATCTTGAAAGAAGCATGACCTTTTAACTCAGAAATGGGACTTTATATAAAATCTGATAGTATTGATATGAAACATGAGCCAGTGGTTGTAAACAATTTTTGGGTCCCAGAATGACTATATTAAATATTCAAACAACTTTCTCTCTCTCTCTCTCCCAACCAACATATACAAACTCACACATACATACATGTACACACATATACAGTGAGCAGAAATAAAAGCAAAACTTAGAGAATACATTAAAACTAGAAGATTAAAAATATGATTAAGATTTCAAGAAGAGAAAAAACTTAACAGAAATTAATGACATATTTTATCATTTTGTAATCTTAAATTGGAGAAGAAAATGACAACGCACTCCAGTATTCTTGCCTGGAGAATCCCAAGGACAGGATTGTAGCCTGGTGGGCTACAGTTCATGGATGGCAAAAACTTGGACACAACTTAGCAACTAAATAATCTTAAATAGATAGATAGGAATTAGAATTAGGAAAATAAGTAGAAGTTAATGAGACCATATATGCCTGAAAGAACTGAAAACAGATGGTCAAATAAATGTATGTATGCACATGTATGTTCACAGCAGCACTATTCACAATAGTTAAAGATATAAACCAAACCTCTACCGATGGATAAATGGAAAAATAAATTGTAGAATATATATATATATGTGTGTGTGTGTATTTTTATATGAAGGAATATTATTCAGCAATAAAAATAATAAGGTTCTGATACATACTACAATGTGAATGATCCACAAAATATTAGGCTAAGTCAAAGAGCATAATGGGAACACGTGTACACAATGGTGGATTCATGTTGATGTGTGGCAAAACCAATACAATATTGTAAAGTAAATAATAATAATAATAATAAATTTTAAAAAATAAAAAGAAAGAAAAGACGCTCAACATCACAAATTACAAAGAAATGCAAATCAAAACAACGAGGCATCACCTCACAACAGTCAGAATGGCCATCATTAAAAAATCTACAAACAATAAATGCTGGAGAGGGTGTGCAAAAAAGGGAAGCCCCCTATACTATTGGTGGGAATGTAAATTGATACAGTAACTAGGGAGAACAGCATAGAGGTTCCTTAGAAAACTTAAAATAGAACCACTATATGACACAGCCATCCCACTCCTCATCATATACCCAGAGAAAACCATAATTCAAAGAATCACATGCACCCCAATGTTTATTGCAGCACTATATACAGTAGCCAGGGCATGGAAGCAACCTAAATGCCCACCAAGGGAGGAATGGATAAAGAAGTACTATGTATACACAAGGGAATACTTTTGTTGTTGTTGTTTAGCTGCGAAGTCGTATCCAACTCTGCGCCCATGCACTGCAGCATGTGAGGCTTCTCTGTTCTTCACTATCTCCCACGGTTTGCTCAAACTCTATCCATTGCTGCTGCTGCTGCTGCAGCTAAGTTGTTTCAGTCGTGTCCGACTCTGTGCAACCCCATAGACAGCAGCCCACCAGGCTACCCCATCCCTGGGATTCTCCAGGCAAGAACGCTGGAGTGGGTTGCCATTTCCTTCTCCAATGTATGAAAGTGAAAAGTGAGACTGAAATTGCTCAGTCATGTCCGATTCTTAGCAACCCCACAGACTGCAGCCCACCAGGTTCCTCCGTCCACGGGATTCTCCAGGCAAGAGTATTGGAGTGGGGTGCCATTGGCTTGTATCCATTGAGTCGGTGATAACTATCTAACTATCTCATTCTCTGCCACCCTCTTCTCCTGTCCTCATCTTTTCCAGCAGTGGGGTCTTTTCTACTGAGTTGGCTCTTTGCTTCAAGTGGCCAAAGTATTGGAGTTTCAGCTTAAGCTTCGATCCTTCCAATGAATATTCAGGGTTGATTTCCTTCTAAGACTGACCTGTTTGATCTTCTTGCAGTCCAAGGGACTCTCAAGAGTATTCTCCAGCACCACAATTCAAAAGCATCAGTTCTTCAGCACTTAGCATTCTTTATGGTCCAACTCTCACATCTGTACATGACTACTGGAAAAACCATAGCTTTGACAATATGGACCTTTGTTGGCAAAGTCAAGTCTCTGCTTAGTAACACACTGACTAGGTTTGTCATAGCTTTTCTTCCAAGGAGCAAGCATCTTTTAATTTCATGGCTGCAGTCAGCATCTGCACTGATTTTGGAGCCCAAGAAAATAAAATCTGTAACTGCTTGAACTTTTTCAACTTCTATTTGCCATGAAGTGATGGGACCAGATGCCATGATCTTAGTTTTTTGAATGTTGAGTTTTAAGCCAGCTTTTTCACTTTGCTCTTTCATTTTCATCAGAAGACTGTTTAGTTTCTCTTCACTTTCTGACTTTAGAGTGGCATCATCTGCATATTTGAGGTTGTTAATATTTCTCCAGGCAACCTTGATTCCAGCTTGTGATTCATCTCAGTCCAGCATTTTGAATAATGTGCTCTGCATACAAGTTAAATAAGCAGAGTGATCAAATACAGCCTTGACATACTCCTTTCCCAAATTGGAACCAGTTTATAGTTCCACGTCTGGTTCTAACTGTTGTTTCTTGACCCACATACAGGTTTCTCAGGAAACAGGTAAGATAGTCTGATATTCCCATCTCTTTAAAAATTTTCCACAGTTTGTTGTGATCCACATAGTCAAAGGCTTTAGTATAGTCAATGAAGCAAAAGTAGATGTTTTTCTGAAATCCTCTGGCATTTTCTGTGGTCCAAGGAACATTGGTAATTTGATCTCTGGTTTCTCTGCCTTTTCTAAGTCCAGTTTGGACCTCTGGAAGTTCTCAATTCATGTATTGTTGAAGCCTAGCTTGAAGGATTTTGAGCATTACCTTGTAAGCATATGAACTTAGTGCAGCTGTACAATAGTTTGAACTTGCATTGCCTTTCTTTGGGATTGGGATGAAAATTGACCTTTTTCAGTCCTGTGGCTACTGCTAAGTTCTCCAAATTTGCTGACATATTGAGTGCAGCCCTTTAACAGTATCATCTTTCGGGATTTGAAATAGCTCAGCTGGAATTCCATCACCTCCACTAGCTTTGTTCATAGTAATGTTTCCTAAGGCCCACTTGGCTTCACACTTTAAGATGTCTGGCTCTACGTGAATGACCATCATCATTGTTATTTAAGTCATTAAGACCTATTTTTATACAGTCCTTCTTTGTATTCTTGCCAGCTCTTCTTAATCTCTTTTGCTTCTGTTAGGTCCTTACTGTTTCTGTCCTTTATTATGCCCATCCTCACATGAAGTATTCCCTTGATATAGCCAATTTTTTGGAAGACATATCTAGTCTTTCCCATTCTATTGTTTTCCTCTATTTCTTTGCATCATTCACTTAAGAAGGTCCTCTTATCTCTTCTTGCTATTCTCTTGCTTTCATTTGGGTATATCTTTGCCTTTCTCCCTTTTGCTTCTCTTCTTTTTTTCAGCTATTTGTAAAGCCTTCCCAGATAACCACTTTGCCTTCTTGTATTTCATTTTCTTTGGGATGATTTTGGTCACCACCTCCTTTACCATGTTATGAACCTCTGTCCATAGTTCTTCAGGCATTCTGTTTACCAGATCTAATCCTTTGAATCTCAGCCATAAAAAATGAAATTGTGCCATTAGCAGAGATGTGGATGGACCTAGAGACTGTCACACAAAGTGAAGTAAGTCAAAAGGAGAAAAACAAATATAGTGTATTAACACATAGATGGGAAATATAGAAAAATGGTACAGATGAACTTATTTACAAAGCATAAATAGACACACAGACGTAGAGAACCTATGGATATTAAAGGGGGAAGGAGCAGTGGAATGGAGTGGGAAATTGGGATTGACATTTATACAATACTATGTATAAAACAGGTTACTAATGAGAGCCGATTGTACAGCACAGAGAACCCTCCTCATTGCTCTGTGGTGATCTAAATGGGACGGAACCTCAAAAAAGAGGGGATATAGGTACACGGACAGCTGACTCACCTTGCTGTATGGCCGAAACTAATCCAACACTGTAAAGCGACTATACTCCAATAAAAATCTTTTTAATTAAAGAAAAAGAAATGAAAGTCAAAAATGAATAAATAATAAAAATGAAAAAAGGATATATACTGTATAATTCCATTTATAAGAACTATCCAGAATAGGTAACTCCACAGAAACAGAATTCAAACAGATGTGTGCCAGGGGCTAGAAGAGGAGATAGCAGGGAGAAACAAATGGATAAGGGGTTTTGTTTTGGAATGATGGGAATGCTTTGGAACTACACAGTGTGGCTGCACAACACTGAAAATGTACTAAATGCCACTGATTGACCACTTTAAATGATTAATTTTATGTCATGTGAATTTCATCAAAACAAAGAAAGAAAGGAGAAGGAAAATGAGAAAGAAGGGAGGCAGAGGAGGAGGAAGAAGGAGACTACTGATGGTGAGTATCCTGAAAATAAAAAGCATCTTGCACTGGGAAAAAAATAAAATAAATTCCTGTACTTTGATAGGAGTGTACCCACAATGTGGAGACCCTCCAGATGTTTATTAAACTAGGTTTGAATTTCAGCTCTGTTACTTAGGAGCCCCAGATGAGTTACACCTCCTGCATCTCTGATTTCTCATCTACAAAGTATGCAGTGGGCACCACTCCACCACCTGATGAGGATTAATTATCTTACAAGGAAAAGTACCTAACACACTGAAATCACTCCATAAATGTTGGCTTTTCCTCCTGCGTCCCTGAAATCCCATGCTTATTATGTAGCTCTAGACTATACAGAGCCATCAGAATCCAACCAGGAAAACAGAATCCACTCAGAGTACTTGAGAACAGGGACAGATTGCAGGGAATTGGTTATGTAAGTGAAGGAAAAGACCGCAAAGCAACAAAAGGACAGTGACGCAACCAAGAGATTAGTAATAGCCAGAAACCATTCCCACCAAGGCCAGATGGAGGAGGTGTGACAAGCACTGGATTTAGAGAGTCTTACCGACAAACCATTTTTCTCTTTGATTCTTTTGAGCAGAACACGATTTGGGTGAGGCAAGTGAAGGGCCAAAGATGCAAAGTTTGGGGAAACATGCTTAGGGTGGGGCAAGCACACCACCATTGAAGTGAGAGCCCCGTTAAATCTTGTCCTGTAGGTGCTGCATTCGTTTCTCTCAGATGCCAGCCCCGGTTTTGACTGTCTGTCCTATGTGCAGAACTCCTGAAATTCCATTCAAAATAATGCTATTAGCCAGAAACTGTTTTATAAGACTTACGGGTTTTAACTCATCTATTCCTTTCAATGCCAAAGCCTTTGACTGTGTGGATCACAATAAACTGTGGACAATTCTGAAAGAGATGGGAATACCAGACCACCTGACCTTCCTCTTGAGAAACCTGTATGCAAGTCAGGAAGCAACAGTTAGAAGTGGACATGGAACAACAGACTGGTTCCAAATCAGGAAAGGAGTACATCAAGGCTGTATATTGTCACCCTGCTTATTTATCTTATANCTAATTCTTGAAGAGAGCTCTAGTCTTTCCCATTCCATTGTCTTCCTCTGTTTCTTTGCACTGATCAATGAGGAAGGCTTTCTTATCTCCCCTTGCTATTCTTTGGAACTCTGCATTCAAATGGGTATATCTTTCCTTTTCTCCTTTGCCTTTCGCTTCTCTTCTCTTCTCAGCTATTTGTAAGGCCTGCTCACACAACCGTTTTGCCTTTTTGCATTTCTTTTTCTTGGAGATGGTCTTGATCACTGCTTCCTGTACAATGTGATGAACCTCCGTCCACAGTACTTCAGGCACTCTATCAGATCTAATTCCTTGTATCTCTTTGTCACTTCCACTGTAATTGTTAAGGGATTTGATTTAGGTCATACCTGAATGGTCTAGTGGGTTTCTCTACTTTCTTCAATTTAAGATAGCCAGGGTAAACATTATTACTTCCAGAGGCAAGAAGGAAAACAGAATCTGATCCCATGCCAGTATGGAGTACTCAAGGATGTTCAATACAGACCTGCGTAGGTTTTGGCCCTGCTGAGGAAGAGGATTAACTGAGGCTAGCAGTGGGTGGAATGAGGAATCATCAAGTGGTGAGGGGGCTCTCAGGCATGGGGGGCAGGAAGCCAGCCTGAGTATTAAAACAAGAAAGGTGCTGCCATCTAAACCCACCTTGAACATCTCAGGAAACATACTAGCTATGCGGAGCTAACAAATGCTTCTTACACTTCTTTTGTCTCATCTCACAACCTTGACATCCTTCCCAGGGCTGAGGCTATCTGGTACCTATAAGAACTAGAAAACAGCCTACCCACCCCCACCCAGCTTTGGGTCCTCCAACTCTGCTCAACAGGAAGCAGTGGCCCTAAACCTTCCCAAAGGTCACACCATCTCCTCTTTCTTGCTTCCTTACTTTCAATAATACTTAATAAGCACCTACTGTATGCAAGGTTACTATGAGAAATACAAAGGGAAGTGTTAAATGAAGAAGAGAGCCTCTCCTCTGCCTTCTCCAACTATCAAAATAGAAAAAAAAAAAAAAGACTGAGGGGAGAGAATAGGTAAGAAAGGGCATTCCTGACAGAATGTGGGAAGACTGAAAATCTCAGATCTATACGTTCCTGGAAGAGTCATTTATCCCAGCACTCCACTTTTTGGACAACTGTCTGGTCTCAGACAAGCATTAGCATCACCATTAGCCTCTCTGCCATGGACTTATTCTTGGGCTGGCTTCCTCTAGCCCCTTACCAAACAGGAACATTCACAAATCTACACAAGAATTTGGGATAGGGATTTTTAATATACTCCTTCTGAATGTCCACTCACTGCTGGCCCAAAAGGATGCTCTAATGAGGTCTTTACCTCCCCTCTCACTATGGAATATGCATGGTTCACCATAGTACCTATTTGGTTTTCCATTCAACCACTGAGCAACATTTGTTGAGCACCTATTAAGTGCCAGGCCCTGTGCACCCCCTCAAAAAGATGGTGAACAAGGCAGCCACGTTTTATGCCCTAGGAAGCCTGGTTTAGAGAGGACAGCAGTCGTTACAAGTCTGATGACTACAAAAGGGCACACTGAGAATAAGCTTACCCTTACTAGTGACAGCCTCCCCAGAAAGTAGGACCAAATACAATGCCTGTCCATCCAGGAGTCTCAAAAGCAGGGGACTTGGAATTCCCCTTTGAAGGGTTCTTCAATCTTCCCCTTATTGACAGTACTCTCAGCAAATTCCCTGTCCCCACACATGCAATTGTCAAATAAGGGGTCCTATTCTCATTATCATCTCATCTCCTCCTAATTGTGGTAGCCACACCTAGTGGGTTCCAAAGCCTCACGACCCTCTGAGTTAGGATAGGAGTGGGGCCTGCACTCCACTGAAGTTCTAGTGGAGGTTGGGCAAAACCTTGGGAAAAACTTCGCCAAAGGGCTATATCCCGGCCAAGTCCCTTGACTGTTTATGTTGATATACTTACTCTCTGGCACCACTCAGAACATTACGCCCCAATAATTTATTTTGAAGAACTCACAACCTATTTTATTTTCATGTTTTGTTTATAACCAAATCATGAAAAAGACAAAGCATGTTCTAGCATTAGAAGGTCTGTTTACAACATCACCACATTTTCTCAGCCTACTTCAAAAAAGCCAATGCCTGTCATGAAATTAAATAAATCTAGGTGTTCCCCAAGTTGTAATTTTCCATTTTGCATGTGCCAGGCAGAGAATACTGCCTTCTTCTGTCACCAGAATAAAAGCAGCAAACTTGCAACGTCAAATCCATAAGCTTATTAAAAATCTTTAAAAAAAAATTAATTCTCTTGTAGTTGGGCAATAAACTTGAAAATACATTAATGCTCTGGCTGTCTTGAAAGTATAGATAATGACCTTAAACATGAACAAGCACATCATTTCATGGGTGTAAGATGATGAGTTTATAAAATATAAATGCTCTGACAGTAGGAAAACATACTGCTATATTCAATTATATCATCTGCTCAAAATACAATTGCTTCTATGTTTGGTAAATAGATTAAATCCAGGTCACATTCCTGTGTTCAACTGGGTTTCTAGTCACTCCCTTTTCTCTAAATACTTGAGTTCTTTGTTTCTGCATGTTCTTAAGTGTCATCACTTATTGCTATAGGCGTGATGGCTATACTTAACTAATAATGACAGTGGTTGTCATTAGATTTTAACTCAGTAACACGAGTCTGACATATTATTTGAAGTATGTCTTCAATTTAAATTTGATTAAAATTACAAACATCCCATCTATTGTGCCAATCAAAATGTTGTCACCCTTTCCCTGAACTTTTCTGTGAACTTTCTCGAGATAAGTTGTGGCAGCTTAAAGTTAAGGCTAGCCTTGGGTCATAAACATATTTTAAAACACAACTTTCAGAATAGAGCAGAGCAAGCCCACTTGGGGCTCCTTTCACAAAAGGACTTGATTTTGACTTACACCTCAGAAAAATTCTCAAGGTAAATAGTAGAATATAGTGAGAGTTCACGGAGAAGGCAATGGCACCCCACTCCAGTACTCTTGCCTGGTAAACCCCATGGACGGAGGAGCCTGGTAGGTTGCAGTCCATGGGTCGCTAAGAGTCAGACACGACTGAGCGACTTCACTTTCTCTTTTCACCTTCATGCATTGGAGAAGGAAATGGCAACCCACTCCAGTGTTCTTGCCTGGAGAATCCCAGGGACGGGGGAGCCTGGTGGGCTGCCGTCTATGGGGTCGCACAGAGTCAAACACGACTGAAGCGACTTAGCAGCAGCAGCAGCAGTGAGAGTTCAAAGGCTCTAACTCAGATTTCCACATCATGCTGTTAACACAAGTGCTCGCTCGTGATTTTAGCTTGGTTGTAAACATTTTAAGATCCTGGACCTCGCAAGCACCTGCAGTAGTAAAATCAGGTACTTGTGCCAGTATATATGATAAGCTGGTGGAAATGAGTCGAACCAGAGATGGAGCAAAAGAGGGAAAACAGACAAAGAGCAGATGGAAAAACAATGTTTTAGACACCCATTATATAAGTACAGCAGACTTTTATACACATTATTGTATTTGCTCCTCATAATTACCTCGTGAGATGTTTATTATTGACTCAGTTTATATATAATAGATGAGGAAACTGGGGGTTAGAGAGGTTAAGCCACTTGCCCAGGTTCAGAGTGGTTTGCTTCCCTGGCAGTGATGGTAAAGCAGAGCCAAATGACTGCTGTTGCTATTTTCCTACACCCAGGCAACTATTCTGGGAAGGTAAGAGTGGACACGAGGTTCTAATAACTAGCCTTGGGATCTTAACAGCACTTGGAGTCCTAGTTACACTTATGAAATGCTATTCTCAGTGTTCTATTTAGATGAGGGATTTGAGGGATTTATAGACATTTAATTTCCAAATAATTTTTCTTTTTAGAAAAATAAGACAATATCCAATAATTCTTTAAGATATTTTTACCTCGATATACAAGTAAGGACACTGAAGTGCAGATCAGTCTGCCCAAGGTCATATAAAAGGGACTAGAATCTTGCAAGATCATCTGATTTCAAGTCTAGTGCTCTTCCCACTAAATGATAATGCATTTCTTATGTCTCTCCTAACAGATGTCTCAAAGCTTCAAAAACAAACGCTTTGGAAGGCAAAATCCTGAAAGAGTACCTATAGGATATATAAATGAATTCTCCGGTAAAGTAGCAAGCAGGGTAGATAGACAACCGCCTACAAGATTTGATTTCAAGGTTACTGGAAATGCTTGGCTCAGTTTTTAAAATACCTCCTTTTGTTTCCATGACATTATTTGTTTTTATGATACCACCCCTCTTATTTTCTTTATAGCACTTCACACTGTCACTAAATAAGTTACTTAGTTCTGTATATGTTTATGTCTGTTGCTTCTTCTACATTATTAGAACCTAAGCTCCATGAGACCTATCTTGTTCACACCATATCCTGGCATATTGTAGGGATTCAATAAATACTTCTTGAGGAAATGATTGAATGAATGAATGGTCTCTCCTTAACTACTCCTCTGCCTCCTTAACAGAACCATAATTTTTTTTTAAATTACTTCTCACACACTGCCTCAACTCTCATCAGGCAGGTATTCTCTCTGTCCACTTTTACCCATGTAGCAAACAGCTCCAGGTGATAAAGACAGTATTTATAACTCTTCTGAGTTATAAATTCTCATGTCCTCATGAGAATTAAATTTTATCAAATTTCTTTGCAGACAAAAAAGGCTGTATTCAAAACTCTTAATGTCAAATGTGATTCCATAGTATACATTTTAGAATTAAAAAATGTTAATACATTGTATATATCAAATATTATGTAAAATGCCCAGCAAGGTCTACAGTAGCAGCCCATAATCAAACATATTAATTATTTTTAATCAAAACAGTTGATTATTTATACCAAATAAGGCTGTGCTATCAAATGAGTTATGAAAAAATTGTTTGGTCATCTGCAAGTCTGTATTTTAGAATGGCATATAAGAGACTGGATTTGTAGCATTAACTCAGGGGTTGTACAGAGAAAGCATAATATACTTAAAGCACATGGTGAGTGTATGGCTTTCAGGAAGTATTCAAATTATCAGGATGGTTACAGGTTCGCAGGCATCTTCATTAAACAAGTATAGCTTCTGTGTGAATATATGCAATATATACAATTCAACAATTCATGATATGTCAATAATTCAGGTGTTTCTCAATGATTTGGTATTTTGACAGTATGAGATGCTACCGTATGCGTGCTCTAAATTTTTCTATTGGCTTTGCGGGGTTGGGGGGTGCATCTCTTGCAATGATCTTCAGACCCACATCTAATTACATAGTAAGGGCACTATACACACTTAATCATAGGTTTAAAATATTTGGAATCGGGAAAAAACATAACATACATGCCTATAGTTTTATCCTCCCTTGCAGAAACAGATAAAGGAATAATGTGCTATCTCAGAAGAGAGTTCTTTTTCTCTACATAATATCATGTTCCTGCTTTGGGTATATGCAGCCAAGTGAGAGAGAAGATGGACTGACAATCTTTGCATTAGATTTGACAATCTAATGCACATACTATTCAAAGTGATCATAGGGAATTTGGGAACACTCACCCTAAGTCCTGCTGCAGCTGCCCAAGTTAAGCAGTGGTCACCCTGTGGGTGAGCATCACAGAGCCCAATATTAGCTTTAGCAGGACTAATGCAGCACTGGTGTAGACCATAGCACAGTCTTGCGATCCAGCAGCAAGAAAAGCAAGGTATGATGTGGGTAGCAAGTCACTTCTTGAAACTTGTGCTTTTAACAAAATCATTTAAAAAGCAACAAACTGAGGAGACATATAATGGAACAGAATATAATGCATGAATCCAGGTTCATTAAACTAATGCATTTTTTGAGAAACAAAATATGACAGAACATTTCATTATTGATGCACATATGAGAAAAAGTGTTATGCTGCTATTTAGAATGTGTCTTGTATGTCGTGGAATTGAAATATTTCCAAATCATCAATAATTAAAATGATGAGAATCCATCATTTCACTGACATTTATTTCTACATGAAAAGATGGCCTATTTTAAATGTGCTCACACATATTCTTGTCAATCACAAGCTGTCACAGCAAATTATCTCATTTTGTAGATCACATGGCAGTTAGCAGAAATCTCTAGGTTTAAATTTAGATCTTAGGTGTAGTAAGTAACAAGAATACTCTTCATGGATTTTTTTCTGTGACTACATCTTCACAATACAGCATATAAAAGATGTAAAATTCTATTCATAATACTCAGTTTCATTTCTGGTTAACAAAACTCAGGACTGAAATGAATCACTGTAAATGATAACACTGAAAGCCAAAGAATAAAATAGTATATATAGAAAAGAATGGAGATACAGAAGTAAAAAAAAATTAAACAATCTCAGAAATCTATACAGTGAAACTTGGACCTACTGAAAACTTTAAAAATGTCCTTTGAAACAATTCATTAACTATATCTTCATAGTTTTAGAGATATCATTAATAAATTTCAGAATCCTGAAAGACCAGAATTATTAAGACCTAATAAGACAGTTGATCTTCATCAATAATCTTCATAAAAATTCTTTCTGCTTTTCCCCTCCACACAATCCATCTTTCTATTTATGCATTCAACTTCAAATGTAAGAATTATTCTAATATTGCATTTCAACAGGGAATGTTTCATGTCAGTCTTGACCCTGGCTTGACCTCGGTATGAAAGCTTTGTGTTTGGAGGTATGTGATGAATAGCTCTCTGGTTTTCTATTAAATTCAGTGCCACTGGTTGTCAACAGTGATCCTCAAAAGGGGTGGTAAAGTATTTAAAAAATCAGAGATGTTCTGCAGGTCTCTTTCTACCTTAGTAAATCTGGAAATAGTTCTAAGGCAATTTTCACTATCTATACTACTTTCCCAAAGAATAAGAACACAATGAAGTATGGAAATACAATTGCCAAAATATACATAGGTTTATTTGGCTTTCCTGTGCCAAAAATAGAGTAAATTTTCATTTGGAGGACCAATGGATTTGGTTTAATTTTTTTTTTCTTTAAAATTAGAGATGAAGGAATAATGACAACAAAGAAATCAGATTATAAGTCCCCTTTTTTATTATCTGTCTCTGATCTGGCCTAGGACTGGCACATAGTAGACTTTGAATCTACTGATGTTTACTGAACGAATGAAAAACAGTATATTAAAATAATGACCATTTACTGACTCTAATGCTTATTTGTTCATTGTACATAAAATATTCATGCTCATCTGCAAAGATGCAACAGTTACACCAAACTCTGCCAGGTGTTTCCTCTTATTTACCTTTAGAAAGTAGAATTTTCCAACTTCTGAGAATGCCTCCTTACTCTAAATGTATCTACCACTTTCAAAGCTATTCATCCATGTTTTATTTTTATGGTAAACTCATGACAAGTTGGCATATTATTGATAATCTATAACATTCATGCAAGAGAGTTCATTTTAACCTGATTTGAAAAACTACACATGAGTATATAGGTGAGAATATGTAGCTGATATACATATATATATGTGAAATTTTCCGCACCCCTCTCAAGTTATACACACATATATGATAAATTATATATATATAT
The DNA here is from genome assembly GCA_006410615.1 of Neotragus moschatus. Taxonomy (NCBI): domain Eukaryota; kingdom Metazoa; phylum Chordata; class Mammalia; order Artiodactyla; family Bovidae; genus Neotragus; species Neotragus moschatus. Next base: position 4,774,334 of record SJYA01002280.1, on the reverse strand, counting down.
AAATTATTTGTGTTTATGTTCTTGTTCTGAAAGAAATCAATATCAGCCTTTAGGCTTATAGGCTTATCTGTGAGCTTAACTTACATGAGTAGCTTTTTTCCCATTATACTTAAGTCTTTTTAATGGACATGTGATATGCTAGTCTGTGTCCAAGCTCACCTACAATTTCTTTTCTCAAAAGACAAGGCACATCTGCCACCTGCTCTACTCCGTGTCCCAGCAACAACTGTCGAGCAGCATAAAGATTGATTATCAGTCAAAAACCATTGCACAACACCAGATTTTGGTGGGTTAAGCTTGCTGATCCAGCAAGAGATGGTGTGAAATTTTCAGGAGTGTGTGCCAACATTTTGGTGCTAAAAGAACAGCAGTGCATGTCACAGTGAAATACAGCCAAAGATGTGCAGACAAAGCAGAGAAGTTTTTTTTGTTCTAGACTTGGCTTTAAAAAGATAAAAGAGAAAACAAAAAGTAGGAGGAAATTAGTTTGTACATTTAAAAATCATCCACCAAGCTTTGTCATGTGTGTAACATTGTCATTTTAGGCATTCACGTCCAGATCTTTTAAGAAGCTTAGCTATAAATAATTTTTATATATTTATTCTAAAATACCATAATCATACGAAAGGCAAGTATTTCTTATTAATAAAAATAACCAAGGATCTTAAGAAAGTATTCACTACATACATATCCGAATATAAAAGTCACAGAAACATTTACCCACAAAGACTCATGCTTCTATACAAAGAGATGATTCATGAATACGAAATAAAGGCAGCCATATTTTAAAGTAAAAACAAAATTTGAAAAATATCTGGGTCTACACTACTGCATAGCTTATTTTTACTGAGTATTGCAGCAACAAGTTTCTTTACAAGGACCAAATTACCTTGAACTTTTTATTGAATTCAAGAAATTATTTCTTGATGATCAAGTATTCTTAAAGAGATAGAAATTCTAGTATCATTTTCTATAATAACATTAATAGAGGAAGGATTTTCATCACTTCTTCTGTAATGAACTCCAGAATTACTTTTCTTCTATTTATGCAATGACTGCCTAGACTTGCCTTTGGTTCACTGGCTTTATAGCAATTGCAGAAAAAAAATACTTCTAATAAGGCAGAAAAAGCAGAGGGGAATACAGCAGTTAGATACACTGAATTTATATGGCAAAGTTCTTATGTCATTTAAATGTGATTAGCATACATAGTACCTGATAACAGGCCCTGGGTATGACATACCTGGATAGTGGCATTTTTATTTCTCTCTTAAAACATATTCTTTCTCACTAAAGAAAGAATTTTTCTTTTTAGAAAATCTCCACATTTCTGAAATGTTAGAAACAATGGACTTTCTTTTTCTACCAAGAGACCTTTGCTACAAAAGTATGTCTATACATATCACATTATAAATATATAATTTACATTATTATAAAACATATATATATGTTACATATATACATAAAGTATATAAAAGACATACTAAGGCATTTATCTTATAAAAATTTTGTTAGGAAAATCACATGTATATAAGAATTATGTTCATTACTGGTCACATTTTCAAAATTATGTTAATACCATCTGAAAAAAGATCAAGAGTATAAATGAATAAATGATACTTGAAACTTTGATTTATTTTCTGAGAGAATAAGTCNTCCCCTTTTTTATTATCTGTCTCTGATCTGGCCTAGGACTGGCACATAGTAGACTTTGAATCTACTGATGTTTACTGAACGAATGAAAAACAGTATATTAAAATAATGACCATTTACTGACTCTAATGCTTATTTGTTCATTGTACATAAAATATTCATGCTCATCTGCAAAGATGCAACAGTTACACCAAACTCTGCCAGGTGTTTCCTCTTATTTACCTTTAGAAAGTAGAATTTTCCAACTTCTGAGAATGCCTCCTTACTCTAAATGTATCTACCACTTTCAAAGCTATTCATCCATGTTTTATTTTTATGGTAAACTCATGACAAGTTGGCATATTATTGATAATCTATAACATTCATGCAAGAGAGTTCATTTTAACCTGATTTGAAAAACTACACATGAGTATATAGGTGAGAATATGTAGCTGATATACATATATATATGTGAAATTTTCCGCACCCCTCTCAAGTTATACACACATATATGATAAATTATATATATATATAAATTATTTGTGTTTATGTTCTTGTTCTGAAAGAAATCAATATCAGCCTTTAGGCTTATAGGCTTATCTGTGAGCTTAACTTACATGAGTAGCTTTTTTCCCATTATACTTAAGTCTTTTTAATGGACATGTGATATGCTAGTCTGTGTCCAAGCTCACCTACAATTTCTTTTCTCAAAAGACAAGGCACATCTGCCACCTGCTCTACTCCGTGTCCCAGCAACAACTGTCGAGCAGCATAAAGATTGATTATCAGTCAAAAACCATTGCACAACACCAGATTTTGGTGGGTTAAGCTTGCTGATCCAGCAAGAGATGGTGTGAAATTTTCAGGAGTGTGTGCCAACATTTTGGTGCTAAAAGAACAGCAGTGCATGTCACAGTGAAATACAGCCAAAGATGTGCAGACAAAGCAGAGAAGTTTTTTTTGTTCTAGACTTGGCTTTAAAAAGATAAAAGAGAAAACAAAAAGTAGGAGGAAATTAGTTTGTACATTTAAAAATCATCCACCAAGCTTTGTCATGTGTGTAACATTGTCAATTTAGGCATTCACGTCCAGATCTTTTAAGAAGCTTAGCTATAAATAATTTTTACATATTTATTCTAAAATACCATAATCATACGAAAGGCAAGTATTTCTTATTGATAAAAATAACCAAGGATCTTAAGAAAGTATTCACTACATACATATCCGAATATAAAAGTCACAGAAACATTTACCCACAAAGACTCATGCTTCTATACAAAGAGATGATTCATGAATACGAAATAAAGGCAGCCATATTTTAAAGTAAAAACAAAATTTGAAAAATATCTGGGTCTACACTACTGCATAGCTTATTTTTACTGAGTATTGCAGCAACAAGTTTCTTTACAAGGACCAAATTACCTTGAACTTTTTATTGAATTCAAGAAATTATTTCTTGATGATCAAGTATTCTTAAAGAGATAGAAATTCTAGTATCATTTTCTATAATAACATTAATAGAGGAAGGATTTTCATCACTTCTTCTGTAATGAACTCCAGAATTACTTTTCTTCTATTTATGCAATGACTGCCTAGACTTGCCTTTGGTTCACTGGCTTTATAGCAATTGCAGAAAAAAAATACTTCTAATAAGGCAGAAAAAGCAGAGGGGAATACAGCAGTTAGATACACTGAATTTATATGGCAAAGTTCTTATGTCATTTAAATGTGATTAGCATACATAGTACCTGATAACAGGCCCTGGGTATGACATACCTGGATAGTGGCATTTTTATTTCTCTCTTAAAACATATTCTTTCTCACTAAAGAAAGAATTTTTCTTTTTAGAAAATCTCCACATTTCTGAAATGTTAGAAACAATGGACTTTCTTTTTCTACCAAGAGACCTTTGCTACAAAAGTATGTCTATACATATCACATTATAAATATATAATTTACATTATTATAAAACATATATATATGTTACATATATACATAAAGTATATAAAAGACATACTAAGGCATTTATCTTATAAAAATTTTGTTAGGAAAATCACATGTATATAAGAATTATGTTCATTACTGGTCCCATTTTCAAAATTATGTTAATACCATCTGAAAAAAGATCAAGAGTATAAATGAATAAATGATACTTGAAACTTTGATTTATTTTCTGAGAGAATAAGTCTAATGAATTATGTCTGTTGAGTGTCACAGAAACTAAACAGTAAATTCAATAATCTCTGATTTAATTTATTATATTTTCACCATTTAACCTCCTGCAGGCTCCCTAATGTCTATTCAGATCTATATTAAATTAAGCACCAATGCTAATGAAGGGCAATAAACGTGGCTGTCAGTGGATTTTTCTTTCATTAAGCACATTATCCTCTTACTGAGCTGTAAATGCGTAAACATTAGTTTTGTTAAACCATGCAAAAAAGACAGGATGAAAATCATTTTTTAATTGCACCCCTTAAGCAATTTACTGTGTGTGGAAATACGAGTTTTTTTTTTTTTTCATTTTTACCTTTAATTTTTTTGAATGGATCTAAAAAGGGCTCTCCCGTTGAAACATAAACGTCTGCTTCACGGGGTATGTCTTCAGGTTCGAGGGCTTCAGTGCCGTCTGCCAAGAACACTCGTCGCGCGGCCATGTTCAGATTCAGCTTTTCTGTGCACTTCTCCAGCAACTAATAAAAACCAAGAGGTAAGGGAAAGCGACTGAGGACAAGGAAAGTTCACACGTTTTCACTAAGCAAAAAGGTGCAGCGATCAAAACAGAAACTCACTGAGCCACTTGCCAAGTTAAGTAACTAAGAAACTCCACCAATAAAGTTATTTTGCAGCAGTTAAAAATATACAAGTAGGTTAATCGCAACACAGAATAGTTGATTCTCAAATTCTAGCCCTTGAATGTTCCATCATTCTAATAAGGCTATAAGATATAGTCATTGTATTTGTTTAATTAGATATGCTACTTATATATTGATAAAAAATGAATGAAATGCCTGTGAAATCTACGTATATACATATAAGCTACCTGAGATTCAGATAACTACAAAGAAAATTTTAAACAATAAATGTCATCTTTCTCACTTTCTATATATAAAGAGAATAAGAGAAGAAATAAAGCACTGAAAACTTTTGGATACTAGTTACCAAGGTAATGGTAGGTACAGTAACTTTGGCAAAGACTGTTCTAGATCCATTTTTGTAAGCTGTTACTCTAATCAGTCTGGGTTGAAGTTTGTGTCTTTGAGAGAATTTGTGCCAATTCTGGTCCCACTTAAATTTTGAACAGAACTCTGCAATTCTAAAGAAAAAAAACACAACAATTGGGCATGTTAATTAGTAAAAATTTTTATGTAAATATTATCCTGGATATTTTCAACACATATAAGCACTAGTGATTGTCCCTAAGTATTACTCAAAAATTTTTTTTATAGAATAAGATTGTCTATATATACTTAAATATTTAAAAAAATTGAATACTTGATAAGTTTGCCAAAACTGTTCATGTAAAACATGTATCTCAGAATAAATCATTTTATTTATAAAACATCACAACATTCACTTTTAAAAATTATATATGCTATATTCTAATAGAAAGCAGAAAATAGCAATATGATCTTAATATCATGAAATAGAAAACAGCTAAGAATTTCCCTTAACTTTTCATGTTTAAGTTCTTTGATTTCTTTTTAAAAGATCTGAAATTCAAATACATCATACTAAAGTTTTTATTCTGAAGTCACTTTTATTGCTTTCATTTCAAATTGCTTGGGGGCAGTAAGAGGAGATTTCTAAATTTGCTTTCAGTCAAAAGTAGTTTCAATCCTTATTTTTTTCTCAGCAAAAGCACATGGTAAATGACTAACATGTTCTACTTTTACCTGAGTTCTCTAAATTTTCCTGTTAATTCCTAATGCCACATAGTAAACATTTTAAAGTAAAAACGTGAGGTAAATTAAAACCACAGTATATCCACCTATTTGAATATATGAAAATGGTGTGAATATAAATATCTTAGCTTGATTTTTATTTTTATCAACATTTTCTTCTATCTATAAACTCTCAGGTTAACAGATTATAAGAATCTTGATGTGAAAATGTATACACAAAATGCTCTTGTAATAAGTTCATTTCAATTTGATTTTATTTCAAATACTGTTTAAATATCAAAAGCATGCATTTCTATTTTTAAGCAAATATCTGGTAAGCCAAGATATTCATGGTCTTAGCCTGATTCTGTTTCAACTATTCCTTTCAGAGTTAATATTATCCAGGCTCACGTATATCTCATTTTTTTCCCACAAATATAATTAGCAACATTCTACTCAGGTGCTTTCAAAGAAAAAAGAAACAAAAGCAGAAACAAAACCCCTAGAAATGTGTTACATTTTAATGTTTGAAATAGTCAACTGAATCATTATAAATTCTGCTCAAAGGAAAAGGTTTCAACAGTCAGGTAAAAAGAACAGAGAACCACTTTGATTACCTCAGTTGACCCACTGGAGCACTGACAGGTCTGTTTCTCTTGGATGCTGATATAAAACAAGAATTGTTTTTACTGTTTGATTTGTAGCTATCTGGGTCTGATATTTCTTCATGGCTATGATCTGATGCTGTTTGATGTGTGGAGCAATCTTGAAGTCCTGACCCTTCTGATACTGCCACTGAATGCAAAAGTCTGTTGGGGCCAAACTGAGGCTGCAAATAATCTTCAGTAGATTTAATAACTGCTTTTGCCTGGGATGACATAAACTCTCTGAAAGAAACAATGCAAGAAAGAATACAGTGAATTGATGTGTAATCACTTGTTAACAACTAACACATAATAACTAGTTGTGTGCTATATGCGAGACAAAACGCCACACACTTAGCCAGTATTTTGCTTAATCTTTACTATATCCCTGGGAAGTGAGTGACATTTTTATCCCCACTTTACAGATTAAAAAATTTGTGTATCAGAGAGGCTAATTAACTTGCCCATGCTCACATAATCTGTAGTTGTAGCTCACATAATCTAGGAAAGAACTTGAACTTGAGATGTCCTAAAATAAAACACACATTCATAAACATTAAACTTAATTATTTAAACTAAAGAAGAAAAAATGTATAATGCTTGAATCAGTGTTGAGTAACATTTTAAAATTCTTGCATTCATTCATTAAACACTAGCACTCTGCTAAATATTAAGAAATTATAAAAATTAAAGAGATGTGGCTCCTAGTCTCAAGAGAATTTGCAAACTATCCCCTGATAAAGAGAGAATACGTGTTAAATAAACTGCTTAGAACTCTGAGTGTATATTAACTTTAAGTGCAGAAAGAATTCCTTGAAGGCAAACTTCTGTGGGTTGGAGTAAAGTTGGTAAAGACTTTACAGCAGACCTGGGCATAGGTGACTAACTCATCCTGGTTTGCTCGGGACTGTCCTGGCTTTGGCATTTCAGCCACACACTTTGAAAACTCCCTTAGTCTCAGTCAAATTAGGACAGTCAGTTACCCTACCTGGTATTTAAGCTTTAGAGACTTCTCTTTAACAATTAGGAGCAAAGAGAATTAAACTAGCTTATTGGTGATTCACTCAGACTTTATGATTGTCTTCTTAGGAGTTTAGAATTGACTTTTGTGGAAGACATAAAAACACAGCTATGTCTTCCCTCTGAAAGATCTTAGAGTAGACCCCAACATTCCCTTGGGTGAACCTGTTTTGACCACATTCTTTAAGGCTGCAGGTCATCAGGATGACAGAACTGAACATCTTTCCCCTTTTTCTTAGATCACAGGCCCCAATATTTAGACCAGACACAACCCACCTTCATCCATAGCACTGCTGACTGTTGCATCAGAGACAGCAACGGAATAGAAAGTAAGTACATAACCTACTCTCTTGTGGTTTCTTAATTTAGGTTTCATTTTTAACCAATTTAGCTTACTTTTTAAGTAAATTTAATCGATATTGCACTTATTTCAGCTGGCTAAATCAGGTCATATATGCTATTGCTTTATGTTTCTAATGCACAATTTTTGAATGACTGGAGAAGGCAATGGCAACCCACTCCAGTACTCTTGTCTGGAGAATCCCAGGGACGGCAGAGCCTCATGGGCTTGCCGTCTATGGGGTCGCACAGAGTCGGACACGACTGACGCGACTTCAGCAGCAGCAGCAGCAGAGCTCATCAACTTATTTCCAAGTTGCTGTAATTCTGAAATACAGTTTAGATCTGGGATGGGGAGGGGCGGTGGTCAACATATTATACTCACTCCTTACCAAGTTCTTCCCATACTTAACTTCATTTTGTTTACCATCTCGGCAAACAAAGGTAACCTTGAAATATAGTCTCTAGCTTTACATTTGGGTCTTATGTAGGGCCAAATATTTGTAGTTCATCAAGTATTTAGCTAAACTAAATACTTGAACAGAGGACCACCTGACTTGGGATGACATGTAAATCTATGCAAATAACAGGTCTGAAAGATGGAAAATGTAGAGTTGCTGGTATGATAAAATGAAACAAATATATTTGAGAATATTGAGCTGTGTAGATAGAGGATCAGGCATAGAGGATGTTAGCTTTCATGTATTACTGTAATCGAGGTAATTTTTATACAAACCACATTCTTTCCAATTTGCTAGTTCCTCAATAGTCCTTATATATAATATAACCCCCCCACCCACACAATTATAAAATAATGTATGCTTAGTGTGGAAAGCTTAGCATGAACAGCTCCTCCTCCAAATTTTTCTCATCCACAAATTTTATTATAGCCACAATTATTTCTTCTGGCCTGTCTTCTTTATGTCCACAAATGTGTAAAATAGTTGACCACATGCTCAGTTGCTCAGTAGTGTCTGACTCTGTGACTCCATGGACTGTAGCCTGCCAGGCTTCCCTGTCCATGGAATTTTCCCAGCAAGAATACTTGAGTAGGTTGCCACTTCCTACTCCAGGGAATCGTCCTGACCCAAGGATCAAACTCATATCTCCTGCATTGGCAGGCATATTTACCACGGAGCCACCTGGGAAGCCCAAAATGGTTGATTATTTCCTCTAAAGGAATGAAAGCTAGTCATGTACCAGAGGATAAGCATGTGGACGAGAGTCGATACAGTGGGCCCATGGAGCGCAAACACTGGGATCTGGGCAGTTGTATTTTATTATTATCCCTATTGTTTTCATCATGTTTCTATCCCAATCTTTCCTGGACTGAGCATAGCACTGTAGCCTTCTCTACACCCTGAGGGTCCACCCAGGTTTATAACTGTGGCAAACAGCATCCTGAATGGATCACTGGGCTTCAGCTCTGGCAGAGGTGGGACCACCCTATAGACTACCTCAGCTACTCAGATATTGACGGCAGTGAAGAGTGGGGCATGAGACAGTAGTCATGTCACAGAGGCCATGTTTCTGCAGCAACAGCAACAGGGCTGCAGTCACCCAGCTCTTCATCCTGGGGGAAGAGCAGTAAATAGCCAGGAGGAAAGATCTGCAGGTCTCAAATACAGTTCTCAGTGTCCATACACAGTTACTTGCGAAGCAAATTCTCATGTAAGGAAAGAAAAGGGATTCTCTACTTAAATGCAGAAAGAGGTATCTTTCTTTTTTAATGAATGCCTTCTGTTTACTGTCAAATGTTTTTGTAAATATACTAATGATTTTATGTAATAACCCATTATCCTACCACCACAGTGCAAAGGGTTGTTATTTTTTCCATATTCCAAAGCTTCAACCACATCAAAATTTTAATATAATACTTTGCCTTTTTTACTTAACACTGTTTTGCAACTATTTTTCACATTGCTATATGAGCAATATAATGGAATATAATATTTTGTCAGGTATATATTGCTTTGTTCAACTGAGTTGTTTACAGGTCATCTACTATTTTTGTCTACTATGTGTAAAGAATTCACCTGTAATTCAGGAGACTCAAGAGACTTGTGTTCAATCCCTGGGTTGGGAAGATCCCCTGGAGGAGGAAATGGCAACCCACGCCAGTATTCTTGCCGGGAGAATCCCATGGACAGAGGAATCTGTGGGCTACAGTCCATAGGGTAGCAAAGATTCGGACATGACTGAAGTAACTGAGCATGCATGCATACATCTTCCCTCCCGTTCTGGTAACAGCATTTGTATCCTTTTGGGAAACTATCCATCCCTATTCCTCCTAAATCTACATGATTCTGGAAGGTTTAGGACAACAAAGTATATGAGTTACTTGGTGGTGGTTTAGTTGCTAAGTCATGTACCACTGTTACGGCCCTCTGGACTGTAGCCTGCCAGGCTCCTCTGTCCATGGGATTCTTCAAGCAAGAATACTGGAGTGGGTTGCCATGCCCTCCTCCAGAGGATCTTCCTGATTCAGGGATCAAACCAGGATCTCTTGTGTCTCCTGCATTGGCAGGCAGGTTCTTTATCACTAGCGCCATCTGGGAAGCCCCTCTTATTGCCTAACCTATCTCTATCCTCCTCCTCCTCATTCCTCATGACTTCTGCTAATATCCTCTATATGTCTCATTTCTATACCATACAACTTTCTGCAGACTCTGTATGATACAATCAATTCCCCCAAAAGTTTAATTTCATCACTACCCCTGTTGGGTAGAACTCTCAAGCTGGGCAACTTCATAAGCCACTGGAAAACCTGTGGATGAGGAAGGACCCATCAGTGGCCCTGGAACTAGGACAGCAGGATAATAAGGTACACAAGAGATTAGAGTAAGATGGGTATCAGGTGCCTCCCAAAAGAGGAAAATACAATTGGCAGGGACTTACATGGCCTGTACTGAGGGAGAAGAGCAGGGACACTATCAAGTTGATTGCCTGAAAAAGTACTCACTAACATGTATCACACGATTTAAATTACTAGAGCAATGAAAGGCTTGAGTCCATGGGACCACAAAGAGTTGGATACGACTGAGTGGCTGAGCACATATTATCCTCCAGACAATGCAAGAACCTTAGAACATATCACATCCATTTACTGCTGCTTCCTCAGGCTGGTCATCAATAACTTTTAATTCCATTTTTCATGGATAGGTGCATCTATCTTTCACGGCTCCTGGTTTTATGTAGGGAACTTAACTTCAAAATTCTGCCTACATGAGTTTGAGGCTTCGCATCCTGTACTATGATTCTTATGAATTATTATATATTTTTTATTATAATTTCTATGAAGATCTACATCTTGTTATTTCTTTTAAGATTCACATTTTGATAAGTTCTATACTTGTTAGCTATCTTTTATAAAATTTGATAAATTACATCACAGTTTTCTTGGACTTTCTTTTTTCCCAACTAGAAAATTCCCATTAGGAATTCCATTTGGATTTTTAAACTAGTTGTTTTATTAAATGAAAAAATAACCTTTATCCAAAAAAATGAATAAATAACCTTTATCAAAAAATAATAACCTCATTTTGGTCTTAATTTACTGTAGAGGCTTCCTACCACATTCTAGAACATAGGCTCATTTTATAACCAGATCTTCTTCTTGAACTTTCTGTGTCAGGATTATTATCTTGTCCTAAGTCTATGATATGTCTCTACTGTGAATCTTTCATTATATATGTAGGTAATTCATATATACACATATTTCAAGAAGCTTTTTCTTCAATGAGACCTCTATGCCACCTCCCTGAACAAAAATATACTTTCTTCCTATACACGCACCCTGGTAGGTTTGATAGCTGGAATCACTAAATCTCATTTATCCTGTCCTACCATCTAAAATGCTAGACTTCAATTTCTGTCAAGTATTACAATTTATCATTGTATTATTTACTCTTTCATCAGTGGTAAAAATAATTTTTACCTCTGATACAGAACATTTTTTCCAGTCTGAATTCTAAAATCTCCTAGATTGACACAAGGATACCAATCATACTACTAAGAATACACCTTCTTGAGCGCGACCTCTGTATCTATCTTTATGCCTATCTATCTGTCCATATTAGTTTTCTACTGCTGTGCAACAAATGGCTTAAAACAATACCTATTTATCATAGCACAGCTTCTTTCCTTGGGTCAGAAGTCTGGGCAAAGCTTAGCAGGAACCTGTGCTCAGGATCTCATAGGCTGAAATGAAGGTGTCAGCTAGGGCTGCAGTCTTATCTGATGCTCAGATCTTCTTCCAGACTCATTCAGGTTTTGCCAGAATTCAGTTCCTTACAGCTAAAAAAAACTCATAGTTACTATCATCTTCTCTGGCTTTGAAGCCAGAGGAATTCATATTTCTTTTCTGTCTCTGATCTCTAAACTCTCATTTAAGAGTAGATCTGATTAAGTTAGGCCCACTCAGGATAATCTCCCATTTGATTAACTAAAAGCAACTGATTATATACCCTAACTACCTCTGAAAAAGTCTTTGCCATATAATGTAACATATCCGTAGGAGTGACATTCTGTCATAGTCACAATCCTAACCACACTCAAGAGGAGAGAATTACACCAGGCATATTTACCAGTGGGTGGGAATCTTGGGGACCCATATTAAATTCCTGTGTAACACACTAGCTATACAATTATACAGTTTTGATTACTCAATTTTTACACCAAATTTAGATCCAGATATTTTCTTTTCCAGAAGATTAAAATGCACTATTTAAGATTAAATTTTGTCATCATTAAAAACTGAGATTATTTAAAAGAATGTACCACTGTTTCTGATGGCAAATCCAAAGAGGAAGTTAAGAAAGTGGTTTGAGAAATGGCATTGTCATTAGAATAAATTACTACTTCCTAAAGTAGACATTTTCTGTTTTCTAGTTGGAGGCTTCCCAGATGGTTCAGCTGGTAAAGAATCTGCCTGCAATGCGGGAGACCAGGGATCGATCCCTGAGTTGGGAAGATCCCCTGGAGAAGGGAATGGCAACCCACTCGTTTTCCTGCCTGGAGAATTCCATGGACAGAGGAGCCTGGTGGGCTACAGTCCATGGGGTCGCAAAGAGTTGGACACGACTGAGCTACTAACACTAAAGCAGACATTTTAAATGGGGGAGGTATTCATTTGGATGAGAATATCCTGGTATTTTATTTTATGTACGTGTGCGCTCAGTCATGACTGACTCTGCGATCCATGGACTGTAGCCTGCCAGGCTCCTCTGTCCATGGGATTTTCCAGGCAAAAATACTGGAGTGGGTTGGCATATCCTCCTCCAGGGGATCTTCCTGTCCCAGGATAGAACCCTCCTCTCTTGTGTCTCCTGCACTGGCAGGCAGATTCTTTACCACTGATGAATCCCAATATCCTGGTATGTTTCCATTAACAACGTCGACTATATCATTTCTGAGTTAGTTTAATGTCAGTTATTGGAAAAAGATTATTTCTTCTAGCAATTTGAATAATTCTTTAGAAATTTGGTCATAATAAATAAATGAATGTGGTTTTATAAGTCTATATGTGTGCTTAGTCACTCAGTCATGTTCCCCTCTTTGTAATCCCAAGGACTGTAGCCTGCCATGCTCCTCAGTCCGTGATATTTTCCAGGCAAGAATACTGGAGTGGGTTGTCATTTCCTACTCCAGACGATCCTGCTGACCCAGGGACCAAACCCAAGTGTCCCGCAGCTCCTTCACTGGCAGGCAGATTCTTAACCAATGAGCTACCTGGGAAGCCTTTGTAAGTCTGTATGTATGCAAACTACATAAATATTTAAGAATGCTATGTTTGCTTATAGTAAGATTAGTAAAAACATCTCAAAATTTAACAGTATGGATAAAAACTATTGGTTAAAAACTTTAGGTTATTGAATCTTTTAAACAATTTCTACATATGCTATAATAGATATGATAAATCACAGAACTACAAAGCTGGTAGGCACATTAATAGATTAACTAAGCTTTCATTCTTTTCTGAAACAGTTTAATACTATACATAAAGGCTTTCTGTTACAGTCAAAGAGATCGTTAGGGACGGATCTTAGACACTGTGGAATTGACAACCCTCTCAATGTCTCAGTGAAAGTTGCTCAGTTGTGTCGAACTCTTTGCGACCCCATGGACTAAACATATACAGTCCACGGAATTCTCCAGGCCAGAATACTGGAGTGGGTAGCCTTTCCCTTCTCCAGGGAATCTTCCCAACCAGGGATCGAACCCAGGTCTCCCACATTACAGGCTGATTCTTCCAGCTGAACCACAAATATATAATTATATTTCACTCTCTGTGGTTTCCATCAAATCTAATTTACAACTTTTGGTTCACAAAGCAACAACTAAGTAAAGATGTGAGATCTAGAAGTATAACAAAATATGCCCAGGGAGGAGTCGAGAAAAAGCAGATAAATAGACCAGATAATACTTAATAGTAGGATTCTAGTTTTGGCAAGAGCAATCTTCCTTCTCATTTCCTCTATTTTAATAGCATCGGTGAATCTTAGTGGGTTTCTTTTATAGCAACTTGAAGAAAACTTCTAATAACGTCATGCTTGCTGCTGTTGTTGTTTAGTTGCTAAGCCGTGTCTGACTCTTTTGTGACCTGCCTGGCTCCTCTGTCCAAGGGATTTCCCAGATAACAATACTAGAGTAGGTTGCATTTCTTCTCCAGGGGATCTTCCCAACCTAGGGATCTAACCCGTGTTTCCTGCTTGGCAGGCGGATTCCTTACCATTTGAGCCATCGAGGAAGCCCACTGCTCCCCTGTAATATTCCTACAATATCCCTCAGCTATGACTGCAGCACATTGCCTTCCATAGTTCTTACATGTATGCCTTTTTGCCAGTGGTATTCACTCAGCTGATCTATACTCAGTATTGTATATCTTTCAGTTAGTATTTTTAAAAATATTTATTTATCTGGCTGCACTGGGTCTTGGTTGTAGCACAAGGGACCTTTGATATTCATTGCAACATGTGGTATCTTTAGTTGTAGCATGTGAACTCTTAGTTGCAGTACATGCGATCTAGTTCTCTGACCAGGAATCAAACTCAGGCCCCCTGAATTGGGAACATGGAGTCTTAGCCACTGGACCACCAGGGAAGTTCCTCAATCAGTAAGGATTTAATAAATATTAATTGAACTCAGTGTTTACATTTTCTAAAACCCCTTCCATAATAATAATAATTGTCTAGTGGAAAAGACAAATGTCATACACATAGTCATGCACATAAATTTATAATAACTGACTGTGATTAGTACTGTGAAGGAAAAGACTTGGTTATTAAGATGAAGAAGTTCAGGAGTTAGGATATAGAGAAAAATCTCAACAAATCTGTACAAGCTGGTAGGACATATGTGAGGGATTAACCCCAATAGATCCTGCTGCTGCTAAGTCACTTCAGACGTGTCCGACTCTGTGTGACCCCATAGACAGCGGCCCACCAGGCTCCCCTGTCCCTGGGATTCTCCAGGCAAGAACACTGGAGTAGGTTGCCATTTCCTTCTCCAATGCAGGAAAGTGAAAAGTGAAAGTGAAGTCGCTCAGTCGTGTCTGACTCTTAGCGACCCCATGGAATACAGCCTACTAGGTTCCTTCGCCCATGGGACTTTCCAGGCAAGAGTACTGAAGTTGGGGTGCCATTGCCTTCTCTGATCCTAGTCATTCCTTATTTCAAATCATTCTGCCAGGTCCTGTGCAAGAATTGATATACTTTTTGCATACTGATATCTTTACTTTGTGATTTATTATGTGATTTCAGATGATTTCATATCCCATTCTGCAAGGGTAAGAACCTTGTTTTATCTCTTTACTGCCACTGGAACTCAACTAATGATTGATATGCAAGAATTATTCTTTGATAATTATGACATCATGAAAAAATGAATCACAAAAGTTCCATTGATAAGAAACATATACAATTTAAAAAGTAAAATATAATAAAGCCAAAAGTCAAAACTATGTCATGTAACACTGATTATCTAAGGGTCCTTTCTCCATTTTTTCTTTGATGAAAAGCCTCAGTTATGTTTGAATAGTCATCCTCTTTACATGTCCATGGAAGGCATCCCCTGATAGCTGCAGTGAGTAAATATTCAATGGTCTGTCACCAGTGATGCTAATTCCATTTCCCTTGCATGATGGGTTACTTAAGCAGCCTGTGATCCAATTTTGGCCAATGAGAAATGAGGAGAAGTGTTCTAGATAAAGGTTTTTGCACTAATAAAAAAGAGATATAAATAATCAAATACCTATCCTCTTTAGTCAGAAATTATCTAGTGAGCATCTAGTGAGCATATGATGAGCCTTCCCAGTAAGAGGATTCAAACCCAAGGATCTAGCCAATATGGAGGATGGTGCAGGGAAAGATATAAAGGGTCAGGTTCTTTGATACTCCTGCTGAAGCACTGAACAAATCCTAGAATTGGCCCTGTTTCTGAAGTTCCTGTAACATGAGAAAGTGATTGTCCAGTTTTAAAGTCACTTTCAGCTGAATTTCCCATTACTCTGCTAATAGTAGCCTAACTTATACAATGACCTTTCTAATCACATTTGCTTCACTTTTAGCTTTATTCAAAATCTTTACTGATTTTGAATGTTTTATGATGGGCTAAAATATAAACTAATATGGTATTCTCTTTAAAATGTGACTTTTATATTATCAAGAACACTTCACCAGAAATTTCAGCATAAGCATAAAATGACATGGAGGTTTCCCCCTGATTTTGAAACACAAAGCATCCTTGGTGAGTTTAGATTTCTATGACAGAAATCTGCACGTGGCTAATAATTCTACTCATAAGTAGGAAGTGTGGCTACTTTGACAGATCATGGCTCAATAACAAGCATGCAGGTCTAAGTTATCACACAGTTTAGATGTGAATTCAACAGCAGGATAATGACAGTTGCTAAGGATTTGTACTTGCTGTCGCTTCATACCAGTGTTGCCTGTCAAAATGTCTCTTTTTCTTATACAGAAGCCATAGAATTTTTATGGATAGCAATTACTTGCAATGTACAATGAAGTACATCAAATCTAACAACCACTCTTTAGCCCCTCATTATTTGGTAGTCTCTTTGTTAAATGTAGTCAACCATTTTCATCTAAATTATTTATTTATACTGTATATTTGACAAGCATATATTTCTCGCTTTATATTCCTATGGCATTTAAACCTTCCTGAAGAGTTATGGTTTTTTTTCCCTTAATATTCTCATTTGTAAAACTTGTCTTTATCCTATTATCATTTTAACCATAATTAAACTCTCTAATTAGAATAAATACAAATAAGAAAATGTAAACATAAAGGAAAATGACCTTAAGTACATTTAATAAAAAATCACCAACTTAAAATATTGGATGCAACAGATAAAAGAAATAACCCCACATGTGTTTTGTGCATGGAAACTTGTACAAAATCTGGAGTACACAAAGCACAAAGATTTCATTACTTGTCATTCTACCTTTCCCCGAGTTGAAGAAACAAATAACCTAGTAATTGTAGAAAGAAACCATCTTTCTACAATTACTAGGTAAAATGTAATTTAAACATCATGGAAAGTGAATAATAGAAGTGGCAATAATAAATGTGAATAATTTCCGCCAAATTTTATTTTGAATACAAGAAGAAAATATAATTATAGTTTGACCTAGAAATATCAGTAAAGATACCTTGATTGTAGAGCAATTTTCAATTATTTTATAATACAATAAGCCAAATTTTTATTTGTAGCTCAATTACTGAATAATAACTAATATGTTATGTTCAAATTACATGTATATCCTAAAGGAGATATTCAGTGTTTTGTTAAATTGAACTTTCTTGCTTTTGTAGAAGGAAATATAAAAAAGAAAAACAATGTATACAATTTGTAAAGGACTCATCTGAGTACAGAATCAGGGCATAAATTATCCCACTCAAAGGAAAAAATGAATATTAGTTCTGCTTGTGCAGAAGTACAAAGGATTAAAAATAAAGTACATCTTAAATCTAAAATTGGAGGAGATTATAGAAATATAAGGATTTTCCAGAGGAAATGCAAATTTTTAAAAAGAAATGATATAGTCTTTTAACATTTTTAAAGTATAGCTCAGTCAGTAAAGAATCTGCCTGCAATGCAGGAGACCTGGGTTTGATTCCTAGGTTGGGAAGATCCCCTGGAGAAGGAAATGGCAATCCACTCCAGTATTCTTGCCTGGAGAATCCCATGGACAGAGGAGCCTGGTAGGCTACAGTCTATGGGGTCTCAAGAGCCGGACACGACTTAGTAACTAAACCACCACCACCACCAATATATTAATCTTTGAATCTGCAGAGTTTTTTTTTAAAGACTTTAAGGAAAAATTTGACAAAAGTTTTGAATTAGGAAAAGTGTAATTTGTTGGGCAATGGAGGTTGAAAACAGTGGAGTGTTGCCTTGCTGTCCCTAGAAAAGGTGACATAACCAAATACTTATATTTCAAAAAGAGCCTAAGACTCTTTCCAATTCAAAAGAGCCAAGATAACTAAAATGACATAAAAAAGTGAGTGACTAGATTAAGCACTATTAGTCTCCTCAAAAGCAAGATTTGTCTGTGAATCAGCAACCAGATAATCTATAATAAGAAGTTGTTGGCAATTCACTTATAAAACTTATTCACTTATTAAGTCCTAATATAATATACTAACAATAATTTGTCCTCTGGGGAACTAAGAGAGTTGATACTACACTTAGCTGCAAGCAGGAAGAAAAAAAAAAAACAACACTACAACATTCTGTTATAAAAATCATGAAATTACGTTCTTAGATGAGCATCAGCTAAAAATTATTAAAATATATGTGGGATAGAAAGAGATATTAATTGTCTAGACCACTCTGTTAGTTTTGTGATATACAATTTTGGGACTTCCCTGGAAGTCCAGTTTTTAAGACTTCACTTTCCAATGCAGGAGGTGCAGGTTAAATCCTTGGGTGGAGAGTTAAGATCCCACAAGCCTCACAGCCAAAACAGCAAGACATAAAAGAGAAGCAATACCATAAACTAATTCAATGAAGACTTTAAAAATGGTCTACATAAAAAAAATTTTTTAATGCAATTTTAATTTGGAAATTGTCCACTTTTAGCATTCAGAGACACCTTCCACAAATAAAGCAGAACTGCCCCTAGACACCTATTACCAATAAATAATTGATTCTGCTTCATGCTTCAAAGGTTGATACCCTGTACCAGGTCACCTGGGAATGCATCAGACTACAGCTGGGTAGGAAAAGTTCCCTATCATTTGCTTTCCTTGAAGTAACCACAAGAATGAAGGTAGACTTCTCCAGTCATCTGACCTTCTGGGGGCAAGTCATAAAATGGGGGGATCAGTCCTTCTTGGGCATGATATATTTAACTCACACTATTGATGATTAGTTTTCTTTTGTGGGGGGAGGCTCCTGACACAGCAGCTTTTCCTTTGTCACAAACAAATATAACATAGAGTGACAGAGGCAAACCATTGTAAGAACACAAGAAAGAGAAAAAAGAAGGATAAGGTAAATGTAATAAAAAGTAAATCAATACCACAGACAATAACATGAGAATAATGTGATTCATCACTGCATGGTTACAAAGAATGGATTTAATGTGGGCAGGTATTATAAAAACGTACAACGTGTTAAACAGTGAAGAAAAGCACAGTCTCTGTTATACAAGTAAAGGAACAACAAATTGACTATACTTTAATAATTATTCCTCATAAAAGATAAAAAATATGGTGGAATAAAGGTGGCAAGGGAAAAAAGGATGAGACAAGAGAAGTTTTAACCTCAATCAGGGGGGAAACATCTTTACTCACAGAGAAAACTGCCTCTCTCTGATAATCATATTACAGCCAATGGATCTTAGATTATCATTAGCCTTTATGAATTTGACCCTTCAGGTTGAAATTGATCATTTTCTTTTTCATAAAAGTAAAGGGCCTCTGGGCATTGTCTTTGGCTTTCTATTCAATTGTCAAGAAGAGGGTTACTTCTAGGTATATCATATTCAAAGTTTATGGTAACAGACCATGGTGACAGAAAAGAAGTTAGGATCCAGACAAAGAAATAGAAGTACAATGAAACAAACTATTAAAAACAGGTGGTAGGAAAAGTGTAATATGACAAAGACTAGCATATCAAAATAAAAAGGGCAAATAAAACAAAAGTTAGAAACTCAGACAAAGAATAGAAAGAAACTGAATAAATAAAATTACAAGTTCTATATAAGATATCACAAAAGACAGAATAAAAAGTAAACCTATTATACTATTTTGGAAAGGGAAGTTGGTAAAAATAAATTCTAAAGGCAATTTTTAAATGTGCAAACACACATTAGCATTGGCAATTGTATAAAGGACTACTTAAAAATCCTATTTAGAAACTTTTCCTCCATTGTCTTATTGGGAGGAACACTATCGTGAGAAACCTGTCTCTACAATATAACCACTGGGTAATGATTTCCTAAAAATTATCTAGCCATGTAGCTAGCACACTGTGTCAGTGATCTAATACATTGCTAACATGCACTCATAACTTAGAGGAATAAGGCAATGAAAATCTATATTTTACTTTCACCTAAAAACTTAGTGATAGATTAAAAAGAAAATCAAACTCTTCAAAGATATAAATAGGAGATATCATATCTAAGGAGATTAACACAATCCCTAATTTAAGAATACTTTCTTCAATAGTTTTATAATCTACATTTCCTTTTAAACAGAAAAACTATGGCATCACATTTAGCCAGACAATAGTTTATCAATACCTGACCGATATGTTTTTGTTCTTTCACTTTCTTTTTTATTTTTAATATTTATTTATTTGGCTGCACCAGGTCTTATTTATGGTGGGACCTTTTTTTTTCCTAAGTTGCACCAAGTGGGATCGAGTTCCCCAACCACGGGTTGAACTCAAGCCCCCTGCCCTGGGAGCATGGAGTCTTAGCCACTGGACTACCAGGAAAGTCTCTGTTCTTTCACTTTCTAATTGAGAAAAAAACACAGGAAAAATATCTCTGTCTCCTCTGCTTTATATTTCTGAGAAGTGTGGTAGAGTATTGTAGTTAAGAGTTTTATCTGTGGAGTTAGAGCTATCTGGGTTCAAACTTTACCTTCTCTACTTACCCTGGTGGCTCAGACTCTAAAGAATCTGCCTGCAATGAGGGAGACCTGGGTCCAGTCCCTGGGTTAGGAAGATCCCCTGGAGAAGGAAATGGCAACCCACTCCAGTATTCCTGCCTGGAGAATCCCATGAACAGAGGAGCCTGGCAGGCTACAGTCCATGGGGTTGCAAAGAATCAGACAGGACTGACCAACTAACACACTTTCTTTACCTACCAGCTGTGTGATATTAATTAACCTCTCCAGGTCTTTGCTTCCTCATATATAAAATAGAGGTGACTAAAATACTCTCTGCCTTGTATTCCTCTCAAAGTTGTTTTGAGAACTAAATAAATATAACACAGGTTAAGCACTTAGCGTGGNTTGCAAAGAATCAGACAGGACTGACCAACTAACACACTTTCTTTACCTACCAGCTGTGTGATATTAATTAACCTCTCCAGGTCTTTGCTTCCTCATATATAAAATAGAGGTGACTAAAATACTCTCTGCCTTGTATTCCTCTCAAAGTTGTTTTGAGAACTAAATAAATATAACACAGGTTAAGCACTTAGCGTGGTGACTGCTGCTGCTGCTGTGTCACTTCGGTCGTGTCCAACTGTGTGTGACGCCATAGATGGCGGCCCACTAGTCTCCCCCGTCCCTGGGATTCTCCAGAAAGAGTACTGGAGTGGGCTGGCATTGCCTTCTCCGAGCATGGTGATTGGCCAATAGCAAATACTGCCCGCCTTGCCATTACTGTTATCATCGCTATCCTACCTGTCCAAGTCAGGCTCTAGGAATAATTTATGTTTATTGCATCATCTATCTTTTTCATTCCCATAAAATAGAAAAAATAAAATGGAAGGGTTCTAACCCAGGCAACAATCTTGGCAGCCCATCACATCTCCAAATTTTTATCAATACAGTCTTTATACAGAGAATTTACATAAAAGAGCTAACCCTTTAAAGTACTTTTATCCCCATCAGAATTGTATAAGCTGCTGAAATAATAAGTAATAAAAAAGTTTAAATTGCTGCTTCTTACCTTGGTAAGCCCTTTGAAATATATTTGTAAGTTGACTGAATAGTATCCCCATTGAAGGTGTCTTCAGGATTGTTTTGCTGTGATATGTCTGTGACTTTAGTCAAGGATGATAAAGGAGACTGAGAAAGTACCGCTTCGTAGTCTTCGGTCATTTTCAGCTCAAACTGAGGAAGAATGTTATTTAATGTAAACTGTAAAATCCTCCTGGATTATCAGTTGAGGCTGGGCATTAATCACAATTTACTTCCCATTATGTAGTGGTTGCTAAATGTGAAATCTCATTAGAAATGAGCAAAGATGAGACCCTAAAGGAAGACAAAAACATGAATCTAAGTCTTTGATAAGTGTAATACTATTTAAGAGAAAATGGTATTTTTTTGCAAATTATTTTAATTTTGCTATTTGCTAAAACATTGCTAGAGGAACCAGAGATAAAATTGCCAACATCATCAAAAAAGCAAGACAGCTCATATCTATTTCTATGTCAAACCCTTTAACTGTGTGGATCACAATAAACTGTGGAAAATTCTGAAAGAGATGGGAATACCAGACCACCCGACCTGCCTCTTGAGAAATCTGTATGCAGGTCAGGAAGCAACAGTTAGAACTGGACATGGAACAACAGACTGGTTCCAAATAGGAAAA
>SJYA01002280.1:4718746-4748870 GCA_006410615.1 Neotragus moschatus | reverse complement strand
AAATGATTTATGTATTAAAAAAATAAATTAAAAATAAATAAATAAATAAGCTATAGGATAGATTCGACAGCCCAGGGCCCATAACCAATATTTTCTAATAACTCTAAATGAGGCATAATCTATAAAAATTTTGAATCACTAAAACTAATATAATAAGTCATCCCTACCTCAAATAAATATCAAATAAATACCATTATTTGAATTTTTTATGATACCAGTACTCAAGGAGGAATACCAAGGGATAATCAGTGAGATTTTATAAACTACAAATTATTTTAATTCTACTTAGAAAACCACTTAATTAAAAGAAGAAATTCCTGAAATATAGGATATATGTTAAACTTTCAGATCTTTTAAAGATAACTGAGTTCAAAATATCTAATTAGCCCAATGCCCTCTTTTCCATATACTTATGATAACATATCCAATTATCTTGAAAAAGGCAATTAAAATTACTATTAATAATCTTAATGCTAGGACATGTTATAATTCATTTGATAATTACATTTCCCACAAAGATACTGTCAACATAAACTGTGAAACTGCAGATCCATCCTGTTTACAAGTATCAGAGACAATATGCTCACTATTCTGTTGTACTTAAATGTTGTATTGCAGTTTTTCTTAACAGGTAATACGTGACATGAAACATGTCTCATTTTATGCTTCATAATTTCCATTCTTATGTTTAACATTAAGAAATTATATTTATGTATCACACATGTCAGAAAACAATTTAAATAATTAAAGCAAGAAAAATAATAGTAACCGTGCCTTTCAAGTACAAAATATAAATCTTTTATTCATAGGTAAAGAACCATCTGTGATCAGAAATGCCAACTATTCACATTTTCTGATTTATATAGCTAGCATTAAGTATTTTTGTCTGTATTCATATTTTATATTTTCAGAAATTTGGTGTGATCAAAATATTGTTATAAAAATAAGAAAAAATCAAGAGAGTACCTTTTAAGATTGATTCATGAGTTTTGAAAATTCATTATTTCTACTCTTCATTCTGATTTTTATAACAAGGAAAAGAAAAATGTAATTGTTTTGATTTCAAAAACATACTACAGGAAAAGGTACTATTCAAGCTGGGCTGAAATTTACACTATTTATTGCTATTTTTCTTAAAAAATATGCATTAGAATAAATATTTTTCTAAACACCAAAGTAAATACAATACACGGTTCTGGCATATTTATTTTTTTGAAAAGGCACTCTGAATCTTAGACAACATAAATACTAGGCAGTCTGGTGGTTGCCATAGTAACAAGTAAATAGGAGCACAAAAATACATGCAGTTTTTCAAATGTATACACTTTTTTCATAAATATACATATTTTATAGGAAAAGAATTCAACCTTTGCTTTAGCTCCTTGTTTAGAGAGAGGAACACCTAATTCTTTAGAAATGAAAGATTATCACATCGAATGGAGCAGGCTCAAAAATGTTGAGAAGTCTTAAGGTTTGTCAGTCAGTGTTCCAAAATGAAGGCAGGAAAAAAACTCCTTTCCTTTCTATGTTACTTTAACAGTCAGTTCTTTATGTAAGGATAAAATTACACAAACTTCTTTACCTCCCAAGAGGGAGATTTCCTTTTAGTTTGCATAAGTTTATTATTCAATACGTTAAATGGAGCACTTGATCATGGAAAACTGAAAGCCCAGTTGATCACAAAGAAACCTCAAAAGTTAATGCTAACCCATGAGCTCCTACTTGAACAAATGATTTGAAAATCTTTGTGCCTGTGTGCTAAATTGGAATTTAAGAAGTTCTTTCCTTTTTAGTTTTCTCCTTTTATTAAAATACTACTTCTGGTCTACAGGTACCATAGAAGACACAGAAATATATTGATTTTGTGTTCTGGATTTTATACTTCCAGTTTAAGAGGGATAGGATACATTTTCTAGAGCCAGAGAGAGAAGTGGTTCTAAAAACCATCATGTGAAGTTTGGAATCTACTGCAAGGTTTGGTAAGCCAACCAAAACAGAACAGGAAAGCTGCTCAGTTCAGTGGGAAACAAATCCTTCAAATCTGATTACATAAATTTTTACTTCCAATTTGTTTCAATAACAACTATTATGGAACATTCTCTTGGAAAATTTACAAAATCTGAAAGATCGCCTTCTAGGCAGGGTGCCAAATATGAGGTTAACACAAGGGTTCACCTTAATATCATTTTCTGATAGACTGGCAGGTCACATTATCAAGTAATAAGTAAACAGTGTAATCTATTTCAGTGTTGTAAGCCTTTTCAGTCTATTCTCCAATCTAGTGCAGGGGTAAATGGCTTAGGAAGAAAGTAATTCAAATATTGTCTTTAAAGCTAAGCCAATAGATGTTGACATATCTCCTCTCTCTTGTGGGCCGATTTCAGGACTGAGTCAATGTCTTTTCTAATGACTAGGCAGGAATCTCAGCCTCCTTTATGTTTTAGCTCTATCAGACCACTGAAATTTCTGAAATTAAAAAGAAATTTTTTTCCTTAGTTCTCTTTCCTACTTGCTGACGTTTCATTTCCCTAGGGAATTAAATGACTCGTTGCTTCAATTAAGTGCCATTGTACTGGTGTGCAGGCATGCTAAGTCACTTTGTGCATGAGTGCATGCTAGGTTGCTTCAGTCTGTGTCTGACTCTTTGCTACCCTCTGGACTATAGCCCACCAGGCGCCTCTGTCTATGGGATTCTCCAGGCAAGAATACTGGAGTAAGCTGCCATTTCCTTCTCCAGCTAAGTCACTTCAGTAGTGTCCTACTCTTTGCGACTCTATGGACTGTAGCCCACCAGGTCCTCTATCCATGAGATTCTCCAGGCAAAAATATTGGATTGGTTGCCCTGGTTTCCTCCAGGGGATCTTTCCAACCCTGGGGATCAAATCCACATCTTTTATCATCTCCTGCACTGGCAGGCAGGTTTTTTACCATAGCGCCAGCTAGGAAGCCTCTTGTACTGATGATACAAGGTATAAACTCATTTTAGACAGAAATTTTGAGAGGGAAAGTGGGAATGCTTTGTGAATGACTTAAAAGGATCCTCTATGACTAAGTGATAAGTAACATTTATCACAACATAAGTGGTGTTTAAATATAAATAAAAACATTGGAACTTGAAGAGTATAAAGAATAGCTGCTATTTGGTTAGAAAGGGAGACAGTAAAGAAGATCAAGTGTATGTGTGGGGAAATGAACCAGGTTTTCAAGGAGCAAGGGAACTAGAGAAGATACAGCTATGTATGATTTACAATTTATGACTATTTGTTTCCTCAGCTGTTGATTTGCCTGCAATGCTGTGGTTTGACAGCCCAGTTTCCTATAAACTCAGATACAGCTAGCTATTCTGTGTCACAGTAAAAATATGTAAAATTTCTAAACCAATTCTTCTAAAGAAAGAAAGGGAGACTTTGGCCAAAAGTCAAGTAAGTGAAGTATGTTGGTTGGTGGTATGTGAGAAGTGGAAAGAAGGAGAATTGGCTGAGCTATACAAAGGATCAACTTGACATGTGGACTAAGAGGAGATAAAGAATATCNGTAAAATTTCTAAACCAATTCTTCTAAAGAAAGAAAGGGAGACTTTGGCCAAAAGTCAAGTAAGTGAAGTATGTTGGTTGGTGGTATGTGAGAAGTGGAAAGAAGGAGAATTGGCTGAGCTATACAAAGGATCAACTTGACATGTGGACTAAGAGGAGATAAAGAATATCAGTGGAAAGGAGTTGAAAGCAATGAGAATTATCAGTCTGATTCCATAAAATGTACTAGTTGGGCCTGCTCTGTAGAATAAAATCTGGGAGGGCATCAGACACAAATGATAATACAGTTGAAAAGCTTGGCCAGTAAAAATATTAAATTGGGCTGCCAAACAATAGGGTCTCAATGCTTTTTACTGATAATTTGCTTTTATCATCCTGATATCTGATTTTTCCCTGAGTAAACATGTAATGAATTTCAGATGACTCTCTTCAACTTGCCAGAACACAAAAAGTTCATTTGTGAAGATCTGTTGGTTTAATTTCATATATATAAAATTGAATATAAAGGAAGGAGAATAATTTCTACGAAGCATGCAAAAAGTCAGTTTTCACCCTGGTGGCTCAGAGGTTAAAGTGTCTGCCTGCAATGCAGGAGACTTGGGTTCGATCCCTGGGTCGGGAAGATCCCCTGGAGAAGGAAATGGCAACCCACTCCAGTATTCTTGCCTGGAGAATCCCATGGATGGAGGAGCCTGGTGGGCTACGGTCCACTGGGTCGCAAAGAGTCAGACACAACTGAGCGACTTCACTTCACTTCACTTCATAGTCATATTATCATATGGACTATGATCTTCATAAATAAATATGGATCCAGGATGACATGCCTCTCTAAGAGATGATATGCCATAGAGCAATCCATAGCAAAAGGTCCAAAAGACAAGACTGAAGCAAGACATGGCTTTACTAGTGTAAATTCAGCTCTATTCATTAAGTACATATTGATTATCAGCTAATACCTATAATTAGAGATATCAAAATATAACTTATTTTGGTGTATTGGTCCAAATACACTTCTAAACATGTCAAATGCTTTATTCTTATCAGTTCTTCCTATACCAAAGACTAGTTTCTGGGCCAAATTTCGCTACCTCTTAAGGCTGAGAACCAAGTAACAATACACTTGAGTCTTGATGACTGGCTTAGTCTTATCTCCCTGAAGCAAGAAACTGGGGAAACAGGATATATACTGGATAAAGACTAAAAGGACTCAGAAAAATATTTTACAGCTGGTTACTCTTTCTTATCTTACTTATTTTGTAGGACTGCCTGACTTTAAAGTCAGACTAACATAAGATCTAAATCTAAGTATGTATTTTTTGAAATAATATATCTGAATATTGCATATATGTATACCAACAAAATTCACTATTTCATTTTCTAAATTAGTTTCTTAAAATTCTGAACCTAAATACATACATATCTATTGTACTATGAAATAATTTTTCCTTTTCTTGTACTGAAAAGTTATTTCAGTTACCACAAATGTAGCTATAAACTGAAGAGAATTAATTTAATATTCATAGACACTAACACTGCAGATCAGAATTTACACTACAGACAAATATTTAAAAGAAGTCATATAGTCTTTCAAATTAATATATCTGTCTTTCTCTTATGCTCCCGCTTCACCTGCAGCACATCAGACAAGGTAATAATTTATGATAATCATATGAAAATATACAATTAATATTCATCACCTCTCATTCCTCATCACTTTAGATGATCAGTAATGCAGAGTGAAAATGCTGTCAGATTTCTAATTGCTTTGTAATGGGCTTGAAAGAGGGAAATCATTAAAGGCAAACAATCTGTCATTTGTCTGTTACTTTAACTATCTATCACACACAAAAAAACTCATTAAAGAAATTGCTAATGAGCAACAAAAGACTATACTCATGCCATGTCTACACTTGATTAAAAAGTAATGCTATGAGTTTCTTAAAATATTTTAAAAATGTGATTTTTTTTGTGGAAATTCATCAGAAAACATCTATTCTTCAGTATATATTTTAAGCTCTGTGGTTTCATTATTCTGGCATCTAATCCATCATTGCAGAAATCCCTTTAGCACGTAAGAGTTGTTTTTCATCTCTCTAAATAATTAAAATGAATGGTTGAAAGAAGTTGAAATGCTAAATGTGTTTATTGCTAGTAAACTGACACAAGTAATAAAACTAGTTCTATAGTAATCCTGAGGCTAAGGGAAGAATCTATTTAAAGATTTGTTTTTTACCCTCACATCTCTGTGGATTTAAACAGTTGAAGTTGCAAAGCTTCAGTCATCTTAAATATACCTATCATTACACAAAGTTATATTCAACTATTGAAACAGCATATAAACATTAAAGTCTGTAAAATAACGTTATCTATTTTGAAAATTAGAAGATAGTACCAACACTAAAATGTTTCATAACATTATTTCAAATAATTTTGGAGGGGCAAACAAGTCATTACTTTAAATGAGTATATAACATTTTATATGTCTTTGTATGGTCTCTTTCAATATGAGGTACTTAGTATTAAAAAAATTCAACAATAATGATGCTGATCTAGTTTTAAAAACAAACAGAAAATGCAGAAATGTTTTGTTGGTTATTGAGTTCAGTTGCATTTTATTTTAGAAAAAATAGAGTAACAAAGATAACAGTGTTAGTATGTTTTTCATTTTGCTAATGATTAATTAAATCACAAATTTATTTTCTATAGTAAAAAAGAATCTTAAAGTCAAATTTCTGTAAGTGTGTAGACCTATTCATATATATTGGAATATACCCACATTTAAGAACCTAAATGCAATGGCATGTTTAGCCAAGTGCTATGGTTGACTCACAGGAGTGAATTCCAAGTTGACTTTAAAAGGTTCCATAACACTCTAGAAACATCTTCATTATACACTCTAATTGACTTAAACAGACTTCATATCAACTGTTTAACACATTTTAACCTACAAATTAACACCCCTTGATCATTCAAATTAACCTTTCTTCTGTGAGTCAATTACATGACAAAAATAAAATAAACTTTAAAAAAATTCAGGTTTAAGAAACCAAAATGGAAGACTGAAATGCTAGAGCATATTAATGCGTATCACCGCATGGTTTGAAGAGATCATTACAAGGTTTCAGAATGGTCATCAGGCACGAGGAAGGGATAAAAAAAGTGAATGGGGAAATAATAAGCTGGTATTTATTATGATTACTAAAGAGAAATAGAAGATAGATTATACTCAGTGTTGTTAATAGGTTCATGGAACAATTAAAACATGAGATGTGAAGAAGCTTGGAAGACAAGAACAAAATTTCCAAATAACTGAAGATCTTTAAGAAATCTGAAACCAGCTTGAAAGAACACTGACATGACCAAAGTTAAACACACGGGAAAAACACAGCCACAGGTACGGTGACAGTGAAAAGTATTTGCCCCTTCGTCTCCCCTGCTTAGTGCACTGACTTGCTTTAACCCAGTGAATGTTCACTGATGATTACTGTTGAAAGACAGAAGAGAGAATAGATCAAGTGAAGACAACCAGAGAAAGGAAAAAAACACAAAACTGAAAAACTATTTCTAAAAGGTGAGGTAGGATTTTTCATTAGAGCTGATTCTCAATACTGTCTAAAGCTTTATGATAACTGGCTAAGAAAGAAAATGAGGAAATTTCTCTAATTCTAGCCATTCATCTCTCTTCTCTGTCAGAGCATTATTTAAAACTTAACACTTCCATATATCTTCCTGGATTAGCCTCATTATGATTCAAGGATTTCAATCATTCAAGTAATCTGCCTTATTCTATTCATATAACCACAAGTTACTAACTATCACAGTTAACCTTTATTTCCTCTGGCATAGTACTTTGCAGTTATTTCAGTTGCCTGTCTACCCAAATAAACTTTAAAATTTTGATAGAGCTACAGCCAACTCTGTCTTGTATTTTTTGTAACAGAGTATAATAAATATTTGTTGAGTAAATGAATCGGTGAATGAAGGCTATGTATGTACTGGCACCCCACTCCAGTACTCTTGCCTGGAAAATCCCATGGATGGAGGAGCCTGGTAGGCTGCAGTCCATNACTGTTTAACACATTTTAACCTACAAATTAACACCCCTTGATCATTCAAATTAACCTTTCTTCTGTGAGTCAATTACATGACAAAAATAAAATAAACTTTAAAAAAATTCAGGTTTAAGAAACCAAAATGGAAGACTGAAATGCTAGAGCATATTAATGCGTATCACCGCATGGTTTGAAGAGATCATTACAAGGTTTCAGAATGGTCATCAGGCACGAGGAAGGGATAAAAAAAGTGAATGGGGAAATAATAAGCTGGTATTTATTATGATTACTAAAGAGAAATAGAAGATAGATTATACTCAGTGTTGTTAATAGGTTCATGGAACAATTAAAACATGAGATGTGAAGAAGCTTGGAAGACAAGAACAAAATTTCCAAATAACTGAAGATCTTTAAGAAATCTGAAACCAGCTTGAAAGAACACTGACATGACCAAAGTTAAACACACGGGAAAAACACAGCCACAGGTACGGTGACAGTGAAAAGTATTTGCCCCTTCGTCTCCCCTGCTTAGTGCACTGACTTGCTTTAACCCAGTGAATGTTCACTGATGATTACTGTTGAAAGACAGAAGAGAGAATAGATCAAGTGAAGACAACCAGAGAAAGGAAAAAAACACAAAACTGAAAAACTATTTCTAAAAGGTGAGGTAGGATTTTTCATTAGAGCTGATTCTCAATACTGTCTAAAGCTTTATGATAACTGGCTAAGAAAGAAAATGAGGAAATTTCTCTAATTCTAGCCATTCATCTCTCTTCTCTGTCAGAGCATTATTTAAAACTTAACACTTCCATATATCTTCCTGGATTAGCCTCATTATGATTCAAGGATTTCAATCATTCAAGTAATCTGCCTTATTCTATTCATATAACCACAAGTTACTAACTATCACAGTTAACCTTTATTTCCTCTGGCATAGTACTTTGCAGTTATTTCAGTTGCCTGTCTACCCAAATAAACTTTAAAATTTTGATAGAGCTACAGCCAACTCTGTCTTGTATTTTTTGTAACAGAGTATAATAAATATTTGTTGAGTAAATGAATCGGTGAATGAAGGCTATGTATGTACTGGCACCCCACTCCAGTACTCTTGCCTGGAAAATCCCATGGATGGAGGAGCCTGGTAGGCTGCAGTCCATGGGGTTGCTAGGAGTAAGACACGACTGAGCAACCTAACTTTCACTTTTCACTTTCATGCATTGGAGAAGGAAATGACAACCCACTCCAGTGTCCTTGCTTGGCGAATCCCAGGGACGGGGGAGCCTGGTGGGCTGCCATCTATGGGGTTGCACAGAGTCGGACACGACTGAAGTGACTTAGCAGCTTAGCAGCATGTACTATGTACTTGTGTCTTTTTTTGTTTTTAATTCATTACTAGCTAATAGACTCCAGGTTGCCCTGGGGGGGGTCATCTAGTTTTCATATATAACCACAATATTGCAGTATTTAAAAATAGGTATAGCTTAGTTAACTGATAGGAAAAATCTTAAAAATTCAGAGGTAAATAAGATCAAGGATATGAAAGAAGAGTTGGTAATGAAATCAGTGGAAAGAGCCAAGTAATATAATCCTAGAATACGAAATAATTAATAGAAGTATGCTGAATGTTTTGCAAATATCCACAAGAAGCATAATGCACAAATATGATCTATGATTAAGAATTTGTTAATGTATGGTGGACATGAGTAAGTTTATGCATGGGCAAAGGACTGAAGCAACAAACTGAATAAGAATGTGATTGCTGAATCTGTATCAGCATCTGTATCTCTGCATCTACATCTAACTCTAGATATAGCACTTGATGAATCATCTTGAAATTAAATATTTGATGTATGCCTATTTCACTTATGCTAGATGTTGACGATTCAGGATATAACAGGTTTCTTCCTGTGCACTTAATGTACCTGGTAAACTACAGTTCAACAAACATTTGGGTTTGGTTTCATTTTTCCAATTCAATAGTCTGTGGCTTTCATTTGCTTTGTTTAGAAATTCCTAAAATACTGTTATGAATTCTTAATATTATGATGTATCAAAACTGGGTAACAAATAG
Source organism: Neotragus moschatus (assembly GCA_006410615.1). Classification (NCBI taxonomy): domain Eukaryota; kingdom Metazoa; phylum Chordata; class Mammalia; order Artiodactyla; family Bovidae; genus Neotragus; species Neotragus moschatus. Next base: position 4,739,214 of record SJYA01002280.1, on the reverse strand, counting down.
TTCATTACTAATAATAATCACAGTATCTACTCTTTTCAGTTCAGTCCAGTCCAGTCACTCAGTCGTGTCCGACTCTTTGGGACCCCATGAATTGCAGCACGCCAGGCCTCCTTGTCCATCACCAACTCCCAGAGTTCACTCAAACGCATGTCTATCGAGTTGGTGATGCCATCCAGCCATCTCATCCTCTGTCGTCCCACTCTCCTCCTGCCCCCAATCCCTCCCAGCTTCAGAGTCTTTTCCAATGAGTCAACTCTTCGCATGAGGTGGCCAAAGTATTGGAATTTCAGCTTCAGCATCATTCCTTCCAATGAACATCCAGGACTGATCTACTCTTTACTGAGTACTTACTACTTTCAGCCACCATTATCTCACTTAATCCTCACAAAAAACCTCTGAAGGCAATCCTATTATTATCTCTGTTTCACAGAGGAAGAAACTAAGGTGCAGAGATTAACTTCAAGTTTTCACAAAACCAGTAAGAGGCAGAATCTGGATTAAAACTTGTGAGTCTGATCCCAGAGTTCATGCTCTTAACCACTGTGCTAAGATAGTTCATATTTATGCTATATTGGTTTTACATAAAATAAATATATTACCTTCTAAAAGCAGTGAGAAACAAACCTATTGTATGTATACATCTTTAGAACCCCAGGGAATGTGGCATAAAAGCTGATGCTTAGTTTCTCTAAGAGGTGTTCTTACCCTCAGAGAGTTTACAATCCAATCAGGAAACTAGAATACACATCTAAAGTGTATAACAATACTCTGTAGGACAGGATAAGTACAAAAGAGGAGTATACCCAGGACTGCTCTGAAAATTGAGAAAAGGTAATTTCTAAGGATTGGGCCATCATAAAAGACTTGATGGAAGAGACAGGTCTTAAAGAAGGAATAAAACTGATAGGAGGAAGAAAAGAGGTATGGTGTTATAAGCAAGGAGACACATCCAAATAAAATTATGAAGTACCAAGAAAATATTCAATTGTTTAATTGCTTCATGTATGAAGGTAATAGGTGATGAAGCTGGAAAACTAGGATCATATTGGGGAGGAATGCTGGACTTTATCCCCTAGACCTGTGACTGATAAAGTAGTCACTAGTAAGATGTGGCTATCGAGCACTTGAAAAGTGGTGAGTCCAAACTGAGATGAGTTGTATAGGTAAAATACACACCAGCTTTTGAAGATGTAGTGGACTTCCTTGGTGGCTCAGACAGTAAAGCATCTGTCTACAGTGCAGGAGACCTGGGTTCGATCCCTGGGTTGGGAAGATTTCCTGGAGAAGGAAATAGCAACCCACTCCAGTACTCTTGCCTAGAAAATCCCATGGGCGGAGGAGCCTGGTGTCCATGGGGTCGCAAAGAGTCGGACACAATTGAGCGACTTCACTTGAAGACTTAGTATGAAAAAAAGAATGTAAAATATCTCATTAATAATTTTTGTATTGTTTACATTTTGAAATGAGCATACTCTGGATACACTGGTAAATAAATATATTATTAAAATCCATTTCACCTGTTTATTTTTATTTTTCAAATATGGCTAATAGGAGATTTAAAATCATGTGTGTGGTTTGCATTTGTGGCTTATACTGTATTTACATTGAATAGTAGTGCTCTAAAAAATGAAAAAAATGAAGGAAGACTAACGAGCAAGGATTTCTCAAGTGTTTTAAAAAGTGGATTCTGGTATAAATAAACAGATAAGTTCATATTGTAAGACAACTGATCTGTTTTTTTCAATAAACTAACAGCAAAAAAAGGTAGTAGTGAAGTATTGGGACTGCTGTGGCTTAAAAGATATTTAAGAGACAGAATAACCAAATACAATATGTAGATTCTGGATTCTGACTCAGGCAAACCAACCATAAAAATAAAATTCAGAGACAACTAGGGAAATGTAAACAAGCACTGTTGGTGCTACTGCTGCTAAGTCGCTTCAGTCGTGTCCGACTCTGTGCGACTCCATAGACTGCAGCCCACCAGGCTCCCCCATCCCTGGGATTCTCCAGGCAAGACATTGGAGTGGGTTGCCATTTCCTTCTCCAACGCATGAAAGTGAAAAGTGAAGTCGTTCAGTCATGTCCGACTCTTAGCGACCCCATGGACTGCAGCCCACCAGGCTCCTCCATCCATGGGATTTTCCAGGCAAGAGTACTGGAGTGGGGTGCCATTGCCTTCTCCATAAACAAGAACTAGATTTGGACAATATCAATGAATTATTGGTAATTTTTGAGGATTAATGACTTAATGGAGATGAAATAAAAAGTTGCAAACTAAAGTATGCTTTACAGATGTAAACTAAAATATGTTATTATGAAATGACAGAACACTTGGGATTTGGTGGGGATAAAAAAGTGTACCTCTTTCTATATCAAAAAATAAATAAATACAAGAAAGTTGAAATACTGTGATTAGAATTTTCAGAATTTTGTTCAAAAAGGCAGTAAAAGATAACACAATACATTAATGCAATCATAAATCAAAATAAAGTGCTCTTTCTATAAAAACTGAAGGGCTTGAGTATAATTATTTATACAAAGGACTATGCAGTGGAAAAAGGCAGTTTGAGGGCTAAAGATATTCAAAGCAGTGCCATTTTGATAGTACTGTATAAGAAGGTCTTCAGTATAACACAGTTCTGTCATTTTAGGTATGCTTAAGGCCACACAGCGGAAAGGCAATGGCAACCCACTCCAGTACTCTCTCCTGGAAAATCTCATGGTCTGAGGAGCCTGGTGGGTGGCACAGTCCATGGGGTTGCTAAGAGTCGGAAACGACTGTGTGACTTCACTTTCACGCATTGGAGAAGGAAATGGCAACCCACTCCAGTGTTCTTGCTTGGAGAATCCCAGGGACGGGGAGCCTCATGGGCTGCCATCTATGGGGTCGCACAGAGTTGGACACGACTGAAGCGACTTAGAAGCAGCAGCAGCAGCAGCAACAGAGCTACACAGAATGTCATGAAAATCAGATCTTGACTTAGTATTGATATAAAAGTGGTTGTGTCTGCCTTTAAACATGACAAAATCCTATGAAGAACCTAAACTATACTTTTCCTTTTAGATTTTTAAACTTTTCTGTATCATTCACTTATTCAGTTATAGTTCGGTGAAAGTCGCTCAACCGTGTGCAACTCTTTGCGACCCCAGGGACTCTAGCCTGCCAGGCTCCTCTGTCAATGGAATTTTCCAGGCAAGAACACTGGAGTGGGTAAGCCAATTCCTTCTCCAGGGGAATCTTCCTCACCCAGGGATCAAGCCCCGGTTTCCTGTATCGCAGATCCATTTTTTACCAGTTGAGCTATCAGGGAACCATCATTAAATAACTGACCATATCAAAATATCTTTTTCAATGTGCTTAGGGTTTGTCTCGACTGCTTCTCAAATGGATATTTGGTAGAAGATTAAAAAAAAAAAAAAAAAGAAAAGAAATCTAAGGCGTAACAGCAACAAAACTACCTTAATATTTCCAAGTGAAATTTAAATCATTCTCTGGAGAACGAAGATGTAGTTTTGACGTCCAGGTAAAATGCAAGAAAGAATAGTCAATACATTATCGAGTTCAAGCTTGCTATGCTCGCCACACAACAGGCACCAATCCAAGAGATGAGAGGTTGAGGCAAGGAAGAGACTATAATTGGGGAGCCAGCTGATGGAGAAGATGGCAGGCTAGCACCTCAAAGTAACCATTTTACAGGGTCTGGATGCCAGGTTATTTTATAGATCAGACATGAGGGAAGGTGAGGAAAAAGTTTAAAAAGCCATTAATATTGCAAACATCTCACAGAATGGCAAGCAGAAGGCAGGGGATTTGTTAATTTCTTCCTTCCTGCCAGCTATGGGTGGATAGAGTTCTGAACAAAGGCACTCTGTTCAGCAGACAGAGTGGGCAGGATGCTTTAAGGCTGGCCATTCTGTATGATTACAACAGAAGCAGTGAAAACAAGTCAAAGAAACAGTACCAACATGGAATCAGGATTTGCTTCTCTGCAACAAATCTAAGGTAAGCAGCACAGAGATTTGACAGCAAAAGCGAAGAACAGAACAAATGACAGGGAGAGGAAAGTGCCCATTTGGAGTACCCAATGACTACCTCAAAGTGAGCATTTTATTTTGCTTTTTCTGTGAGCTTGAACGATGTCATAGCTGCCTTGCGAATAGGAAGACTTGCTAAGAGTGTGAAAGGACTTTGAAAAGTTTTCATTTTTCAAGTCAGTTTCTAAAATCTAAAAGAAATAAGTTGAACATCTCTTCGAAAAAAATAACATTAAAATTTGAAAACTTTGGGCTTCCCTGGTAGCTCGCTGGTAAAGTCTGCCAGCAATGCAGGAGACCCCAGTTTGATTCCAGGGTTGGGCAGATCCCCTGGAGAAAGACTAGGCTACCTACTAAAATATTCTTGGGCTTCCTTTGTGTCTCAGATGGTAAAGAATCCGCCTGCAATATGGGAGACCTGGGTTCAATCCCTCGGTTGGGAAGATCCCCTTGAAAAGGACATGGCAATCCACTAAAGTAAAATCTAAAAGAAATAATTAAGTTGAACATCTCTTTCGAAAAAAAAAATTAAAACAAAAACTTTTTACTCAGCATAGGTTTTAGTTCTCTTAGTTTTGGAATGAGAACATTCCAAAGGAAGTCTAGGGAGAAGGGAGGAATCAGTTTTTGTCATCCTTCTCATCGACCTCCACCCGCTCTAATCCCAAATGTACCACCACCGTAGCCCCCCACCCCTCACCCCCCGTCATAGTACTGCAGTCGTCAAGCGGGAGAGGACAGGGAGCTGCAGTGGGTAGGTTATGTGGAGGAAGTTTTGGGGAAGGCGGAGGAACTTTGAAGGTGGGTGCTGGGGGTACTTGCTGAGGAAGAGGAGAGAAACGACAGTCTGGGAGCCAGGATAGGAGGGAGATAGAACGAGGCGAAGGAAACCTTTTCCTACCGCGCCCGCACTTACTGTTGGTAAACTCCTGAGGCAGATGCGAATGGGTTACCATAGCGACCGCGTCAGGAGGGCGGAGCGGCGCTTCCGATCGGTGCCTCCGCCATTGTGGCTCGGCTGGAAACTTGACCGCCTTAGGTCAGTGACTTCCGGCGGAAGCAGAAGCCGGTTCCGAGGTTTGGCAGACAGCAGGCGAGGAGTGTGCTCTAGTGGCTTTACCGTTGGTAAGTTTGCGATCGAGCGGATCAAGGAGAGGATACGAAGTCTGTGGCTGGGCGACACAGGGCACTGTGAGTGCAGTGGATTTCCGAGTCCCAGTTTTGAGGAAGCCCCGGCTGTCTCGTTGAGTTCGCGGCTATGGGAAGGTGTTGCCTGGTTCTGGGGCTCCTGGCGGGTTCTCTTCGGTTCGGAAGGGCTGTCACGTTTTCCCTTGAAGAGTTTCAGGAGCTCTTTGCGAGATCTGAGCTCCTGTCCAGTAACTGAGGGACTGTTGCTCTCCACCTGCCAGTGCTGACTGGCTATTTGGCGTGTTATTCTTTGAAGATAACCTCAAAGACAAGTGAACTGGAGACATTAAGAGAGAATGCTCCCAAATTGATTTTAATTCCTCGTTTTGCTTTTAAAGAATATATAAACGCTTATTAAACACTTATTAAACTCTAGTATGTTTAGTGAGTACCTACTGTGTGTCGCTTTTACCAAGAGACTAGCAGAAACACCTTTCTTAGAGGGCCACCCACCGCTCGAGTTTATTATCGAATTATTTTCTTTTTCTTACGTTGTTGTATATTCGTTAATTTAATATATAGGTGTATATCATGAAACATCTAACAGATTTTTCCACACTTGTCTGTATACTTAAACGTGCAATTCTTCGGGCGTTTCAAATGAAAATATTTGCTTCTTGAGGCTTGCATTATCATGATGACTTAATATTACAGAACTTAGGGAAGCTGTACCTAGTTATTTCCCAGGTATATGCAAACTGTAATAAACTGTCGTCAGTATTTCTATTCAGCTGATCTGAAAAGGACTACTTCTTGTTCAAGGCATTTGTATGATGTCATTGGAGCAGATACCAAAAAAGGATTGGTACAGCATTCTAGGAGCAGACCCATCTGCAAGTGTGTCAGACCTAAAACAAAAGTATCAAAAACTCATTTTAACGGTAAGTCTTTTGTTTTCGATTCTGTATTGCAGGGGGAAAATCGGGTTTTATGTGAGCAGAAATACAGGTTTCTGTACAATGAATATATGATATCAAAGCAGGAATCCAAAGTATTAATTTGGTTAATTGAAAGTTTCAGTAATATTGTAAAAGAAGTTGATTTGAGATGGGATTGCATAGTGATTTGGACCATATCTGAGTCATGATGACTGATTTAAAATCCTGATTGTACCACTAACTAACCTTGGGAATTTGGGCAAATTATTTTCCCCTATATGTTCCTTGTGTTGGCTAAAATCATGTTCCATTCTTTGTGAGCATAGACTGTAGCTCGCCAGACTCCTCTGTCCATGGAATTTTCCAGGCAAGAAATTCTGGAGTGGGTTGCCATTTCCTTCTCCAGGGGATCTTCCCCACCCAGGGATCAAAGCTGCATCTCCTGCATTGGCAGACAGATTCTTTACCTCTGAGTGACCTCAAGGAGTATTAAATGAAATAATCCATGTGAATTTCCCTGAAGTGTGTCATGTAGTAAGCGACATTAGCATCCAGTCAACACTAGCTACATGTGGCTATTGTGTACCTGAAACTTAACTAGTTGAAAATGAGATGTTCTATAAGTATAAAACAGACATTGGGTCTTGAAGGCTTAGTACAGAAAAAGAATATAAAATAACCTAAAATTTTCATGTTTATTAAATATTGAAGTGACAGTGTTTTGCATATATTGGCTGTTTTACATATTTTATACATATACAGTAAATATACTATCAGAATTGCCGGGCTTCCCTGGTGGCTCAGATGGTAAAGAATCGTCCTGCAAGGCAGGAGACCTAGATTTGATCCCTGGGTCGGGAAGATCACCTGGAGAAGGGAATGGCAGTCCACTCCAGTATTCTTGCCTGGAGAATTCCATGGACAGATGAGCCTGGCAGGCTATAGTTCATAGGGTCGCATGTACCCTAAATGTATTGTCAAAATTGACTTCATCCGTCTTCTTTGTAAACATTACATATATGGCTTGCATTTATAGTTTACATTATATCTTTATTGAATAATACTGCTTTAGGCCAGTTAAGACTTGTTTTTTACTGATTTCATTCCTTTGTGAAATGGTTCTGGTATTTATAAATACCACAAGAGGTAGTATCTTTCTAAAATACCATATTAATTTTTTCGGCTTATATTGTGAGGTTTCTTAAGGAAATCAGTAACAATAAGAATCTCCAGTTAACTCAGTTTACAAAAAGTAGGGGATCGTTACTTTTATAACATGGGTTGTTTCTCAAGTTCTTATTAGATCTGTGAGGTTTTGCCATAACAGTGTGAGACAGTAGATGTTTCACTGTCAAGAATGTATTCTTATCCCTGCTCTAGGTAATAAGTTGAGCTAACTGATGTTAAGGTTTCTTTTGTCTCAGGATTCTTAAGGTTTCTGTCAGTAAAATCAAGTAGACTTTCTGGAAAAATTTTTTAGTACTGTATCATTCTTGTGCCTCGGCTAACAGAGATATGAGGCTGGAGAAGTACACTGCCTTTAGATCATGCACAGCCTTGTAAGCCATTTGGCATTTAATTTGACAAGAAGTTATTTGCACTTAGTACAGTAATATCTGTCAAACAACAAACAAAGTGAATGAACCGTTTTGCGTCGCCTCTAGGAACATATCCAAGAATTCCAGTTGGTCTACATCTTCCCTGTCATTTGATGCTATTAGTCTCTTTAAATTAATCTCTTAGGAGTTTTTCAGTTTTCCTACCATTGACATTTTGGGCAGGATAATTGTTCTGTGGGGTTATCCTGTGCATTGTAGGATGGTTTGCAGCATTCTAGATGCCAGTAACAACTAAAAATGTCTCCTGGTTGTAAAAATTGCAAACCTTCCTATCTCATTGAGAACCACTGCATTGTACATTCTCCTGTGTTCATGGTGATATCTAACTGTGGTTTTGTATTTTTCTCCTGGCTGATGGTGTTAAGCTCATTTTTAATGTGATTTTAGCCATTTGTATAATTTTTTTTCATGAAGTCTCTTTTGAAAAAATTACATATTTCCTTGATCTTGTATATATATAAGTGTATGTATTTCCTCCTAGTCTGTGGCTTGCCAGCTCATTTTCCTAATGGTATTTTTCGAGGAGTTTTTTGTTTTGGTGAACAGTAATTTATCAGATTTTTGTTTTACGATTAGTGCTTTCTGTGTCTTCTCTAGGAAGATCATGAAAATAATCTTCTATGTTTTCTTCTAGAAGATATGTAGTTTGCTTTTACCTTTGTATGCATGCGTGCTCAGTCGTGTCCGACTCTCTGCAAACCCATGAACTACAGCCCGCAAGGCTCCTCTGGCCATGGAATTTTCCAGGCAGGAATACTGGAGTGGGTTGCCATTTCCTATTCCAGGGGATCTTTCTGACCCAGAGATGAAACCCGCATCTCTTGTATCTCCTACATTGGCAGACGGATTCTTTCCTACTGTGCTGCCCGGGAATTGTGTATCCTGTGATATAGGAAGTCATGTTTTTGGTTTTCCCTCAATAAGGATATCCAGTGTTCATTTGTTGAAAAGATTTTCCTCTCTCCATTGGATTGTCTTCACAGATGGATCTATTTTTGGACTATATTCTGTTTAATATATTTGTTTATCCTTTTACTAATACTTTTGTGTGGATTACTATAGGTTCACAATCAGTTTTAAAGTCATATAAAGTTAAATAATTTTATTCTACTTTTAAATTTTATTTTGGTTAATTTAGATTGCTTGCATATACTGTCTGAGCCACCATGGAAGGCTCAGTGTTTAAATTTAGTATGGTTATTCCAGCTCCAAAAATAATTGGGAAATAACTGCATTTTCTCTCTTTTCTGAAAAAGTTTGTGTAAAATTGCTATTGTTAATTATTTAAATGTTAGGGAATTAAACTGGGCCTGAACTTTTCTTTGTGGGAAGTTTTACAGTTATGCTTATATTTTTAGAGGCTATATGGCTGCTGAGAGTTTCTATTTTCTGTTTTGTCAACATAGGCGAATTATACTTTCTCAAGAATTTGTCCATTTCATTTAAGAAGTCTTACATACTTCAGGGCTTTCCTGGTGGCTCAGAGGGTCAAGAGTCTGCCTACAGTGCGGGAGACCCATGTTTGATCCCTGAGTCAGGAAGATCTCCTGGAGAAGGAAATGGCAACCCACTCCAAAATGTTCATACTGTTGTCTTATTAGTCCTTTATTGCTATAGATTATGTAGTTATGTTTTCCCTTTGATTCTTTATATTGGTGATTTGTAATTTCTATTTATTTTTTCCTAATGAGGCTCGCTGAAGTTTTTTCTATTTTTTTAATCTTGTTTGCCAAGAACAAACTTTTACTTTGTTGACATTTTTATATTGTTAATTTCTCACTTGATTTCTGTTTTTAATTTTATAATATCCTTTCTTCCATTTACTTGCTTTTATTTTCCTGGTTCATTAATGTAGAACCATTCATTATTGAATGTACACCTGTCTTACATTCTTAACATAGTCACTTAAAGCTATAAATTTTGCTCTAAGCTAGGAAAACTGCTTTAACTGCATTCTACAAATTTTGATATGTGTATACACAAATTATATAAAAGTTTCTCTTGTAATAGTTTTCTTTCACCTATGGGCTATTAGGAAGTACATGGTTTAATTTCTAAACATTAGAAAATATTCAGAACTTTCTATTATTGACTTCTAATTTAATTCTGTTGTGATTAGAAAATACATTTGGTATGATTTCATTCCTTAATATTAATTAAAACATGTTTATGGCCTAGAATATGATCTTAGTGAATATTCCCATGCCCTTAAAAATATGTATTTGGCTTTTATTGACTATAGTGTTATATAAATGTCTGATAGATCAAGTTGATAGTATTCAAATACGTTATATCCTTATTGATTTTTTTTGGACGATTTTTATCAGTTTTTGAGAGAAGGACATAACATCTTCAACTGTGATTGTGGATTTGTGTTTTCCTCTATAGTTTTGTTAATTTTGTTTTATTTATTTGGGATCATTTTTATTGGGTGCATATATATGTGTGTGTGTGCATTAAGATTATGTCTTTATGAATTTGAACCTTTGATCATTGTTAATTTCCCCTCTGTATTTCTGACAGTATTCTTCCTGAAGTGTACTTTGATATTTCCGTAGCCACACACCTTTCTTATCCTTCAGTTCAGTTCAGTCACTCAGTGTCTGACTCTTTGCAACACCATGGACTGCAGCACGCCAGGCTTCTGTGTCCATCACCAACTCCCGGAGCTTACCCAAACGCATGTCCATTGAGTCAGTGATGCTGTCCAACCACCTCATCCTCTGCCATCCCCTTCTCCTCCCACCTTCGATCTTTCCCAGCATCAGGGTCTTTTCTAATGAGTTAGTACTTTGCATCAGGTGGCCAAAGTATTGGAGTTTCAGCTTTAACATCAGTCCTTCCAGTGAATAGTCAGGATTGATTACCTTTAGGATGGACTGGTTGGATTTCTTTGCAGTCCAAAAGACTCTCAAGAGTCTTCTCCAACACTACAGTTCACAAGCATCAATTCTTTGGTGCTCAACTTTCTTTATACTCCAATTCTCACATAAATACATAACTAATGGAAAAACCATAGCCTTGACTACATGGACCTTTGTTGCCAAAGTCTGCTTTTTAATATGCTGTCTAGGTTGGTCATCACTTTTCTTCCAAGGAACAAGTGTCTTTTAATTTCATGGCTGCAGTCACCATCTGCAGTGATTTTGGAGCCCCAAAAGATAAAGTCACTCACTGTTCCATTGTTTCCCATCTGTTTGCCGTGAAATGATGAGACTGGATGCCATGATCTTTGTTTCCTGAATGTTGAGTTTTAAGCCAACTTTTTCACTCTCTTCTTTCTCTTTCATAAAGAGGCTCTTCAGTTTTTCTTCGTTTTCTGCCATAAGGGTTGTGTCATCTATATATCTAAAGTTATTGATATTTCTCCCAGGAATCTTACTTCCAGCTGTGCTTCATACAGCCCAGCATTTCTCATAATATACTTGGTATATAAGTTAAATAAACAGGATGACAATATGCAGCCTTGACATACTCCTTTCCCAATTTGGAACCAGTCTGTTGTTCCATGTCTGGTTTAACTGTTGCTTCTTGACCTGCATACAGATTTCTCAGGAGGCAGGTCAGGTGGTCTGGTAATCCCATCTCTTTAAGAATTTTCCACAGTTTTGTGTGATACACACAGTCAAAAGCTTTGGCATAGTCAGTATAAAGCAGAAGTAGATGTTTTTCTGGAACTCTCTTGCTTTTTTGATGATCCAACAGATGTTGGCAGTATGATCTCTGGTTCCTTTGCCTTTCCTAAATCCAGCTTGAACATCTTGAAGCATGGTTCACGTAGTGTTGAAGCCTGGCTTGGAGAAGTTTGAGCAGTTTTTCACTAGTGTATGAGATGAATGCAATTGTGTGGTAATTTGAGCATTCTTTGGCATTGCCCTTCTTTGGGATTGGGATGAAAACTGACCTTTTCCAGTCCTGTGGCCACTGCTGAGTTTTCCAAATTTGCTGGCATATTGAGTGCAGCACTTTGACACCATCATCTTTTAGGATTTGAAATAGCTCAGTTGGAATTCCATCACCTCCCCTAGCTTTGTTTGTAGTGATGCTTCCTAAGGCCCACTTGACTTTGCATTCCCGGATGTCTGGCTCTAGGTGAGTGAGTGATCACTGCTACTGCTGCTGCTGCTAAGGCACTTCAGTCGTGTCCAACTCTGTGTGACCCCATAGATGGCAGCCCACCAGGCACCCCGTCCCTGGGATTCTCCAGGCAAGAATACTAGAGTGGGTTGGCATTGGCTTCTCCAGTGCATGAAAGTGAAAAGTGAAAGTGAAGTCTCTCAGTCGTGTCCGACTCTTAGCGACTCCATGGACTGCAGCCTACCAGGCTCCTCTGTCCATGGGGTTCTCCAGGCAAGAATACTAGAGTGGGGGTGAGTGATTGCCTTCTCCAGGTGAGTGATCACACCATCATGATTATCTGGGTCATGAAGCTCTTTTTTGTACAGTTTTTCTGTGTATTCTTGCCACCTCTTCTTAATATCTTCTGCTTCTGTTAGGTCCATACCATTTCTGTCCTTTATTATGCCCATCTTTGCATGAAATGGTCCCTTGGTGTCTAATTTTCTTGAAAAGATCTCTAGTCTTTCCCATTTCATTTTTTTTCTCTATTTCTTTTCATTGATCACTGAGGAAGGCTTTCTTATCTCTCCTTGCTATTCTTTCAAACTCTGCATTCAGATGCGTCTCTCTTTCCTTTTCTCCTTTGCTTTTCACAGCTATTTGTAAGGCCTCCCCAGACAGCCATTTTGCTTTTTTNGAATTCCATCACCTCCACTAGCTTTGTTTGTAGTGATGCTTCCTGAGGCCCACTTGACTTTGCATTCCAGAATATCTGGCTCTAGGTGAGTGATCACACCATCTTGATTATCTGGTTATGCAGATTTTTTTGTATAGTTCTTTGTATTCTTGCCACCTCATCTTAATATCTTCTGCTTCTGTTAGGTCCATACCATTTCTGTCCTTAATTGTGCCCATATTTGCATGCAATGTTCCCTTGGTATCTTTAATTTTCTTGAAGGGATCTCTAATCTTCCCCATTCTATTGTTTTCCTCTATTTCTTTGCACTGATCACTGAGGAAGGCTTTCTTATCTCTCCTTGCTATTCTTTGGAACTCTGCATTCAAATGGGTGTATCTTTCCTTTTCTCCTTTGCCTTTTGCATCTTTTCTTTCCCCAGCTATTTGTAAGCCCTCGTCAGAAAAACAGATTGCCTTTTTGCATTTCCTTTTCTTGAGGATGTTCTTGATCACTGCGACCTGTACAATGTCATGAACCTCCATCCATAGTTCTTCAGGCACTCTGTCTATCAAATCTAATCCCTTGAATCTATTTGTCACTTCCACTGTATAATTGTAAGGGATTTGATTTAGGTCATATCTGGATGGTCTAGTGGTTTTCCCTACTTTCTTCAATTTAAGCCTGAATTTTGCAGTAAGGAGTTCATGATCTGAGCAACAGTCAGCTACCAGTCTTGTTTTTTCTGACTGTATAGAGCTTCTCCATCTTTGGCTGCAAAGAATATAATCAACATGAGTTCAGAATTGGCCATTGGTAATGTCTATGTGTAGAGTCTTCTCTTGTGTTTCTGGAAGAGGATGTTTGCTATTACCAGTGTGTTCTTGTCTTGAGAACCCCATGAACAGTATGAAAAGGCAAAAAGATAGGACACTGAAAGATGAACTCCCCAGGTCAGTAGGTGCCCAATATGCTATTGGAGATCAGTGGAGAAATAAGTCCAGAAAGATTGGAGAGATGGAGCCAAAGCAAAAACAACACCCAGTTGTGGATATGATGAGTGATGGAAGTAAAGTCCAATGCTATAAAGAGCAATATTGTATAGGAACCTGGAATGTTAGGTCCATGAATCAAGCCAAATTGGAAGTGGTCAAGCAGGAGATGGNAGTCCAGAAAGATTGGAGAGATGGAGCCAAAGCAAAAACAACACCCAGTTGTGGATATGATGAGTGATGGAAGTAAAGTCCAATGCTATAAAGAGCAATATTGTATAGGAACCTGGAATGTTAGGTCCATGAATCAAGCCAAATTGGAAGTGGTCAAGCAGGAGATGGCAAGAGTGAACATCGACATTTTAGGAACCAGCGAACTAAAATGGACTGGAATGGGTGAATTTAACTCAGATGACCATTTTAACTCAGACAGTACATACAGCATGATCTTATTTGTATATGTTATACATAGACAATCTCTAGTGGGATAGCAGCCATTTCCTTTCCTTTTTATATTTTTCTACATGTTTAAAATGATTATGATATATGTGCTTTGCATTAATTTAAAATAACATAACATTCGTTGGTGGAAATGTTGCTAAAACCTGTTGTGATGGCCCTGGAGGTATGCCACTTGGATCCCCGGTAAGAAAGAACTTGACATCCCTTTGAGGAGAGCAGTGAACTGACAGCCTCTTACTCTAGGGCCTTGAGGAGCCACTGGAGTGTTTGCCCTAAGCTCTACGTGCAATTCCGGGGCAGCCCCTGGCAATGGCCTAGCCTGGAGGGTGCGCTAATCCTCACGCTTGCTACCCCACATTGAGGTTCTGCTGTGTGCACTTGATGCTGGAGCTGCTTGTTGGGCTGACAGTTTTCTCAGCCACCCCAAAGTCTGAGACTTTTCCACCCAGCCATCCCCTTTCCCTCTCCTTTCATGAGTATTAGACTTGCATGGCAATCTAAAGCCTTCCTTGCCTCCTCTTTCTCCCTCTTTATTCTTTCAAAATTTTATTTATTTATCTTTGGCTGGCCTGGGTCTTTTTGCAGCGTGTAGACTTTCTCTAGCTGTGACAGGCAGGGCCTACTCTTCACTGAGGTGTGCTGACTTCTCATTGTGGTGGTTTCTTTTGTTGCAGAGCAAGAGCCCTAGAGCATGGGATCAGTAGTTATGGTGCACAGGCTTAGTTGCTCAGTGGCATGGGGGATCTTCCTGGACCAGGGATTGAACCTGTGTCCCCTGCATTGGCAGGCAGAGTCTTAACCACTAAACTACCAGGGAAATCTTCCCCCTTTATTCTTTACAGGTGTCACTCCAATCATCTCTTGCCTGTCTAACTCCATTTGTGTCTGCTTCCTGGAGGACCATGTGTTCCTGAATATATAAAAAAGCTTGGTTTTACATTGTTTACTTAGAAATACCATCTCCCCACTCGCTATAGGGAATCATTATCCCAGATGACCTCCAAGTGGTCTCACAAACAAAATGAAATGCCTTTTTTTTAAGCCAGGATTTTCTTCTGATTGTTATTCCATGCAATTGACTCCCGTTAAGCCCACTTCTCAATCCCCCTGGTGCTGATTCAGAAAGGCTGGCAGTGGCCAAGTCAATGTCTGTGACCTATGTTACTTCTAGAATGAGAAAAACCAGCTAACAAAAATGAAGATCTGAAAACCACAGACCTTTGTGTGCCTTGAGGCAATACACAAAGTAACTACAGAAAAATGTAGCCGTGCCAATAGGCACGTGAAAAGATATTCAGCATCTCTAATTACCAGAGAAATGCAAATCAAAACTACAATGAGATACCACTTCACACAGATCATAATGACCATCATTAAATATTCTACAGCTAACAAATACTGGAGAGACTGTGGAGAAAGGGGGATCCTCCTACATTGTTGGTGGGAATGTAAATTGATACAGTCACTATGAAAAACAGTATGGAGGTTCCTCAGAAAACTAAAAGTAGAATTACCATATAATCCACAATTCTACTCCTGGGCATATACCCTGACAAAACTCTAATTCAAAAAGACACATGCACTCCCATATTCATAGCAGCACTGTTTACAATAGCCTAGACATGGAAACCGGAGAAAGCAATGGCACCCCACTCTAGTACTCTTGCCTGGAAAATCCCGTGGATGGAAGAGCCTTGTGGGCTACAGTCCATGGGGTCGCTAAGAGTCGGACATGACTGAGCGACTTCATTTTTACTTTTCACTTTCATGCATTGAAGAAGGAAATGGCAACCCATTCCAGTGTTCTTGTCTTAAGAATCCCGGGGATGGGGGAGCCTGGAGGCTGCTGTCTATGGGGTTGCAGAGTCAGACACGACTGAAGCGACTTAGCAGCAGCAGCAGCAGACATGGAGACAACCTAAATGCCCATCAACAGATGAATGGATAAGGCAGATGTGGTATATATATATATACACAAACACATACACATATTGAAATATTACCCGACTCTAAAAAAGAATGAAATAATGCCATTTGCAGCAATATGGATACAACCAGACATTATCATACTAAGTAAAGTAAGTCAGAAAGAGAAAGACAAATACCATATGATGTCACTTATATGTGGAATCTAAAATATGACACAAATGAACCTCTCTATGAAACAGAAAGAGACTCACAGACATAAACAGACTTGTGGTTGCTAGGAGGGAGAGGAGGCTGGAAAAGGATATATGAGGAAGAAGGTTCATCACAACCCTTGTATATATTACTGAGTATTTGGAATCAGAGGTTGGGATTAGCAAAGCTATTGTATATAGGGTGGATAAACAACAAGATCCTACTGTATAGCGCAGGGAACTGTATTCAGTATCCTAGGACAAACCATAATAGAAAAGAATATTTAAAAAGAACATGTGTATATATATATAGTTATTCAGTCACTCAGTCATGTCTGACTCTTTGCGACCCCATGGGCTGCAGTATACCAGGCTTCCCTGTCCTTCACCATCTCCTGGAGTTTGCTCAAATTCATGTCCATTGAGTCGGTAATAACTGAGTCACTTTGCTATATAGCAGAAGTTAACACAACATTCTAAGTCAACTAGACTTAAAAAAAAAAAATGGCCGTAGCTGCTAACACTTTGCACTTTGTCTTTTCCCACCTTCCAGCCTGATCAGTTCTTCCCAGACAAAAGAGCTGCTGAGATGGTGACCTGCTCCTCTCCGCACACAAGGCTCAGGTTTCCCTTGGCTCCCCACAAAGCCTGCCAGGCTCTTGGGAGCCCACACCAGACACACAGCACTTCTTGGGAGGTCATGCAGAGCTGGTAGAAGGCAGCCTTCTCACTTGTCCTCAGAACTCTGGCCTGAGGCTCAGAGAGTCAGCGCAACAGGAAAAACTAAGAGAAGCAAAAAACGAAACAGGGCAGTCAGCATATCTGAAGGGGGGTGAAAAAGGGTCGAAACTCCGGACACAATGGAAGTTGCAACCAAGTGTAACTGTGAGGTGAAGAGCACCCAGGATCCTCCTACAGTCCCAAGAGGCTGCCAATGCAGAGGGGACCATCTGCTGTGGGGAGAGAAGTGTTTGCCTTCCCTGGGTCAGTGCTGGGTGCCTGGCGGCAAAAATGGCGTGGTCACAGGACCTGCTGGGCGCATGACTTCGGAACATGGCCCTGGATGAACAGCCTTCAGACCATTTCTCCAACCCCCACAGAGTGTCTGTGAACTGCTCAGTATCCTTCTAAGAGATGGCTTAAATCAGCCGGAATTGGTTTCTGCAGCTTGCTGAGCATCCCGGCTAATGTGGATATGTGACACACAGTATTTCAGTATATGCTAAGTTAGCACGGAGAAAACCGTATTAACAATGAAGGTGAACGACATGGTTTGAACAGAGGTTTCCTGAGACAGTGGAGAAGTGAAGATGGGGAGGAGAGGAAAAGGAAGGAAGCAAGGAAAATAGGACAAGGGAGAAAAAGTAAGGCTGCCGGAAAGAAAGGCTCAGCTTACATGCTGATGGGCTCTCACATGGCATCTACGTAGTCAGTATATTCACATACCAGCCCTACCCCAGATCCACCACAAAGGAATTTCCCAGGATTACACCATGCTTGAGTATTCTTCAGAGCTTCTCAGGAGATGCTAATGGGGAGATGGACTTGCTAAGTGTTTATTCACTCGTGTGATCCTGGACCACTTGCAGCAGATTTAAAAATTCATGTTCCTGGACTGCACTGCCGACCTCCTGAGTCTGAGTCTCCAGTGGCAGGGGATATTTTCCACCCAAAATAGGGAAGTCAGTAGCCTGTGGCCATGGGATCAAATCTCTGGATCCTAGAGCAAACATGGGACTCCATGGCAATAGGCCAGGTATGGTACTGTGGGCCCCTTCTTCTCAAAGATCTGCTATAAAAATCTTTAATGGGGCTTCCCTGGTGGTCCAGTGGTTAAGAATCTGCTTGCCAATGCAGGGGACACAGGTTTGATCCCTGCTCTGGGAAGATCCCACATGCCTCTGGGTGACTAAGCCTGTTTTTCACAACTACTGAATCTATGCTTTAGAGCCCATGAGCCACAGCTTTTGGGCCTACATGCCACAACTTCTGAAGCCCATGAGCCTAGAGCCCGTGTTCCACAACAAGAGGGTAACCCTTGCTTTCTGCAGCTAGAGAAAAGCCCTCATGCAGCAAGGAAGAATTAGCACAGCCAACAAATAAATAAATAAATAATCTTTAAAATGAAATAAAATCTTTAATGACTATTTCACCCAGCAGCTCCACTTCTTGAAACTTATCCTAAGGAAATATTCACACAACGTGGAAGGATATATGAGGAAGAAGGTTCATCACAACCCTTGTATATATCACTGAGTATTTGGAAACAACCCAAATATGAAATAATTGGGGAGTAGTTGAACAATTATGACACATTCATACAATGGAAGGCTATGTAGCTGTTAAAACTGTGAGACAGATCTCTATGTGCAGAAATGGAAATCTGTCCATGATACGTTGTTTTAAGTGGGGAAAAACTCAGATGGCAAAAGAGCAGGAATATCTCACATGCAACAAATGGCATTCACAGGAGTGGCATAGCTGTATGTCATGCATAATCTTGGGGACACTTGTTTTTCACCCAAGAAAACAGATCTGTTTTTCACCCAAGAAAACAATGCTATTATGGAGAATCTACAATCCACTTTATTTCTTACACACACTTCAATCCATTCTCTTTCTTTTACATACTTCTGCATGGTAAAGGAAATCATCAGCAAAACAAATCGGCAACCTACAGAATGGGAGAAAACATTTGCATATCACATAATTGTTAATGGGTTAATGTCCAAAATCTATAAAATAACTTATTCAACTCCATAGCAAGAAACAATCTGATTTTATAACTGGGCAAAGGAACAGATCTTATAAAAACAGGCAACAGGCCAGATTGGACTCACTGGCCAGAGTTTGCTGACCCCAGATCTGCTGCAGTAAGAAAGAAGGAACATAACTATAGACATCAATATAAATTAATTACACATAATTTTGAGTGAAAAACCTAGACACAAAATAGTATATACTGGCTGATTCCATTTATGTAAAGCTAAAAAGTAGGCACAGTTAATCTATGATGTTCAAATCAAGATCAAGACTATTGCTGGGGTAGCTGGTAGTGACTGCACAAGAGGGCTTCTGGGGAACTGATAAAACATTCTGCTTCTTGGTCTGGATGTTGGTTACACAAGGATGTGCAGTTAGTGAAAATTCACAGATTATACTTTTGATCTGTGCACTTTTCAGTATATAAGCTCCTTCAATAAAAGCTTTATTTTAAAAAGTGGGCAGAGGAACTAAGTAGATATTTTTTCCAAAGAAGACACACGAGTGGTCAACAGGTACATGAAAAAACACTCAACACCACTCATCCTCAGGGTAATGCAAACCAAAACCACACTGATTTTCATTCTCTAATAATTAGTGAAGTTGAGCATCTTTTCACGTATTTGTAGGCCATCTGTATGTCTTCTTTGGAGAAATGTCTGTTTAGGTCTTCTGCCCATTTATTGATTGGGTTGTTTTTTTTTGATACTGAGTTGTATGAGCTGTTTGTATATGTTAGAGATTAATCCCTGGTCAGTTGCTTCATCTGCAAATATTTTCTCCTATTCTGAGAATGGTCCTGTTGATGGTTTTCTTTGCTGTGCAAAAGCTTTTAAGTTTAATTAGGTCCCATTTGTTTACTTTTGTTTTCATTTTCATTACTCTAAGAGGTAGGTCAAAAAAGATCTTGCTGTAATTTATGTCAAAGGTGTGTTCTATGTTTTCCTCTAAGAGTTTTATAGTATCCAGCTTTATATTCAGGACTTTAATCCATTTTGAGTTTATTTTTGTGTATGTTGTTAGGGAGTGTTCTAATTTCTTCATTTTACATATAGCCATCCAGTTTTCCCAGTACCACTTATGAAAGAGACTGTCTTTTCTCCACTGTATATTCTTGCCTCCTTTGTCATAGCTTAGGTGACTATAGGTGTGTAGGTTTCTCTCTGGGCTTTCTAAACTTTTCCTTAAAAAACTAAAAATAGAGCTACCTGACCCAGCAATCCTACTCCTGCCTGTGTACCTGGAGAAAATCATAATTCAAAAAGATATTTGCACCCCAGTGTTCACCATAGCACTGGTTACAATAGCCAGGACATGGAAGCAACATAAATGTCTATCAACAGAGGAATGAATAAGAAAGATATGGCACATATACACAGTGGAATATTACTCAACCATAAAAAAGGACTGGAATGGTGTCACTTGCAGAGACATGGATGGACCTAGAGACTGTTGTTTAGAGAGAAGTCAGAAAAAGAAAAACAAATATCATATAATATTGCTTATATGTAGAATCTAGAAAAATGCTACAGATGAACTTATTTGCAAAGGAGAAATTGAGACACAGATGTAGAGAAAAATAGAGAAGGAAGGGGTGGGATAAATTGGGAGATTGGGATTGACATATATACAATACTATGTATACAATAAATCACTGATGAGAACCTACTGTA
>SJYA01002280.1:4627600-4718689 GCA_006410615.1 Neotragus moschatus | reverse complement strand
AGGGGCGGCCGAGCCTGGTGGGCTGCCATCTCTGGGGTCGCATAGAGTCGGACATGACTGAAGCAGCTCAGCAGCAGCAGCTGCCAAAGGTCAAAACAGTGATGGCTTTTTTTTTTCTCTCTTCTAGGGTCTTTTCATTTGGATTTTGGTTCGTTGGGTTTCTTTGAGTTTCTTTGAGTCATCAGCTCTCTATTTTTATTTAATTTAATTAATTAATTAATTTACTGACTGTGCTAGGTCTTTGTTGCTGCTTGGGCTTTTCTCTAGTTGCAGCGAGTGGGGGCTACTCTCTACTTGCAGTGCACGTGCAGAATCTCCTCTTGTTGCTGAGCACAGGTTCTAGGGCGCGGGCTTCAGTAGTTATGGCACATGCAAAGGCTTTGTTGCTCTGCATCTTGTGGGCTCTCCCGACCAGGGATTAAACCTGTGTCTCCTGCATTGGCAGGTGGATTCTTTACCACTCAACTTCCTGTTTAAAGAAATGGTTGAATTTCTAGAATCTGGCTTATTCTCCTGCATTATGCCTTTCTGCATTATAATATGCCATTATTTCTCCCATCTTTGAAAATACCCTTTCTCTGAATGCACTTCTGCCACCTCTTGCCCCAGCTCTTTTGTTCTTTGCAGCAAAAACTGTTTCAAAAATTTGCCTCTGCTTCCTTTCTCCAATTTCTCCCTTCCTTTTATCTCTCTTAGAGCTGCTACAGTGAGGCCTTGTTCCTGCCACTGCTCTCTCTCCCTAGTCCACTGTGCCCCTTCTCCTGCCTCACCCAGTGAACTGTTACTCATTGGCTCAGACGGTAAAGACTCTGCCTGCAATGCAGGAGACCTGGGTTTGATTCCTGGGTTGCGAAGGTCCCTTGGAGAAGAGAGTGTCCACCCACTCCAGTATTCTTGCCTGGAGAATTCCATAGACAGAGGAACCTGGCGGGCTATAATCCATGGGTTGCAAAGTCAGACATGACTGCATGACTAATACTTTCTCCCCCCTCCCCCTTTTTTTTCATGTACTGTTTTATACTAATTTATACTTCACACTTTATAAATGCTTTTAAATCTTATCTGCTGTTATCCTCTCAGTAGTCCCATAAAGTAGGTAATACTATCTTTATATTTGCAGCTGAGCAAACCAATTCTTAATTATAGTCAAGTGATTTGCCTGAAACACACAATGGATAAGGTGTAAAATCTAGGCTTGATCACATATCCTCTGCCTCTCAAGATGCTCCTTTTATATCAGACTTCTCATAATTGCCATCTAAAAGGGTTTACTGTTGTTCAGAGGCTTAATTTTCAGTTTTCTGGATTTCAGTGGAAGGCTTATTCATGTACAGTTAATGAAGTAGTACAGAGGTCAGACATAATTACTATTCTCTGTTTTAATTTTGAAAGGATCTAGATTATATATGGTGTATGGAGATAAAACTTATTTTTCTTATTCTCTTTGTCTAAGTTTAGAATTTCCAATAGAGTTGAGAAGGAGAAAATTATAAGGGAAAGCCATACTACTTACTATGCTTATCAGTTTTCTTTCAAAAACACTTTTAAAGTTCATAATCTTGCTTTCTAATTTGAATTACCATGTATTTTCTTAAGTCTGTTTTTCAGCAATGTCACCGAACAGTTGGAGAATAAAATTACGTTTGACAAATACTATTCTGTATCTAATTTTGTAAAAAGGCGCATTTATTACATGCACTTTTCCAAGTTCAGAAGACTTTGAATTTAACACCTCCTACATAATTAGTTGTTGGGATAAAATATTGCTAAATCGCAGGCTGCTAAGTTTACAATACATGTTGATTTAGTAAATACTGTTTCCTTATTTTAGTTTTTGTAAACGTAGTACTTACTCAAGGTCCTGATTCTGAAAAATTCTTATTAACTAATTGCGATCTTTTAGACTGCATTAAAGAGACATATAAAGCACAGAATTAGGTTGAAAGACATTTATTTCATATACCATTGAGTTTGTTCCCAATAAATTACTATATAAAAATAAAGGTAATTGAATCAACATTTCCCAGCAGCGGTTTTTCTTTTCTTGGTGGTGGGGACGGAGCTGTGCTAGGTCTTTATTGTGGTTCACAGACTTAGTTGCCTGGTGTCATGTGGGACCTTAGTTCCCTGACCAGGGATTGAACCCACGTCCCCTGCATTGGAAGGCAGATTCTTAACCATTAAACCACCGGAGAAGTCCTCCAGCAGTGTTTTATTAATAGGGACTTTGTGTGTGCTCAGTAGCTCAGTTACGTCTGACTCTTTGTGACCCCATGCACTGTATGGAATTTTCCAGGGAAGAATACGGGAGTGGGTTACCATTTCCTTCTGCAGGGGATCTTACCAACCCAGGGCTCGAACTCACTTCTGTTGCATCTCCTGCATTGACAGGTGGATTCTTAACCATGTGCTACCTGGGAAGCCAGTAGGGACTTAAGTATTAATAAAAGTAAATTGCTCTTCTTTTTTCCTTATGAATCAATTTTTAAACTATTTTTCTAGTTTTTTTTAATGTAAATTAAATGATAATTCATTGCTTTGTAATGGTCTAGGGTCAAGAATGATTAGTTATGTTATCCCGTGTGTGTTACAGTTATGCATGTGAAAATTGCTGTTTACTGAGGAAAAAGCTTCCCCCCAAAAACTTTGTCACAGTGAAAATTGGGGGCCTTTTACTGTTGATGCTGATACTATTACAGGATGCCTTTCAACTGCAAAAGAATTATTGTGTTGGAAAATTATATGCTGCTGTTGCAATATGTTACATAATCTTAAAGAAAATCCATATAATTTGAGGCAAAAGTGTGCAGGTTGCTGCTGTTCTTAAGGTTGGAAGAGTATAAAATGCCTTTGACAGTTACATGGTCATTCAGAGATTCTCTTGATTTTAAGTGATTACATATGTAGATTACCATTAAGCTTCTTATGTAATACATTTTAGCATCTTGAAAAAGAAAGTAGAAAAGGGTTCCTGAGCTATAGGGGAGAAAATTACCAATCAGAAAAGAAGGGAGATAAGAACAATTCTTTAAATAGGTCTTTCGACTATACTACAAAGTGATCGTAATTATTGAAAAGGTATTTAGGCGATATGAGAAATTTTCTGAAAATGTCTGGCAGTGTTGTGAATAAAAATCAAAAGAGTATAACTTGTAACGAACATTAATGATTTATGTTGATGAGGTTAACTGTTTAGCTGTCCTCTGGGTGTAATACAGGGTGCAAGCTATTTAACAGTAGTTACTTTGGTATGAACTGTTCTCTTCCATGATAAGAGAATGACATTTTAGGTGAACATTAAGTAATAACATTAGCTAATACACATTACTATGTATCAGACACTGTTCTAATCACTTTATGTTCATTTATTTAACTCTGTAAAGCAAGAAATCATTATTATCCCTGGAAAATGAGGCTCAGACATTAAGTAACACTCTGGTTGGTGACAGGAAATTATGACACACTCTCTATATACTTTGAAAACGGAGTAAATAAGAAAGCTAAGAGTTACCTTTTCAAATGTTTCCTTATCTTTCTATTGCATATATACAGCAATAATAGACTGTATCTTTAGAGAAAAGGCAGCATTTATGTGTGGACTCTGCAAATGAGGTAATTTCCTGGGTTTGAATTCTGACTCTGCCACGTATTAGTGACTCTGAGCCAGCTCTAATAATTTAGGAACTTGTTTCCTTATCTGAAAAATAGGTATCAATCATTATTTATTCATAAATATTAAATACTCACGTGGATGTGAGAGTTGGATCATAAAGAAGGCTGAGCACCGAAAAATTGATGCTTTCAAATTGTGGTGCTGGAGAAGACTCTTGAGTCTCCCTAGGACTGCAAGGAGATCAAACCAGTCAATCCTAAAAGAAATCAACCTTGAATATCCATTGGAAAGATTGATACAGAAGCTGAAGCTCCAATATTTTAGCCACTAGATGCAAAAAGCCGACTCATTGAAAAAGACCCTGATGCTGGGAAAGATTGAAGACAGAAGAAAACTGGGTCTGTAAAGGATGAAGTGGTTAGATAGCATCACTGACTCAATGGGCATGAATATGAGCAAACACCAGGAGATAGTGGAGAACAGAGGAGCCTGGCATTCTGCAGTTCATGGGGTTGCAAAGGATTGGACCGAACTTAATGACTAACAACTTAACAACTATATGCCAACTCTGTTCTAGGCATTTAGTAACTAAATATCTATTTCATAGGATAGTAATAAAGATTTAAATCAGTAATAAACATAAAGCATCTAAAATAATGATTGTTGTTCAGTTGCTCAGTCATGTCTGACTCTGCGACCCCATGGATGGTAGCACACTACGCCCTCCTGTCCTTCACCATCTCCCAGAGCATGCTCAAAATCATGTCCATTGAGTCAGTGATGCCATCCAACCATCTCGTCCTCTGTTGTCACCTTCTCCTCCTGCTTTCAGTCTTTCCCAGCATTAGGGTCTTTTCTTATGAGTCACCTCTTATCAGGTGGCCAAAGTATTGGAGTTTCAGCTTCAAAGCAATACTCTTATGAATATNATGTCCATTGAGTCAGTGATGCCATCCAACCATCTCGTCCTCTGTTGTCACCTTCTCCTCCTGCTTTCAGTCTTTCCCAGCATTAGGGTCTTTTCTTATGAGTCACCTCTTATCAGGTGGCCAAAGTATTGGAGTTTCAGCTTCAAAGCAATACTCTTATGAATATTTAGGATTGATTTCCATTAGGATTGAATGGTTTGATCTCCTTGCAGTCCAAAGGACTCTCAAGAGTCTTCTACAACACAACAGTTCAAAAGCATCAGTGCTTTGACGCTCAGCCTTCTTTAGGGTCCAACTCTCACATCCATACATCACTACTGAAAAAAACATATTTTGACAGGGGGGACCTTTGTTGGTAAAATAATGTTTCTGCCTTTTAATATTCTGTCTAGGTTTGTCATAGCTATTCTTCCAAGGAGCAAGGATCTTTTCATTTCATGGCTGCAGTCACTATCTGCAGTGATTTTGGAGCCTAAGAAAATAAAGTCTGTCACTGTTTTCATTGTTTCCCCATCTATTTGCCATGATGGGACTGGATGCTATGATCTTAGTTTTCTGAATGTCGAGTTTTAAGTCAGCTTTTTCACCTTCTTTCACCTTCATCAAGAATCTCTTAGTTCCTCATTGCTTTCTGCCATAAGGGTGGTGTCATCTGCATATCTGAGGTTATTGATATTTCTCCCAGCAATCTTGATTCTAGCTTTTGCTTCATCCAGCCCAGCATTTCTCATGATCTACTCTGTATATAAGTTAAGTAAGCAGGGTGACAATATACAGCCTTGATGTACTCCTTTCCCGGTTTGGAACCAGTCTGTTGTTCCATGTCCAGTTCTGTTGCTTTTTGACCTGCATACAGATCTCTCAGGAGGCAGGTCAGGTGGTCTGGTATTCCCATCTCTTTAAGAGTTTTCCACAGTTCGTTGTGATACATACAGTCAAAGGCCATAAAGTCAAAGGTGTAGTCAATAAAACAGAAGTAGATGTTTTTCTGGAACTCTCTTGCTTTTTCTATGATCCAGCACATGTTGGCAATTTGATCTCTGGTTCCTCTGCCTTTTCTAAAACCAGCTTGAACATCTGGAAGTTCTCAATTCATGAACTGCTGAAGCATAGCTTGGAGAATTTTGAGCATTACTTTGCTAGCATGTAAAATGAGGGCAACTGTGCAGTAGTTTGAACATCCTTTGGCATTGCCCTTCTTTGGGATTAGAATGAAAACTGACCTTTTCCAGTCCTGAGGCCACTGCTGGGTTTTCCAAATTTGCTGGCATATTGAGTATAGCATATTAACAGCATCATCTTTTAGGATTTGAAATAGTTCAGCTGGAATTCCATCACTTCCACTAACTTTGTTCGTAGTGATGCTTCTTAACTAAGGCCCGCTCGACTTCATACTTCAGGATATCTGGCTGTAGCTGAGTGATCACACCATGGTGGTTATCTGGGTCATGAAGATCTTTTTGGTATAGTTTCTCTGTATATTCTTGCCACTTCTTTATATCTTCTGCTTCTGTTAGGTCCATATCATTTCTGTCCTTTATTGTGCCCATCTTTGCATGAAATGTTCCCTTAATATCTCTGGTTTTCCTGAAGCGATCTCTAGTCTTTCCCATTCCATTGTTTTCCTCTGTTTCTGTGCATTGTTCACTTGGAAGGCTTTCTTATCTCTCCTTGCTAGTCTTTGGAACTCTTCATTCAGATGGATATATCTTTGCTTTTCTCCTTTGCCTTCCACTTCTCGTTTTCTCAGCTATTTGTAAGGCCTTGTCAGACAACCATTTTGCCTTTTTGCATTTCTTTTTCTTGGGGATGGTCTTTATCACTGCCTCTTGTACAGTGTCAGGAAGCTCCTTCTATAGTTCTTCAGGCACTCTATCAGATCTAATCCCCTGAATGTATTTGTCACTTCTACTGTATAATCGTAAAGGATTTTATTTAAGTCATACCTTACTGGCTTGGAAGCTTAAGGGTCATCACTATTAAAATTAATTTTTGTACTCTGAAAACCCAAACATCGATGGTTGAGCAGATAGTGAAAAATGTCAGATGTCAGCTTGTTTTGTTTGTCTCTTAAAGTGAAGATGAAGAATTTATGTCTATACATGGCTGTGTATTTACAGAGCTGATTAGTCAGTGACAGCACTTTCCTCCCAGGTAAGACTTGCATTGTTCTTTTCACCCTATTTGTCAGCATTCTCTAAAACATCATTACTAGACAGACCATAACAACATGTAAATTATTCTTCAATGAAAAAAGAAGCAAAATTAATCTTTAAAAGTATGAGGTAAAATATCCTTTATAATGGATTACATTTCTCATAAAATATTTCTGTGACATTCTTTATTTTGAATGTCTTAGGACACAAGATGAATCATTGAAATGAGCAGAAAAGTGTTAAAAAAAACTTCTGTTTTTAAATTTTGACTTTTTCCTTATGGTAAAGATTTTGATTTTAAAGTGAATAGATTGGCTGACCTGGGCTTCCCTTGTGGCTTAGCTGGTAAAGAATCCGTCTGCAATGTGTGAGACCTGGGTTCCATCCCTGTGTTGGGAAGATCCCCTGGAGAAGGAAAAGGCTACCCACTTCTGGCCTAGAGAATTCCATGCACTGTATAGTCCATGGAGTTGCAAAGAGTTGGACACGACTGAGCAACTTTCACTTTCTGATTGGCTAACCTAAGGTAAACGTATACTTCTGATACATTATTTCATTGTAGATATAAAACAGTGAAATGAATCATCAGAAAAATTCTTTTGGTCCAAAAAAATTTGGTGAAAAGAAATTTTTGACGATCCATATACTAGTTTAGATGACACAAACTGAGTTGATCAGATTTTCAGTCATAAAACAGCTTTTTGTTTTGTACTATTTAAAGTTCTTTTTTTGCAAGCAATAAAAACCAACTCCTGCCAAGTGCAAAGATAGCTATTAGAAGAATTTCGTGTGGCTCACAGAATTGATAGGAGGCTGAAGGCTTATGTCTAATAAAATAGAAGCCAAGGGACTGCAGAGGGCTAAAAAAAATAGCACCTATTTCACAGCTGGGGCAGCCTGGTCAGAGCACCATTGCTCTTATCTATAGTGCCACCATTGCTGTGAAGAGCTTCTGACTGCCTTGGTAAAAACTCAGATTTGCAGGAGAGGGCTTTGTTGAGGCTGGCAGAATTTAGTTATGGAAGACCACACACAGTTTGAGAGAGAGAATTCTTCAGAAGTATGTGAGGAAATTGAGAGGAAAGGATGCCTGGCACCCCCATAAAGTACGGGGTCTTGCTGTGTGAATAAATTCAAGAATAGTTAACCTATCCTCCATGTTAAACCCAAGAACCTATAACTTACGGCCCGAGTAAATTTGGTTAAGTTGCTAAAATAGCATGAAGTCTCGTGTTGTATAAGCAGGTGGGTTCTCTAAAGCATTTCCTTCGTTGTTTAGTAATGTTACCAGTACATTCTTCTTTCTAATGACATGGATTAATTTGAAGGGCCAAAACAGCTTTTAAGAAAATATATGGCAATCATTTAATCATAGGGACTCAAAAAATCCTTTTTGATTAGAACGTAGGTACAAATACAGGTTTTAATCTTTTCAATGAGGCCTCCTCATATAGAAATACATAAAGTATGGTATGTTTCAGTACTGTTCCTTCAAATGTGGTACACTTTACTGATTATATGCAAAAATAATTTTAAGTGATGTGCAGGTGAATGATTTTTATGTAAGTAGTTATATATTTTTACTATAAAATATTTTACCATACATAAATATATATCACAATGGATAATTTGGTTTTAGAACGAAGCTGAGTAATAAAAATGACTTAGTCAGTTTACCCAAAAAAAAAAAAGTAAGAGTATTAAGTACGAGAACATGGCAGAAATCTTGAAGGTACTGTAAGGATGACTGAATTTTAAGAATCCCTAGTCTGTACTATAGACCAAGGAGTCACAGTCAGGCAGAATAGTGATTAGGATTTTTTTTTTTTAATTATGAAAAATATTAAGAAATCACAGTTCTGGCCTCAGGAAGCATGCATTGTTGTGCTTTGGGATTAGCACAGTTTTAAACTTTCCTCCATTTGTAGATGGTACAAGCTTCTATTTCGAGTCTAATAGTATGCTTCTTACACAATAGAGCAATAGTATGAGCACTTCACTGTTTTGTCATGAATAATGTAATTGTGATATGTGTACATTTTCTTAAAGAAGGCAGGGGACTGTATCATATTTCAGAAGAAAAATTAGCAAGTGAATGACATAAAAAACATAGCACAGAGAGTTACTTTTCAGCTCTGGAGATACTATTACTTTGTCATGTAATATTGTGCTATTTAGAAAACCCATGTTTTTCTAAATTAAAGAAAATAGGTTTTGTTTCTTCTATTTTTTTCCTGTTATTATATCCTTAGGTGTCATCTGGGCTTCCCGGATGCCTTAGTGGTAAAGAATTCACCTGCCAGTGCAGGAGACACAGGAGATGCGGGTTTGATCCCTTGCTCAGGGAGAGCCTCTGGAGGAGGAAATGGCAACCCCTCCAGTATTCTTGCCTGGAAAATCCCATGGACAGAGGAGCCTGGTGAGCTACAGTCCATGGGGTCTCAAAGAGTCGGACACGACTGAGCAAATAATTGTCATCTAGATGACTCTTCATACCTGAGAACTTTTTTCCTGTCTTACCATAGTGGAAGTAACTTTGTTGTGGTGATTCAAAATTGTTTTCATAATACATACTCTCTAGACAATAAATAGTGGTAATTGAGAATGCTGTCATAATTTACTTCCAGTTTGCCATGTATTTAAGATAAAAATTCTCCCTCCCCAGGTTTGCCTAAAAGTCTATTACTGACAGTCCTTTTAAAGTTTAATCAGGGTGTAAATATTTCACAGTTTGCTTTTGCAGGAAGTGAAAAAAAAAAGAAATCTTAAAATAGCTTTCTAATTATGATCTGACATATCTAACTGATAAGAAATTCATGAAGGGGTAGTTCAGGCATTGTTTTATTTGTCTTATAACCTGACTTAAAAGAATCATAGAATTCCAGAGATTCTAACTAAAAGCGATATGGAGTGTCAGAATGTAAAGGAAACTTTATTACAAAGACTTAGACTCAGAAAATGAAAGTATTGACACAGAAAGGTGAAACAAAGATACTAAATTTTCAAAATCAAGTAATATGATGAAGTTATAACCCAAAAATCGTTTTCAAACTTGTAAAAAGTAATAGTACTAAGCAAAATTGAAATTGGAGGGGGTGTATGTTTTGTTTTAAAATACATTTGGAATTTGCTTGTGATTTGGTAAACATTAATGAATTGTTCTACCTTTTTTTTTTTAATCTAAGTAAAATGGCTAGAACTTTATGGTTTTAGGATATACTTCTTTTAGCCATTTAGAAAAGAATCAACTTTATTGAAATAAAGTGTATATACAGTAAAATGCATCTATTTTAGTACATTTCAATGAGTTTTGATTTAATATACCTATAAAACCACCACTGTATCAAGTACAGAATATTTTCATTATCCCAAGAAGTTCCTTTATTCTTTATTTTCCCTCAGCAACCATGAATCTGCTTTTACTGTCTATATATTTCTTCAGTCACTGTTTTAAGCTCTTGAAATGTCTTGATGTTTTATTTGATCTTTAATGATCCAAATTGGTTGGTTATGTTTAACGAGAGATTAATTTATCTTTTCACCTACTGAAGTGAAGTGAAAGTTGCTCAGTCGTGTCTGACTCTTTGTGACCCATGGACTGTACAGTCCATGGAATTCTCCAGGGAATACTGGAGTGGGTAGCCTTTCCCTTCTCCTGAAGAGTAAACCTTACATACTACACTTTCCATAAAAATGTTCTATAAAAAGTCTAGTTAGCATATTTAGGATATGTTATAAGTGAGTTGCAGGGGGTTTATATGATTTTAAAATAGTAACTATCACCTTGCAAGGTATTTATAAAATCATGCCATCTGAGATATGAAATACCTTTAAAATTTGCCTTCAAATACATCATGGATTTCAGCTCATTAACCACCTTTTACTTATTAATGTTATTTGTGTTTTGACTAATTTTCCTTTATTTTCAAATTTACTTGTTCTTAATAGCTGTAATAATTTATATTACATATTTATATATGTTTGAATTGTCTTATGTTTGAATTATTTAATGCTTTTGTACCCATGTTGTCTACTAATTAAAGATTGAATAGATTCTTAAATGTAGTAATAGAATATAAAACCCTTCTGTTAAGCTATTTGAAATATTGACTGTAATTGAGGATTATCCTGGTGTAAAGTGTGGGATAAGATAGTCTGGAAAACATGATTTGTTTTTTTTTTACCCCTCTGAAGCAACTTAAACTAGCCATTACCTTTTAGTCTGAATTAGATTTTGGTCTCAAGCTATTTTAAAACACAAATTTTGCAGTTCCTGAAGGTAATCCAAAATATTTTGTTAGTGAATTATACTTTTCAAATTAGTTAAATACATAGATTCAGATCTGTTTATGAGGGTTGAAATAGTCTGTTTGTCTTCAGTTATTCATTCATCTGTTTACATTTGTTAGGGTTGGTATCTATTATATTTCTAGGCACTATTCTAGATGCTGTGGCTATAACAGAGTTTATTGTTAGAAGGAAGACACAGATGTTTAAATACTAGTAATGTAATAAATGCTATAGTGTATACAATACAGGCATACTTTGGAGGTATAATGGGTTTGGTTCCAGACCACTGCAATAAAGCAAGTATCTCAATAAATTGAGTCACATGAATTATGTGGTTTCCTGGTACATATAAAATTTATGTTTACAGTGTACTGTTAATCTTTTAAGTATATGATAACATTATATCTAAAAATGGATGTACATATATTAATTAAAAAATACTTTATTGCTAAAAATGCTGTCATCTGAGCCCTCAGCTGATAGAAGGTCTTGTCTTGCCTCTGTGTTGAAGGCTGCTGACTGATCAGGGTGGTTGTTGCTGAAGGTTGGGGTGGCTATGTCAGTTTCTCAAACTAAGACAGCAGTGACACTTGCTGCATCAGTTGACTCACAAATAATGTTTTCTGTAGCACATGAAAAGGTTTGGTAACATTTTACACACAGTAGAACATCTTTCAAAATTGAAATCAGTCTTCTCAGATCCTGCTAATGCTTTATCAACTAAGTTTATGTAATATTCTAAATCCTTTGTTACAGTAGTCTTCACAGCATCTTTACCAAGGATGAATTCCATCTCAGAAAACCACTCTTTGCTCATTCATAAGAAGCAACGCCTCTGTTTTATCATGAGATTATAGCAATTCAGTCATATCTTCAGGTTCAACTTCTAATTCTCTTGGTTTCCACCACATCTGCAGTTAATCCTTCCACTAGGAGACGGCAATGGCACTCCACTCCAGTACTCTTGCCTGGAAAATCCCTTGGGCGGAGGAGCCTGGTAGGCTCCAGTCCATGGGGTCGGGAAGAGTTGAACACGACTGAGCGAATTCACTTTCACTTTTCACTTTCATGCATTGGAGAAGGCAGTGGCAACCCACTCCAGTGTTCTTGCCTGGAGAATCCCAGGGACAGGGGAGCCTGGTGGGCTGCCGTCTCTGGGGTCACACAGAGTTGGACACGACTAAAGCGACTTAGCAGCAGCAGCAGCAGCAGAGTCTTGAACCCTTCCAAGTCATCCATGATGGTTGAAATCAACTTCTCACAAACTCCTATTGATATTAGTATGTTTACCTCTTTCCATGAATCATAAATGTTATTGATGGCATCTAGAATGATGAATCCTTTCCAGAAGGTTTTCAATTTCCTTTGCCCAGATCCATTAGAGGAATCACTATCTATGGCAATTTATAGCCTTATGAAATGTATTTCTTAATAGGACCTGAAATTCAAAATTATTCCTTGCTTTATGGGCTGCAGAATGGGTGTTAGCAAGCATGACAGCAATACTAATATCATTGTGCATCTCCATCAAGAGCTCTTAGGTGACCAGGTGATTGTCAGTGGGCAGTAATATTTTAAAAGTAATTTCTTTCTTTTTTTTTTTTTTTCTGAACACAGGGTTTTAAACAGTGGGCTTAAAATATTCAGTAAACCATGTTGTGAACAGATATGCTATCATCCATGCTTTGTTGTTCAGTCTACTCTACTGGCAGAGTAGATTAGCATAATTCTTAAGATCCCTAGAATTTCCAAAATGGTAAATGAGCATTGTCTTAGCTTAAAATCACCAACTGAATTAGCCCCTAACTATAGTATCAGCTTGTCCTTTGAAGCCAGGCATTGATTTCTTCTCTTTACTTCTGAGTGTCCTAGATGGTATCTTCTGCCAATATAGCCTGTTTATCTATAATATCTTGAAAATCTGTAGTATAGTGTAGCTGCCTTCATTAATTATCTGAGCTAGATCTTCTGGATAACTTGTTACCGCTTCTATATCAGCACTTGTTATCAGCTTGAACCAACAACCTCTGTTAACTTCAAACTTTTCTTCTATAGCTTCCTCATCTTTCTCAGCTTTCGCAGGATTAAAGAGAGTTAGGTCCTTAGTCTGAACTTTTCAGATGACACAAGTGGTAAAGAACCTGCCTACCAATACAGGTTAGACATAAGAGATACAGGTTTAAATCCCTGGGTTGGGAAGATCCCCTGGAGGAGGCCACAGCCACCCATTAAGAATCCTATGGGCAGAGGAGCCTGGTGGGCTGCAGTCCATGGGATCGCACAGAGTCAGACATGACTGAAGTGGCTTAGCACACACAGGTCCTTAGTCTAAATTACATTTTGGTTAAGGGAATGTTCTGGCTGGTTGGATCTTCTATCCAGACTACTCAGACTTTCTCAGTGTCAGCAGTAAGGCTGTTGGCTTTTTTCTCATTCACATGTTCACTGGAGTAGCACTTTTAGTTTCCTTTGAGCACTTTTTATTCGCATTCATTCACAACTTGGCTGTTTGGGGCATGACGTCTAGCTTTCCTCTTGTTTTATCTTTCGACAAGCTTTCCTCAGTAAGCTTAATCGTTTCCAGCTCACAATTTAAAGTGAAAAGAATTGTGACTCTTTTTACTTGAACACTTAGAGGCTATTGTTTGGTTATTAGTTGGCCAATTTCAATATCGTTGTGTCTCAGGGAATAGAGAAGCCCGGGGAGAGACCAAAAAAGAGATAGAGACCACCCTGCAGGTCAGTAGAACAGTCAGAACACACACTGCTGAGTACACCATCTTATATGGGTGTGGTTTGTAGCAACCCTGAAACAATTACAACAGTTCTTTACCCAGATTTTTTTTTTCCAGTTATTTTCAATGGAAAGGTTGGTTTGAATAACCGAGCCCACCATCACTGGAAACAAGAAGGTGTCTACCCATTCTTCCCATTCAATATAGGGAAGTCCACTTCCCATTAAGGTACAACTCAATCGCTGCTTCTTGAAGTTTTCACTTATAGCTAGTCAAGAAGTCTTCCATGAGTTCCACTGATTTATCATAACTGTTGTCCCACTGACCACATTCTGTCTTTACCATAATTACTTATACCTATGGCTTCTTCTCAGCTGGAAGTAGTTTTTGAAGGCTGGGATCCTGTCTGTAATTTTTCTATCTTTAGGTAGCACCAACTTTATATAATAGACCCCTCTCTACGTGCATTGGTTGACTGCAGTGGATTTTGCTGAAATACAATAGAGGGTTAAGAAGGGAGTTGTCTCCTGTAATGTTGGCCTCTCCATGTGGGTTACAGTGCTGGTCTCTCTTCTGTTGTTCCTTAGGGGTTCAGTGACAGTGGTAGATGGTGCTTGACCCGTGTCAGCTGATGACAGAATAGAGCCACAGCACGTGAAAGGGCTGACCTGTGAGCCGACGTTTTGTCTGCACCTGTCCTAGGAGGCCATCCAGCTGTTACAATTCATTTTTAATAGTTCAGCCAAAAGTGTAAAACCTTTATCTTTGTAGTCTTTCAATAGTCTGAAGACATATTTTTGAGAACTTTAATGTTGAGGGGGAATATTGAGACTAGGAAAAATAAATATGTTGCTACTTAAAGGACAATAGCTGAAAGGCAGAATACAAAATAGGGAATATAAGTGTATAGGTCTCAGTTTATTAAGTTAAAGAATACTTTTCTTAGGAAGGAGGGATTAAGAGTCATTCAAATTGTAAGACTAAGAAAGGCTTTTAAAAAAGCCTCAGTTACCCATTTTATTTTAATTTGGACATGACTATTTCATAGTTATAGTGGCTCTTGCGTACGGTCTTGTAATTTAAAAAATTATTTTAAAATAATGTGACACATTATTCCACAATCTTAGTACTGGGCTTTTAGAAAGTGAGTGTCAAAGTCAGCTTTAGGTGGTAAAATACTCAACTGGAGCACTTGTGTTGTTGCATAATAAAAAAGGCTACAGAAGATAGTTATTTAGTCCTATTTTGTTTTAGCCATGATTTTCTCAGCTAGATTAAGCAAATTTTAGAATTTACTCTTTTAATGGTCTTTCTGCGTATGGAACTCCCTCACATTCTGTGACTTATCTAGATTATCTCTGAGGGCCTGTGAATGCCACCGTACACATATCCTAGAATGCTGTGCCACTAAAGCATCTGAAATA
Organism: Neotragus moschatus; assembly: GCA_006410615.1. NCBI lineage: Eukaryota > Metazoa > Chordata > Mammalia > Artiodactyla > Bovidae > Neotragus > Neotragus moschatus. The sequence goes on along the minus strand of SJYA01002280.1, from coordinate 4,703,542 downwards.
AATTGTGTATTAAGATATACCTGTTGCTTTATTGTTAGGGGTCAAAATGTATGAAGGTCCCAGACATGTAAAGCTTAAATCATTGATGGTCTGCCATATAATTTTCTGTGATCCCCCTGGAGCTAGTAAGTAAAAAGAAATGTTATAAATTTGATTATTGTTGAAAGAGTTGTTTCTTTTCCAAGTTAGGTAAACTACTACTAAGGTCACTGAAAATCTGAGGATGTTTCTTAAATTGTTTTTTTCCCTTCCTTCTTTTGACGAGGTTATAAAAAAGTAATAGCATAATGTAATATTAATAAGGTCCACACCTAATGTTTACTCGTGCTTACAAAAAGATTAGAAATGGGAGTCTATGTTCTGGATGCTTGAATATTTAAAAAGTTGTATGTCAAGCTAACATAATATTAAATAAGATGAGTTCTCTTATCTTAAAAAATATATTATCCTGACAAATATACCTTCCTATTGACCTGGAAAGCCAGGATCAAATGTAGAGTTCTTAGAGTCCTTGGAGTTTTGTGTCTGAATGCAGCCACGTGGAAGAAGCCACCACTTTCCTCCCTCCCTCTTTTCCCGCCCCCAGCCAGAGTCCTCCAGGTCATAAGATGAGGCTGTTTAGGCCGGGAATTTCTGTGTCCTGAGCCCCTAAAGGCAGAGGGTGAGGCATTGCTACTAAGGATTTCGTAGGGTGTGTCAGGAGAAAAGGGACAGAGAAAGAGTTGTCAAAGGCAATGGATATAAATTAGTTGTAATAATCTGTTATTGATATCATATAGTCAGTCCTTATTTGCCATAGTTATGTTGTGTAAAATCGCCACAAACATAGAATTAGGAAACACTGAAACATTGCTCATAGGGAAAATACGAGGTTATGAGCCTCTGGTGACAATATTTTCATCAAGTGGCTGGTATATAACCTTGTATTGTGTATGTTTCTGCTTCAAGACGCTTGAATGTATGTTGCTGATTCATTAACATTGAACTCAGGGCCATCAGTGCTGTGACTCATGCCCAAAGGGAGAAGTTCATCTCCAAACACTCTCCTTTGGCCCTGGCTCCTCTGGCTGTCACTCCACTCTTCTACCATGTCAAACATTTCTTGACTACCATCTTTTTGCTTCTCACCCCTCTGTTTTACCACTGCCCTTCTCAGTGGTGGTTGGCTAAAGTGGCCAGTGTCCCTAACTTGCCATATTCCATGAGATTACTGTGGCCTTTGCTACTGTTGTGGATCTTTCATCTGCCTTGGAACAAACTTTCTGCCTTGGGCTTCTTTGGATTCTGTTTCCTGGTTGCCTTATTGCTCACTGCTTTATTTTCTTTTTGAGCAACTTTTCCTTTCTCTGATGTAAACCATTACTTCTTTCAGATTTTTATCATTGTCTTTCTTCACTTATCACAAAATCAAGGACTTTCAATCAAAGGCTTAGGTAACTTTAGAGGTTTAAATCCCTTAAATGTATGAAAATCTATGTGTATATATTCTCTCCCCCTGCCCCAGCTTTTCATCAGATTCATGGAGGGGTTCAGAAGTCAGAAAAATTGAGGACTGCTCTCTGTATTCTGTCACTTTATCTGCTTCCCAGGTGACTTCTGCATTCTGTCCCCAGGCTCCCGTCTTTGCCCCTGCCTTCCTCCTCGGCACTGTTCACAGAGTTCCTCAGAAGCGCTGCAAGAATACAGTAGTGGCTTCTTTGCAGGTCCGCCTACCTACCCCTGCAGCTTCCAAGGTGCCTCAGTGGTAAAGAATCCGCCTGCCAATACAGGAGATACAAGAGAAGGGGTTCAGTCCCTGGGTCGGGAGGATCTCCTGGAGGAGGAAATGGTGACCCACCCCAGTGTTTGTGCTGGGAAATCCCACGTGGACACGAGTGCACAACTGAGCACACACACACAACTGTCCATCCTCCCCACCGCTTCCATCCTTCCTCCCCTTCGCTTCCATCCTCCCCACCGCTTCGTCCCCACCGCTTCCGTCCTCCCCACCGCTTCCATCCTCCCCACTGCTTCTTCCCCACCGTTTCTGTCCTCCCCACCGCTTGCGTCCTTCCCACTGCTACCATCCTCCCCACCGCTTCCGTCCCACCATCCAGTTGGATTGTTTGTCTTTGAAACAAGTAGGAAAAAGTCAATTTTTTTTTTTAATTTAGCATACTAAAAAGTTCCCTCATGATCTAAACCCAATCCAGCTTTTCAACTTAGTCTCTCATAACTTTTCCTACTTGCTGATTCTTTTGCTCATTCCCACCATAGCTTACAGTTCTGCTATTTATAACTCTAATATCCATCTTAGGACTTTCCTATCTTAAATTTGCTGTTTCTCTCTATGCCTAATGCTGTCCCCCTCTCACCCTTCCGCAGTTTCTCCACAGGCCGACTCCTATTCATCCTTCAAAACCCAGTTAAGTGTCTTTATTAAGGAACCTCCCCTAATTTATTCTGAGTTAACTTCATGCTGTCATCTTTTCTTAGCACCTCATCCTTCCCATTATATTATAATGAATTGTTTACCTATCTGCATTCCCCCACTAGACTGCGAGTCCATCATAAATCCTCACTGGCAGGCCAGGTATCTGATTTATAGTAAGGTGATCATGAGCCTTTTTTGAATGGGTAAACACACTTTGGGGCTACCAGTTTTGAATGTGGATTTTCATATTTGAATATTTTCTCTGTCTGAATTAGAAAACCTTAAAAATGATAAAATATCTTTAAAAAATCATATTTCAGCTGTTTATTTTTTCATAAAATGATTCATGAGGTGTTGACTGCTTCTTGAAGCAGTATTTCACTAAGCATTAGGTGGCAGTAGTGTGCTACACTTGACTTGACCTTTGTAATTTTTTTTTTCAAACCTTCATAATTTGATTGTAGTGTCAAAGGGTAAAGGACACAGTTGTAGTACTTTTATACCTAACTTTTTTTTAACATAATCTTGTTTTATGCTAATCAATATTTTATAGAAATTGAAACAGAACTCAGCCATGTCAGTCAATGTCTATCTTTCTTGCCCACCTAAATGTATGCAGATTTGTTAGAGAATCACTACAGAACCATCTTAACAGCACTTCCTTACCAGCTCTTTAATGGCTGCTGATAATAACAGTGATTTGCAATAAGGAAAACCAAAATTTATCTCAGAGGATATGTTTTTCCTCAGTGTCCTAAGAAGCTCTCTTAAGCCTTGATCTGAAAAATAGTATATTCACTGAATTCAACTACAGTTATTCAGTGCTTTCTCTTTTTAACTTGTCAGTTTTTATCTTACTAAAGTCAGCTTCTCTTGTTTATTGAGTTTCATTTTAGGCAAATTTCCCGGTGGTTAGAGGGGATATATGTATATGTATGGCTGATCTGTTTTGCTGTACAATAGATACAAACACAACATTGTAAAGCAACTATGCTCCAATAAAAATTAATAGGAAAAAAACTACAATTGCCACCACTTCATCTCACCGTTCATTTTTGAACACTTCTTACTGAAAATGGGAATTTCTTTCCCATGGTAGTTTATAAGGGTTAAATCAATAGAAGTTGCATTCTATTAAAGGAAAATGTACATTTTGTACATTTCAAGTTTAGGGGAGAGCATTTCTGCAAATAAAAGAAATAGATCGCTTTGGAGGAAACAGGCTTAGTGTGGATTCAAAGATGAGGTAGATAATGTAAATCTGTGCCATTCTCCTTCTCACATCTTCTTTAGTTTCTTTTCTATCTCCGGGGTAAAGCACTTGAGGGAATTCAAAGCCAGTGCACTAGCATCATTAATGCGGCAGAATGATCAATTAATAAAAGAGGAGCATGAAAGTGTTGACAGAGCACACCACCTAATTAGTGCTTGACGACCTTGGTGGCCAGAGTGGGGTCAGAGCTGCAGCTGGAGAGCAGCTCTGTAGGGTCTGTAGAGTACGTCGTCACCCTTATTTAGCAAGGATAACTTCAGCAACGGACTTTAGCAAGAATAAATTTGGCATTGGTTCCTGAAGTCCTTCATTATGCACGAACCGTGTGTTCTCTGAACCCAGAGGGTAGAGGAAGTCAGCCAGCACACTGAAGGCAACTGTCATCAGGGGATATTGGAGGCAGAGCGTCAGGCTTGTAGTTCTCTGTGTAGCTCATGTCAGGCATGTCATCAAAAACTTCTTTGATACGATTTTGGGAGGTGGCAGTAATCCGTCTTACACTTAAATTGGATATAATGTAACCTATTAAGAGTTAAAATTGCTTCATCTCTTTTGTACAGAGGAGAAGAGGTTATGTTACACTCACTTACAGTCAGCACAAGAAAAGGCATGTGACTAGAAAATGATTCCGTTCAAGACTGTATTTTAGAGTTAGTAAATCTCACGGAATTAGTAAATCTCACAGTTCAAAGTAAATTACAGAGGTCGATCTTGGTATTGAAATGGTTTTGCCATGGATTTTTTACCAGCCACACATCATCCTACTTCTTACATTTATTTCTTCATTTCTGTGAACCCAGTTGCTGCAACCTACCTCTCAGTTCTTTGTCTGAAAAACATCAGTACCTCCTGTAAATATTTCACGGCTTTGTCTTCCTTCAGTGATTTTCAGCCGCCTCCCTCGCGTACCCTTGCTTTTCCTGTTATTCCTTCTGCTCTGCTGTCTCCCTCCCGCTTGCCCTGCAGTCTTCTCTTTCTCCATCGCCTCCTCCCTTCCCCTTCCTCTGCCTTTCCTTAGCCTCCTACTCCTCTCCTCCTTCCTCTTCTTCTTGTTCTTCCTCCTTTTTTACCCCATTTTCTTAGAACTGCCAGTAATCTCAGAATGAATCTCTTAACGTACATTCAAAGGAAGTCGTTATATTTAACAGAAATTTTAAAATAACTGTGATCAGACAAAACGTCTCTTAAAAATATTAATAGTGTTAAAATAACTCTTCTGAAGATTAGAGGCAATCATTAGCAAGTCTGGTAGATGAAAGAGACGTACACTTCTTCATACTGTTCTGTCCCTTTGGCTGCTGCATAAGCACACTGTAAGGCTTTCTCTGGGGACCATGGAACTATGTTATGTGTAGGATTCTATTATAAATAAATTCAGGGGACTTGTCAACAGTGAATTCCTCAGTAAAGTCTGTTGTTCAGTTATAGAAGTAAATTGTGATTTCAAGAAGAGCATATTCTTTTTTTTTTATGTGCTCTTCCACATTCTTAGCTTCACCAACATTCCAAAGTAACCGAGGAAGGTTCTATTCTGTAGATATTTAAAAATGTGCTTTTAAATTAATTGGTCCCTGTGTATGTGTATGTGGTATGCATGTGTGTATTTGTCATACCTATCCAGAATAACCAAATCCACAGACACAAAAAGTAGATTAGCTTGGGAGTAGGAGGAAAGAGAAACAGAGAGTGACTATTACTGAAAGTGAGATTTCTTTAGCAGGTGATGAAAATGTTCTGAAATTAGTGGTGATGGTTGTGCAACTCTGACTTTTCTAAAACAACTGAATTAAGGACTTTTACTGAGTAAATCTTTTGGTATATGAATGATAGCTCAATATAGTTGTTATTTTTTTTTAAGTCCTGTGAAAATGTCATTGGTCATTTGTTAGGGATTGCATTGAATCTGTTGATTGCCTTGGATAGTATGGTCATTTTAATAATATTGAGTCATCCAATCCAAGAATATCTTTCTGTTTCTTTGTATGCTCTTCAGTTTCCTTCACCAACATTTTACAGTTTTTGGTGTATAGGTCTTTTGCCTTCTTAGGTAGGTTTATTCCCAGATATTTTTTTCTTTTAGATGTGATAGTAAGTTGGACTGTTTCCTTAATTTCTCTCCTGATAGTTTATTGTTAGTGTATAGAAATAAAACAGATTTGTGTGTATTAATTTTGTGCCCTGTGTTAATTTTGGCCTTTATTATGTTTTACCAAATTCACTGATGAACTCTGTTTTCTGGTGGTGTCTTTTGGATTTTCTGTGTATTGTATCATGTCATCTGCAAACAGTGACAGTTGTATTTTATTCTTTTCCAATTTGAATTTCTTTCATTTTTCTTCTCTGATTGCTAGGGCTGGGACTTCCACAATTCTGTTCAGAAAAAGTGGCAAGAGTGGGCATCTTTGTCTTGTTTCTGATCTTAGAAGGAATGCTTTCTGCTTTTCATCTTTGAGTATGGTGTTAGCTGTGGGTTTGTCATATATAGCCTTTATTATGTTGAAGTATGTTTCCCCTCTGTCCACTTTCTGGAGATTTTTTTAAATTATAAATGGATGCTCAATTTTATCAAAAGCTTTTTTTGGATCTACCCACTCATTTATGGTCAGTTAATCTACAACAAAGGAGGCAAGACTATGCAATGAAGAGAAGACAGTCTCCTCAATAAGTGGTGCTGGGAAAACTGGACAGCCACATGTAAAATGAAATTAGAACATTCTCTAATACTAAATATAAAAATAAACTCAAAACGGATTAAAGACCTAAATATAAGATGAGATAGTATAAACTTCCTGGTGGAAAACAGGCAGAACACTCTTTGACATAAATCACAGCAATATTTTTTTGGATCTGTCTCCTAGAGCAATGGACACAAATCAAAACAAATAAATGGGACCTAATTAAAAGATTTTGTACAGGAAAGAAATGGAGAAGGAAATGGCAACCGATTCCAGTATTCTTGCCTGAAAAATCCCATGGACGGAGGAGCCTGGTAGACTACAGTCTATGGGGTCGCAAAAAGTTGGACATGACTGAGCGACTTCACTTTTCTTCTTTCTTTACAGCAAAGAAAACCTTTAAAAAAAATGAAAAGACAGCCTATGGAATGAGAGAAAATATTTGAAAATGATGTGACTGACAAAGGATTATTTTCCAAAATACACAAAACAGTTCACATAGCTTGATATAAAGACACAAATAGCCCAATGGATAGAAGACTGAAATAGACATTTCAGTTTTCCAAAGAAGATATCCAGATGGCCAGTAAGCCCATGAAAAGATGCTCACTCTACATGGCAAATTATTAGAGAAATGCAAATCGAAACAGTGAAGTGGAAGTCTACAAATAATAGATGCTGGAGAACGTGTGGAGAAAAAGGAACCTTCCTGCACTGTTGATGGGAAAGCAGCCTGGTTCAGCCACTATGGAAAACAGTATGGAGATTCCTCAAAAACCTAAAAGTGAACCATGTGAACCAGTGATTTCACTCCTCCGAATGTATCCAGAAAAGACAAAAACTCGAATTTGAAAGATATATGCACCCCTATGTTCATATTAGGCTGGTGCAAAAGTAATTGCAGTTTTGCATGCTTGAACTTTCCTGTTTGATATTGAAACTTTAAATACATTTAACATTGTTAAATAAATGTGGTTATATTATGCATCATTTGAATGTGCATTTCCTGCTTTGTGCTTTTTTGCTAATAATTTATTACTTGATGTTTATTTTATATTTATTTTAGACAAGGGAAATGATATTAGACAAAAAGCAAATTCTAGTGATGTTCTTATTTGAGTAAAGCAGTGGAGACAGCCAGCAACATCAACAATGCATTTGGCCAGGAACTGCTAGAGAATGTACTGTGAAGTGGTGGTTAGAGAAGTTTTGCAAAGGAGACAGGAGCCTTGAAGGTAGAAGCCCAGTGGCCGACCATCAGAAGTTGACAACTAGTTGAGAGGATCATCGAAGCTGATCCTTTTACAACTATGTGAGAAGTTGTGAAGAATTCAGCATTGACAATTCTGTGGTCATTTGACATTTAAAGCAAATTGGAAAGATGAAAAAGCTCAGTAAGTGGGTGCCTCATGAGCTGACTGCAAATACAAAAAAAATCATTGTTTTGAAGCGTCATCTTCTGGTATTCTACACAACAACAATGAACCATTTCTCAGTTGAACTGTGACAAGTGATGGAAAGTGGATTTTATACAACTGATAACAACTAGGTCAGTGACTGGACCACGAAGCCCCCAACGCACTTCCCAAAGCCAAATTTGCACTAAAAAAAGTCATGGTTACTGTTTGGTGGTCTGCTGCCTGTCTGATCCACTACAACTTTCTGAATCCCAGTGAAACCACTACATCTGAAAAGTAAGCTCAGCAGATCAGTGAGATGCACTGAAAACTGCAGTGCCTGCAGCTAGTGTTGGTCAACAGAAAGGGCCCAGTCCTTCTCCATGACAATGCCTGACTGCACGTCACACAACCAGTGCTTCAAAAGTTGGACAGATTGGGCTGCGAAGTTTTGCCTCATCTGCCATATTCGCCTGACCCCTCGCCAACCAACTATTACTTCTTCAACCATCTAGACAACTTTTTGCAGGGAAAATGCTTCCACGACCAGCAGGATGCAGAATATGCTTTCCAAGAGTTCATTGAATCCTAAAGCACAGATTTTTACACTACAGGAATAAGCAAACTTATTTTTCATTGGCTAAATGTTTTGATTGTAATGGTTCCTATTCTGATTAATAAAGATATGTTTGAACCTGGTTATAATGATTTAAAATTCATGGTGCAAAGCCACAATTACATTTCGCCAACCTAATAACACTGTTTACGATAGCCAAGACATAGAAACAACTTAAGTGTCCATCGATAGATGAACAGATAAAGAAGAGGTTTTATATAAATATGTGCAAAGATATACACACATGGTAGAATATTACTCAGCTATGAAAAGGAATGAAATAGCAGCATTTGCAACAACATGAACGGACCTAGAGATTATCATACTAAGTGAAGTAAGTCAGAGAAAGACAAATACCATATATCACTTATATGCAGAATCTAAAAAAATGATATAAATGAGCTTAGTTACGAAACAGAAATACTGACCGACATAGAAAATGAATTTGTCATTACCAAAGAGGGAAAGGAGGGTGATAGCTTAGGAGGTTGGGATTAATAGATGTACACTACTATATATAAAATAGATAAACAACAAGGACCTACTGTATAGCATAGGAAACTATATTCATTATCTTATAATAATCTATAATGGAAAAAATCTTGAAAAGGAATGTGTATACACACACACAGATCTTTACGTCATATATATAGATAGCTGAATCACTTGGCTGTACACTTGAAGCTAACACAACATTGTAAATCAACTATTCGTCAATAAAAAAAAAATTTTTTAAAGCCAGGGTCATTCCTGTAAAGTTTGGTAGAATGGGAGAAAATTAAAATCACAATTTTATATGTGAAAAAACCAATAATTTTTGAAAAGGAGAGTGACTATGTTTGAATCCTAATAATTTCACTTTAATAATAATATGAATCCTACTCTATAAGATCAGCTGTGACTTAGTCACACAAATTCATATTGTCTCACTCTAAAATCAATACTTTAACATATTATTCATTTGAATAATATTGATATTTTGTCTTTCAATTTCTTCAGATATATTGGCTTGGCCAAAAAGTTCATTTGCGTTTTAACATACAGTGTGACAGAAAAACCTGAACAAACTGTTTGGCCAATTCAATAAAAAGAGTTTTTTTGTTTCAGAGGTCTGCTAATTACAGGTTGTTGGTAAACAGATAATTCAGCATTAAAAAAAAAAACAGGAATAGAAAGAACATACGTTGAGGGAGGTGAAGACGTCAGTGAACTGGGGAAAATTATTTTGGAAAAGGACCTGTTTTCCTAGGGTTTTTTGTTTGTTTTGTTTTTTAGTACATCAACTTATAAATCTCCTGTTTCTTCAAAGTGGTGAAAAGTTAGGTTTTAATATAAATAATTTCACAATTTTGCTATCTGTTCTCATGAATGATACAAGGACAGTCTTTTCCCCTCCTTGTACATTTGAGAGGTTAATAATCATTGCCAGTTATGGCAAGCAAGACCAAGGAGAAGTATAATAGAAAGACTTTCCTGAACCTGAGGAGAATTTGATAAGTTGATTCTATACTCTTTCCTGGCTTCCTCGTCTATTTCCTTCTCAGATGGACCCTTCTGTAGAGAGCTATTAAGCAAGTATGTTGTGCTGAAAAATGGCAGAGAGGAACTGATCTCCCACAACCTAGCTCTTTACTAGTTGGCTCCGAGATCCTGTTGTCTTCATCCTTTCCTTACAGAAACCTCAGAGGCCCAGTGCTGGGGAGCACCATGCCTGTGGCCTCGCTCCTTCCAGCTGTCCTTGATTCTGCTTTTCTGGTGGGTGGTAGCACTGGTGACGCCACAGCAGAGTGGAGTTTACGGGCGGAAATTCAGGCCTCCCACCTTTCTCAGATATGGAAGAAAAGTGAGGCCTCAAATATGAGCCTTGGGCTCTGCAGCAGCTCATCAGGACTCAGCCTGTTCACTTTAGGTTGGAGCTGGAGGGAGTGTTACGCTGCAAGGCCTCTTGCCATCTGGACATATTTTGGAGTTTTGAGGGGCGATTGGAAGAGAGGAGAGCATAAGAAGGTGTTATGTGAGAGAAGTAGATGAAAAGGTGGAGTAGTTGGGGGAGGCTTCAGAAGTGTTGGTGAGGGTCACTTGTCATAGTATTTAAAGATTAAGAGCAAAGAGATGGAGTTATTTACAGTTAACTTTTATTGACTTAACTGTAGTTCTTTTCTTTGTCTTGTTTTGAAAGGAGAGACAGGGATGTGATAAACACTTCAGGGGAAAAGGTCTTTGGTTTTTATAACATTATGAAATATTAAAAATCTAATTTTCACAAAATATTTTAATAGAGCCTATATTTAATATTTCTTCACCAGTAAAAATGTTGGGGAATGCTATTTTAGTTGTCAGATACTGTTGCGATCAGATTTTCCAGTGCTTATTACATAATTCTCTCAACTTGACTGTTTCAATTTTATTTCACAACTGAGGTCCAAAGAAATGAATTTTGATTCTCTTTGAGGTAAGGAGTACCTCAAAATGTAGTGATGACCGGACTTACAAAAGCACAAGAACTTGGGATAAAAATGATCTGAACAAAAATAAAAATAAGCTTTTATTCAGTGGTAATATGTGTGCTGCATTTTGAAGTTCTTCAGTGGTATTCTGCATTATAATCTGTTTGGAAATGTGTATCTGCTGTGATATTATGGAAAATATCACATTGGTCCTTTTGGGGCTTGGCAAGTAATACAGATACAGGTTAAGATCATTTCAGTTCAGTCTCTCAGTCATGTCTGACTCTGCGACCCCATGGACTGCAGCACCCCAGGCTTCCCTGTCCATCACCGATTCCCGGAGCTTACTCAAACTCATGTCCATTGAGCCAGTGATGCCATCCAACCATCTTGTCCTCTGTTGGCCCCTTCTCCTCCTGCCTTCAATCTTTCCCAGCATCAGGGTCTTTTCCAACAGTTAAGATAGTTTTACCCATATACACAACTAGTGTGATGCCATCTGAATATGGCTGTTAAAACAGCTTCTTGGAAGGGGTGCATTTGAACTGGTGGAGGATGTCCCATTGGAGACAACAGCATAAGTAAGACATGGAAACAGAAAGGTATGAGTGTTTGGGGGTGATATCTAAAGGTCTAGTCTAGAATGTGTAGAATGACAAGACTGACATGGATGGTGTATCTACAGTACTTATAATAGATAAAGCTGGAATGGTAGGTGGAGTTCTTTTATTGGAGGACTTTACTTGTAAGCATAAAAAAATATGTCTAATTTATTATGCAATCACTGGACAGTTAAAAATTTTGAGGTGAAAAATGACATTGTCAGGGTTTTAAGTTAAGGAGAGTGAATTTGGAAGCAGGTGGGTAAACTGGAGAGCTGGTAGAAGATGAATGCTGGAGACCAGATAAGAGCTTCTGTTCTGTCATTTGGAATAGAAAGGACAGTTTTTAGGTAGAATCTGGTGCTTAATGGGATGAAGAAAAGGGAGGTTACTCTGATATTATAGCTTGGATTATTAGGAAATGTATTTTTCTTTAATTTAATCATTCAGCATTTATTAAGCTTGGTGGTAATCTTAACAGACAAGGAATTCAACAGGAGAAGGAACTACTTTTAGAGTCTGGATGATAAATTGGGTTTTAGATGTGTTGAACTTGTAGTGCTAGTAAGTTAGCTTTTAGAAGGTATTTGAAATATGGTTCTGTAATTCAAGAAAGTGTGAAACTAGAGATGAGAGCTAGCATCCTGTTAATGATACTGCTCATTGTTAATATGTGGAGAAAAACCAAAGTGCTGTATCCTCAGGGGCCACCTTGGTAGATCAAAATATTACTGGCACGGTGATTTGGGGATTTTTGTTTAATCAAATTTGCCTGGAGTCCTTTTCATAGTTACCTGTTATTTTTTATTTGCAGTCAATATTTTATTAATCAAAACAACATAATCACAGATGTGTAGTAAAGGATTAATATATGACCTCCTTAACTTTTTGTTCAATTTAATGTTTAAGTATCAGGTTCTAGTAACATAAAGCAATATTTCCTTTTGAAAAGGAATATAAGAAAGACTCCCCAGGTAACTCAGTGGTAAAGAATCCGCTTCCCAGTGCAGGAGACGCAGGTTCAATCCCTGGGTTCAGAAGATCCTCTGAAGTAGGAAATGCAACCCACTCCAGTATTCGTGCTTGAAAGATCCCATGGACAGAGGAACCTAGCTGGTTCCATGAGGTAGTCCATGGGGTTACAGAGAATGACTGCGCTCCTGAGCACCCGCTCACACACCTTTGTTTATGTGATCTGAAATATTACTTTATTGTGTAGTGGTCTTGTGCATTCACTTTAAAGAAATACCATTTCATTTCAACTTTTATTTTGCTTGGTCAATAGAAAAGGTCATTTGGGGCTAATATGTATATACATTTTCACTAAAAACTGTTGCTAGAATTTTCACAAAGTGTTTTTTTTTTTTTTTTTTTGCTCTTTTTGCAATTTATGCATATTTCAGTTCTTTCCCTTTTCTCTGTGTTTTCTAATAGAAAAACACTTGGCAGTTTTGTTAAACCTACCAGTGGACACCGTTGCACTGTTCAGTAGCAGAAGCATCATACAAATTATAACCCCCTCTTTAAAACAAACTCATTGCAGGTTAAAATATCACTTTCATATTGTTCACATTTCATCACCTTCATCACTGAAGTTGGCATTTGTGCAAACAATCAAATAAAGAGGTTGGTATCAAATATCAAAAAATTTCTGACTTGAAACACTTCATTTAATTTTCTTTGTGGTGTTATAGGTTAACAATTAAGGAATGTCACTCACTTGCCTCTTCTTTAAAATTAATATTTGGAGGAATGCATTTGTCAAGGGGAAATTTTTATGGAGCACTAATTTTCTGACTTGCAGTGAATTCTTTGCTTTAAGCACGCTAACAGTGTCCTTCTCAGAGCTCAGCATACATAATAACTGCCTGAAGGGTTTGGTGAGACAGATTCTGGGGTCCCCCTCTGCAGGTTTGGGATGGGGCCATCTTCTAATGAGCTCTCAAATAATGCTGATGCTGCACATCTGAGGACCACATTTTGAATTGCGCTGAGCTGACACAATGAATATTCATTGGATGGACTGTTGCTGAAGCTCCAATACTTTGGCAACCAATGCGAAGAGCGGACTCATTGGAAAAGACTCTGATTGGGAAAGATTGGGATGGCAGAGAATGAGATGGTTAGGTAGCATCCTTGACTCAGTGGACTTGAATTTGGGCAAAATCCAGGAGATATTGGAGGACAGAGGAGCTTGGTTGGCGTGCTACAGTACACAGGGTTGCAAAGAGTCAGAACTTAACGACTGAAAAACAACAACAATGAGCTGACACAGAGTGACAGTCATTCTAGGATTACTCATTTTGAAAGTGCTTGCATTTACTATATGGAGAAAATATAATATTAACATTATACCATTATAATGACCATGTGTCGTACCATTATAATGACCATGTGTTAACATTATAAGATTAACATGTTTCATGTTAACCCATTGCCATAAAATCTCAGCTAGTCAGAATGGAGTCCATAATTAAAACAGTTATCAATTAGGTAGTTTATCAGTTAGGAAATAGATGGCCCATACCAATTCTGTTAAAAAAATTATAGCATTTTCTGTATATCTTTTGTAGTGTCATGAGTGATCCTTTATGTTTTATCAAGACAGGTTCTTAATCTTTTGTTTGTGTTCATTTTTCTCATCCTCAGCAAGTGACTTAGGGACTTAAAAAACAGATCTAATATCGAAAAATTTTCCCCACATGTGTGGAAGTTACATAGATCATAAAGTTCTGTCAAGTCAACTGAGAATAGTAAAATAATACTTCACTAAAATTTTGGAGATAAACAGCTTTGTCCTGTTGTAATAAAGAATCACAGAGAAATACTCTTCTAGGTTTTCTTAGTTTTGTGACATGTTTATCACATTTTATTTTTGAAGGCATTTTAGTTCTCTACTTAGCAATACTAAACTTTTAATGATGTTTTAAAGTTTTTTGGAGGTTGGCATATATACTTGAGAGTAATAAACCTGTATTTCCATACACTAGAATGTAACTCAAACTTTTCGCAAATTCCTATCATTCTCTTAATTCATTTTCTATGTTTTTACTGTACTTTTCTCTGTTTAATATTGGAAGAAATTTCTAATTTTTCTTTTATGGCTTAGAAAAATTTGTTAAATTCCTTTTAAAACATTTAGACATTTGAAGGTATTTGTTTATTGAGATACAGTTAACATATCTCAATAGAAAAATTCAGTCCTGCTGGTTGAGATGGTAAAGAATCTGTGTGTAATGCAGGAGACCTGGGTTTGATCCCTGGGTTTGGAAGACCCCCAGGAAGAGGGCAGGGCAACCCACTCCAGTGTTCTTGCCTGGAGAATTCCATGAACAGAGGAGTCTCGCAGGCTACAGTTCATGGGGGAGCAAAGAGTTGGTCCTGACTGAGTGACTAACACAACATGGTCATCATACACTGAAAAATGCATGAATCTTAAGGGTTTAGTTTGGTGAAATTTGATACCGTGTAACTACCATCCCAAACAAGATATTGAACATTTCTGTTTTCCCAGAGAATTCTCTTGTGTCCCTTTCCAGTTAATGTACATCCCCCGCCCCCATAACCTATTCCAACCTGGCAACCAACTTTTAATTTTTATCACTATATTCATTAATAGCTATTCTTAGGGGATTGGTTCTAGGACATCCTGCTGCTAAGTCACTTCAGTCGTGTCTGATTCTGTGCGACCCAATAGACGGCAGCCCACCAGGCTCCCCCGTCCCTGGGATTCTCCAGGCAAGAACACTGGAGTGGGTTGCCATTTCCTTCTCCAATGCATGAAAGTGAAATCACTCAGTCGTGTCCGACCCTTAGCAACCCTATGGACTGCAGCCTACCAGGCTCCTCCATCCATGGAATTTTCCAGGCAAGAGTACTGGAGTGGGGTGCCATTGCCTTCTCTGAGGACATCCTGAGGATACTAAAATCCAAGAATGTTCAAGTTCTTTATGTAAAATGGCATATCCAGAGATATGGAGAGCCAGCTATATAGGTTTAGTTCTGCCTGAATTTGGATTTTATATCAGGGTAATCATATACTATCTATCCTTTATTCTTGTTTCTCTTGCCTAATGTAATGTTTTATTTTTACTTGTTTTTATTTATTTTATTCTTTTTTTTGGGGGGGGAGCAAACTGGGGCATGTGGGATCTTAGTTCCTGGACCAGGAATTGAACCCATGCCCCATACAGTGGGAGCATGGAATCTTAACCACTGTATTGCTAGGGAAGTCCCAACATAATGTTTTAGATATCCATCTGTGTTATTATTGACTGTATCAAATTTGTTTTCTTCTTTGTTGTTGAGTAGTATTCCCTTTGGAGAAGGCAATGGCATCCCACTCCAGTACTCTTGCCTGGAAAATCCCATGGATGGAGGAGTCTGGTGGGCTGCAGTCCTTGGGGTTGCTAAGAGTTGGACATGACTGAGTGACTTCACTTTCACTTTTCCCTTTCATGCATTGGAGAAGGAACTGGCAACCCACTCCAGTGTTCTTGCCTGGAGAATCCCAGGGATGGGGAAGCCTGGTGGGCTGCCGTCTATAGGGTCGCACAGAGTCGGACATGACTGAAGCTACCTAGCAGTATTCCCTTACTGATATACTGTAGTTTATCCATTCTCCTGTTGATAGACATTTATGGTTCCAGGTTTTGGCTGTTATAATGAATAAGTGTGTTGGTACATTCTAAGTCTTAATAAATTGTCAAATTGTTTCCTGCCAGCAACATACAAAAGTTCCAGTTACTCCATATTCTCATCAGCATTTAGTGTTATCAGTCTTTTTTTTATTTGAGCCACTCTATTAGGTGCTAGTACTTTCTCATGATTTTAATATATATTTTCCTGATAACTAATAAAAATGTTTGAGTGCATATTCATATATAATTATCTATTCATCTGTCTTCATTTGAAAAATGTCTGTTCAAGTTCCCCCTCTTATTTCTCATTAGTATGTCTTTTTGCCTTTGATTTATGGAATTTTTTGTTTGTTTATTCTGGATACAAATCCTGTATTAGATAAATATTTAGACAGTATTTTTTTTTCCTCTATCTGTGGCTTGTCTGTTTATTTTCTTAATGGTATGTTCAGTGAGCTAAAAGTTTTAAAATTGCATGTAGTTTACCCATTTTGTTCATTATAGTTTGTGCTTTTTGTCAAAGCACAAAGATACCAAGGGACAAAGATACTATATTTCATTCTAGAAGCTTTATGGTTCTGAGTTTTACATTTACATCTATGATTTATCTTGAATTAACTTGTATTTATGTAATGAGATAGAGATTGAGGTCACGCTTTTTCCCCATGGGCATCCAGTTGTTTCAGCATCATTTTTTCTATGCTGTCCTTTCCCAGTTGAGTTGCCTTGGCACCTTTGTTGAAAAACAAGTGACTGTGTATGTATGGTCTAGTTCTAGACTCTTCCATTCCATCAATTTGTATATATTTCTGCCAGTAATACATTCTTGATTACCACAGCTGTATTTTATTTTTTAATTTTTACAAAGTTGTGTTTGGTTTTTGCCATACACGCTGCTGCTGCTGCTGCTAAGTCTCTTCGTCGTGTCCGACTCTGTGCAACCCCAGAGACATACCATAGCTTTGTTGGAGAAGGAAATGGCAACCCACTCCAGTATTCTTGCCTAGAGAATCCTGTGGACAGAGGAGTCTGGTGGGCTGCTATCCATAGGGTTGCGCAGAGTCGGACACGACTGAAGCAACTTAGCATGCATGCATGCATTGGAGAAGGAAATGGCAACCCACTCCAATGTCCTTGCCTGGAGAATCCCAGGGACAGAGGAGCCTGGAGGGCTGCTGTCTATGGGGTCGCACAGAGTCGGACATGACTGAAGCGACTTAGCAGCAGCAGCAGCCATAGCTTTATATTAAGTCTTGAAATCAGGTGATACAAGTCCTCCAACTTTGTACTTTTTGAAGATTCTTTTGCTTGTTATAGATCCTTTGTATTTATTTTTAAAAAATCTTTAATTTTTTTTGTACAGCCATGTGGCATGCAGGATCTTAGTTCCCAGAAAAGGGATCAAACCATGCCCTCTACAGTGGAAACACAGAGTTCTCACCACTGAACCTCCAGGGGGAGTCCCTAAATCCTTTGCTTTTTCCATTTAAATATTAAAATCATCTTGTCTGCTTCTTCAAAGTGGCTCACTGCATTTTTTCAGGAATTGCATGAAATTCTTGTATCAGTATAGGAAAGATGGACATGATCTTCTCATCATGGACATATTATTTCTTTCCATTTTTCCCCCTTGAAGCTGTTGTACTTGGTAATTTCTTAAACTTTAATTTTTCCAGTTGTTTGTTGAAAAATTTGCTGATTTCTTAATTTTGAGTTCTTTGCTTCCAGGTGACTTAAATTCTTCCAGTTTCAGCAAAATGCATTTTAATTTAGTACTGGTAGGAATTAGAAGTTAAATGAACTTTACAACATTGATTTTAGTACATGCCTCTTCTTTTAGTTGAGTATCAGTATTTTATGTATTTGATAGATGAGTGTTTTCCTCAGAGCTCCCTGTAGGATCAGCTGGAATTTTTTTCAATATAAGGAAGTTCACGCTGTGTTTTTGTGACTGTTTCCGGATTTTCAGTTAGTACACCAGGAACTAAATCAGGATTAGTAAGCCCTGAAATGTGTTACGTTTTCTATCTTTCATTTGATCATTGAGTGAATGCATTAGGAATAGCTTTGGTTGGGAAGGTTTGGCTGGTGGGATTCAAAGTAAAAAGGAGCAAAGAATAAAATAAGCCTCAACAATGGAGGAAAATGACAGTAGTCTCTTGTGGTGCTACTGAATGCTTTAGCCTGCCTCTCATGGGAGTGCTCCAATATAAAAATAGTGGAAAAAAATTCACATTCACTGGGATCAGAAATCTTGAAACCTAATATCAGAGGCTTGGTTTCTGTGGTCAATAAAGAGTCAGCAGTTAACATTGTACATAAAAAGTCACCATTTTATTAATAGACCTTTAATTGAAATATCTTTAGAAGTTGTGATAGATGTATTCTAGTTTTAAACCGTAGATGTGTTTAGATTGTATATAATTTATTGTGGCTGCTGAAATAAATTACGACAAACTTAGTGGTTTTTAAAATAGCAGAGAACAAGATGGCGGAGGAGTAGGTGGACGTGGAGGACATCTCTCTCCACGGATACATCAGGAATACACCTTCAGACACAGAAGTGCATGCAGAACACCAGCTGAGAGCAGACAGGAGTACCTGACCAGCAGAAAAAAATATATAGAACCTCGCAAAACTCAGTAATGAAGGAACCAGGGGGAAAAACAGTACTGTTAGTATGACTGGACCCGCCCTCGGTGGGTGGGGGAACTGAAGCAGGCATCTGAGCCCCACAGCGGGCAGTTGTCTAGGTCAGAGGAGAAACATTTAAGGCTGAGACTGAAACAGCTGATCTGTGGCAGCCTAAATGGAATGAGAATCAGACAGTCCTTGCCACAGCCATACATACCCTGGACAGGGACGCGGGCCCCCAGGAAGGCACAGTGGCTGGGACCTGGAATTTGGGTGATCCCAGGACAAGGGCTGCTGTTAACTGTGGAGAGATGGATTGAGGGGACGTGAGGGAGGAGACTGTGGTGGGAAATGCCTGTGGAGAAAAGCCAGGCAGCCATGGAAGCAAGGCGATACTGCTGAGTCATGCATAGCGGGTAGAGCCATCACCATATCCTTTCTCTCTCCATACCCCAGCATGGCAGCTGAAAGATAAAGAGGCAGGCCCATCAAATGCCTGAGGCACTCAACTGCAGAGTAGGACCCCATCCAGGGTGCCCCGTTAAGTGCCCGATGTGCTGCTCTATATGGTAGGACCCCAGCCAGGGAGGCCCCTCTATGTGCCTGATGCACGGAACAACAGAGAAATATCCCAGGCAAGGGAGCCCTCTAAGCGCCTGAATGGGCGCAGCTAGGGAGAAAGACTGGCCTAAGAGGCCTTCTGATCACCAGCTACACAAAGCCTGAAAAAAGACTGATAGGGCCATAACTCCTGCGGTGGAGGCAGCCTGTGTCCCTGCACACTTGGTGCCACCAGGGTCCCCGCATGCCAAGCAGCTCCATCACCTTCGCACTCAGCTGTCACTGGGGCAGAGCTGTCACAGGCAAAAGAAGTCTTGGGTCTATGCACGCAGGGTCGCTTTGGTGGCATCTGACTCTGTAACCCTGTAGACTGTGGCTTGCCAGGCTTCTCTGTCAGAGATGGGTGTTCTCCAGGCAAGAATACTAGAGCGTATTCACCAATACTGGTTGCCATACTCTTCTAGAGCACTATATTTCCTGCTGCCCTAGCCACCAACTCCCCTGAGTATCTGGTGCTGCCAGAACCCCATGACCCAAGCAGCTGCACCACCTCCACACCTCGCCCTCACAGGGACAAACCCAAGTCCTCCAGGGCAGCCTCAGGAGCAAACCCCAGTGGACGACCCACATGCAGAGGTGGAAATAAAACCACAGCTGAAACCCAGGGGTGGTGTCACTAAAGAAGACCCCAAACTTTCCCACCAGCTGTACAAGCTGCAGATTAAATCCACACAATCAACTAGGCAGACTCTGTGTCTATAGGATATATAAAAGGTCATTGAGAACTCCCACAAAAGAAAATGCACTAAGTTCTGATAGCTGTGGACACTGGAGGCAAGAACACACAGGACTAGGAGCAGATTAGAACCTGAGCTGCCCCCACAGCAGGTTCAGAGACCAGCAGAGTGTTGGAGGGCATCCTAGGGAGGTGAGGTAGACTGTGACTCCCAGCAAGGGAAAGGAATCTTGACAGCAGGGACTCAAGAAAAACATTTATTATTCTTATGTTTTGACTTGTTCTGTAGATTCTTTTGGATTTTTTTCTTTTTTATTACCCCCTCTGTTGCAGTGGTTCACTTTATTGCCCCTATGAAATCTCATTAAGCTTTTGAGGTTGTTTTTTTTTTTTCTCAGTCACATTTTTTATTGTTGTTATAAATCTCTGCTTTTATGTTGGACTTTTATAGTTCTGTGGCTGCTACTGTTGCTAAGTCGCTTCAGTAGTGTCCGACTCTGTTCGACCCCATAGGTGGCAGCCCATCAGGCTCCCCCATCCCTGGGATTCTTCAGGCAAGAACACTGGAGTGGGTTGCCATTTCCTTCTCCAGTGCATGAAGGTGAAAAGTGAAAGGGAAGTTGCTCAGTCATGTCCGATTCTTCGCGACCTCATGGACTGCAGCCTACCAGGCTCCTCTGTCCATGGGATTTTCCAGGCAAGAGTGCTGGAGTGGTGTGCCATTGCCTGGAGTTTTGCTTTTTGTTCCTTTTCTCTTTTTTTAATTTTAATTTTTTAAATTATTATTTTTCTACATTTTTTCTTTGTTTGCCTTTCCTGCTGTTCTTTTCCCCTTGCAATTAGCCTTTAATGTATATAAATCTTCTTTATCTACCTCTATTTAACTTTGCATATCTGTTCTTTTTTATTTTCTTTCTTTCCTTCCCTCTCAACATTGTTTTAGTTTTATTTTCGTTGCTTTATTCCCTAATTGGCACCTTGCTTTAATTTTGTTTTCCAGTTTCTGCTTTAGTTAGTTTGTTTTTAACTGGTAAATATAATTTTTGATTTACTTTGTTCATCAGGTCAGCCTACCATACTTTTTTTGTTATTGTTGGACTGTTTTAACTTTGCTCATGGGTGCATATGTATATGTGTATATACCATTATTTTAATTGCTGTTTGCCTGATTTTGTAACTGCCATTTGTCTGGGGTTGGATCTTTGGTTTGTCATTTTTGGATATTTGTTTTAATCTTACTTAATACCATAACAAACCACCTGTGGAACCTTTGTTCCTAACTAGAGATCAAGCCCTGAGCCTTTGGAGTGGGAGCACTGACTCCCAAGACCCTAGACTACCAGAGAACTAACCCTCAGTTCAGTTCAGTCACTCAGTTGTGTCCGACTCTTTGAGACCCCATGAATCGCAGCACNAAAAGAAATAAAAGGAATCTTATTGGAAAAGAAGTAAACCTCTCACTGTTTGCAGAAGACCTGATACTGTATGTAGAAAACCCTAAAGATAGTATCAGAAAATTACTAGAACTAATCAGTGAATTTAGCAAAGTTGCAGGATACAAAATCAATACACAGAAATCACTTGTGTTTCTATATACTAACAACGAAAAATCAGAAAAAGAAATTTAGGAATCAATCCCATTCACCATTGCAACAAAAAGAATTAAATATCTAGGAGTAAACTTAATCTAAAGAGACAAAAAAACTGTTCACAGCAAATTATAAGACACTAATGAAAGAAATCAAAGATGACATTAACAGATGGAGAGATATTCCATGTTTCTGGGTCAGAAGAATCAATATTGTGAAAATGACTATACTAGCAAATGCAGTATACAGATTCAGTGTGATCTCTATCAAATTACCAATGGCATTTTTCACAGAACTAGAACAAAAAATTTCACAATTCATATGGAAACACAAAAGACCCCAGATAGCCAAAGCAGTCTTGAGAAAAAAGAATGGAGCTGGAGGAATCAANAGTATACAGATTCAGTGTGATCTCTATCAAATTACCAATGGCATTTTTCACAGAACTAGAACAAAAAATTTCACAATTCATATGGAAACACCCCAGATAGCCAAAGCAGTCTTGAGAAAAAAGAATGGAGCTGGAGGAATCAACCTTCCTGACTTCAGATTATACTACAAAGTTACAGTATGGTACTGGCACAGAAACAGAAATATAGACCAATGGAACAAGATAGAAAGCCCAGAAATAAACCCATTTACCTATGGTACCTTATTTTTGACAAAGGAGGCAATAATATACAATGGGGCAAAGAGAGCCTCTTCAAAAAATGGTGCTAGGAAAACTGGACAGCTACATGTAAAATAATGAAAGTAGAATACGTCCTAACACCACACACAAAGATAAACTCAAAGTGGATTAAAGACCTAACTGTAAAATCCTGAATGGTAAAGACCTAAATATAAGACCTAACTATAAAACTATCAGAGGAAAACATAGGCAGAACACTCAGTGACATAAAGCAATGTCCTCTATGACCCACCTCCTAGAGTAATGGGAACAAAAACAAAAGTAAACAAGTGGGACCTGATTAAACTTAAAAGCTTTTGCACAGCAAAGGAAACTATAAGCAAGGTGAAAAGACAGCCCTCAGAATGGGAGGAAATAATAGCAAATGAAGCAACTGATAAAGGATTAATTTCCAAAATATACAAGCAGCTCATACAACTCAAAGCCAGAAAAACAAACAACCCAATCAAAAAGTGGGAAAAAGACCTAAACAGACATTTTTCCAAAGAATACATACCAGATGGCAAACACACAAAAAGATGCTCAACATCACTCTGTATTAGAGAAATGCAAATCAGAACTACAATGAGATATCACCTCACACCAGTCAGAATGGCCCTCATCAAAAAGTCTACAAACAGTAAATGCTGGAGTGGGTGTGGACAAAAGGGAACGCTCTTGCAGTGTTGGTGGGAACGTGAATTGATACAGCTGCTATGGAGGACAGTATGGAGATTCCTTAAAAACTAGGAATAAAACCACCATATGACCCAGCAATCTGACTCCTAGGCATATACTCTGAGGAAACCAAAATTGAGAAAGACACATGTATCCCATTGTTCATTGCAGCACTATTCACAATAGCTAGAACATGGACACAGCTTATATGTCTATGGACAGATGAATGGATAAAGAAGATGTGGTACATATACACAATGGAATATTACTCAGCCATAAAAAGTAATGCATTGAGTCAGTTCTGAGGAGGTGGATGAACCTAGAACCTATTATATAGAGTGAAGTGAGTCAGAAAGAGAAAGATAAATATCGTATTCTAACGCATATATATGGGAATCTAGAAAAATGGTACTGAAGAATTTGTTTACAGGGCAGCAATGGAGAGACAGACATAGAGAATAGACTTATGGACATGAGGAGAGGGGAGGAGAGGGTGAGATGCATGGAAAGAGTAACATGGAAACTTACATTGCCATATGTAAAATAGCCAGTGGGAATTTTCTGTATGGCTCTGGAAACTCAAACTAGGGCTCTGTATCCATCTAGAAAGGAAGGGGATGGGAGGGAGGTTCAGGAGGGAGGGGACGTATGCATACCTATGGCTGATTCATATTGAGGTTTGACAGAAAACAACAAAATTCTGTAAAGTAATTATCCTTCAATAAAGAAGTAAATTATAAAAAGTAAAATAAAACAACATACATTTATTGTTTCACAATTCTGGAGGCTAAAAGTCCAAAATCAGTGTAATTGGGGCACAGTCAAGGTGTTGGCAGGGCCCCCGCTCCTCTGGAATCTCTGTTTGTTCCCTGTCTCTTTTAGCAGTTGATGGCCGCTTGTGGCCTCACCACTCCAGTCTTCAAGGCCAGTGTTAAAGTTTTTCTCTGCACAGTCTTCATACCACCTTTCCCTTTCCCTGTGTGTCACATCTCCCTCTGCCTCTTTCTTACAAAAAACACTTTGATGATACTTAGTACCCACTTGGGCAGCTCAGGATAATCTCCCTAATCTGCAAAGACCCCTTTTCCAAATAAGATAACATATACAGGAACTAGGGATTAGGACCTGGTATCCTTGGGGGCTGTTATCACAATAACTGTATTGTCTGTTTTAGACCTTCATTTTTGTTCTGGAACTTGCTATCAAAGCGTACTGGACTGAGGCTTTTAGCACCCCAAATGACATACTTATTTTCTTGCTATAACTGTCATTTTTAATTGTCTGTATCACAGTGTAAGATTTATTCCATTCTATTAGCACAACAGATCTAAAAAGCTCTAGATCATGAATTACTTGTTTAAAATAGTAGATGATGAATTACTTATTTAAAATAGTAGTCAGGAAAATACCAAATTAGTGAAAATGAATTGTGCTTTGACTCTCATAGAACTGATACATGACTCAAAATTTAGTGATAGCATTTACTTTGGGGCAGCTAGAAACTAATTCTTTCTTTTGTAGGGCTTTCTTTCTTGGTAAATGATAAGGTCCAATGTTTTCTGTTCATTGTACCAACCACTGTTGGTTTTTCTAGTGGCCTATTAGAAATTATCTGTATTCTAGTCTATACTTAAGATGATACAGCTGCTAGATTAAGGGATTTCTCTAGGGCCTTACTCAATGCTTGTGGCATACTGAGATTGAGATTTCACATGTAAGTATATGTTAGATGTGTGCTAGTGGTGTATTTGAACATGTTGCATGAAATAACATTGATTCATACCAGACTTGTATATATACAGATCGTCTTTACATGGTGTAAGAAGGGTTTGCTAGAGATCTTAATATAGCCAACTCTATTTTGTCTTTGGTACATTATTTAATATCCTAACTTTAAAGATGGATTAAACTTCAGTGTGGGAATAACTTTTATGAGGGTCATTTAATAAATCATGGCCTAAAAACGATGAAACAATAAGCCTTAGCTGCCTTTTCTTTAATCGTTCTATTAATTAGCTTAAAGATTTAAATATTGACAGCTGATAGATTTGGACATAGGGAGTGAGGAAGAGAAATAGTTAGCCAAAAGAAAAACAGAAACTTGGTTCTGTTTGCTCTAATAATCTTTATCCCAGCATGCATGTTCACTGGTTCTTCTGGGCAACCAAATACCACAGTAGCTTTTGCTCTGCTAGTGAGGACCATCAGCAGTGTGAAGTTCAGCATGAATACAAATGTAAGAAAGATTTACTAATGAGTTAATTTGTATTCAAATGTTTTGTTGAGTTCTTTAAAGTTGTTTCCTACAAATTTAGCCTAAAACAACCATTTTTCAAGAAAAATTTGTGTTTGGGGATTTATAACTTTAAAATCTTCAGGGCTGAACCAGACGGTGAGAAGTTTTTTATTTTAAAAAGTGTAATTGTGTGATTTTGAAAGAAAAGCTAGTAGTGCATGGTGATGATATTTCCAGCCAAGCACGTTTTATGAGGAGAGCTTCATACTCTGCAGAGTTTGCACTCTTCCTCTGTCATGTCCTGCTCGTCTGCGTGTACCTAGTTCTATTTGTGTTAGGCATCCTCTCTAGGTAAATTGTCCATGAGACCAGTGATTCCATCAGCAAATTATCCAGAAAATGCTGTCTTTGCACGTTGTGACAGATCATGTCACCAGTGGATTTATAGCTACTCCGGTGCTCTAATTAACCTGGCAGTTGTCTCCTATGCCCAACACTGTAGTCTCATTGCTTGGAATCTTAGTTTTCATCTTCTCATTACCATAGCTCTTAAATACGGCTCAGATTTGGATTTTTTTTTTTTGGTAACCTACCTCCTACCTCCCCCCAACCCTCTCTACTCATCACCTGCCCTTATTTTTGATTGACAGTATCATCCAGATAAACAGAGTGCAGATGCGCCAGCAGGATCAGTGGAGGAATGTATACAGAAGTTCATTGAAGTTGATCAGGCATGGAAAATTCTAGGGAATGAAGAGGCAAAAAAAGAGTATGACCTGCAGCGACGTGGTAGGTACTTACTGTAAGGAGCCCAGCACACTGGCAACTCTGAAGTGCAGTCTGCAGCCGCTCCTGGGGAGTGCATTCCAGCATTTACACCAAGTTATTATTGCCTCCTTTCTCCTCCCCTCCATCATTGTTTCTAATTATGCCCTATTCTTAGTAGTGATTATTGTGTATCCATTGAGAAATTAACAGAACTACTAGGATGTGGCTTCTTGTGAAGCTGTGAAAGCTACTTTTTCTAACTAATGAAACATGTTTAATTATACATTCCTAATGAATATGTTTTTTATGTTTAAAAACTTCCTTTTTATTAAATTTAATTATGTACTGATTAAAAATTTAATTGTGGTACTTTTAGGATTATCTACTATATAAATGACAGTCTAAAGGAAAATACAAAGGATAACATCATAAAGCACTCTTGGCTGTCTCTGAGCTTATATTAGGCTAGGTTTTTATGACTATCTCCTGTATAGATGATATTCCTTATAAGATTGCTATAAATGATATTTTAGGAATGTACATTTCCTAAGCAATTTTAAAAGTCATTTCTTTTGTGCATTTTAGAAAATAGCTTCTTAAAACAGTGACAGGCTCTTGTGAGAAAGAAAGGGAGAAATGTAGGTCAGGTTTGTCACACATGGACTGCAGTTACACGAAGTGATAGGCTGTCTTTCAGCACTGGCCTTGGGATAGGAGTCCCCCAGCCTTCTCTCTGAACCTTCAATATGCACCATACATGCTAATGGGAGGAGTCAATAATCAGCCAGGGCCTGTGGGGAAAACACTCAGTTGCACTCTGCCATAGTGCACCAGGCTCAGCATTGACTCAGATGTGTTGATAAAAGCTCATGTCTCTGTACTTTATTTTATTGAATCTTCTCCCATGGTCTGCACTGGCACACCATCAAACTTGGCAGAATGATCATAAGGCTCCTATTACTAAGGGTATGAAAATTTGATTTGAGAAATAAGGCTTTATTCCTGAAACACAGCATTACAGGTTAAAGCCAACTTGTGATGCCTTTGTGTAAAGACTTCATGAGCAATTTGGTTACATACTGGAGTATTAGTTCTTAATAGTGACTTTCATAATACTGATCATCTCTCAAGATGATTAGTATTTACTTTTTAAAAAATGTTAAGAAACTGACAAAGGTGCCTTTGCAGTGAATCTGGATTAATTTTCAACTATCCTTTGAATATTGGGTCCTCCTTCTATCTAATATATTTATGCACATCTTTCAAATATTGCTTTTCTTCTGTAAATGTTTGTACTTCTGGCAGAAGAAGGAATGTAGAAGTGGTTTCATTTGAGGGTGAATTCTATCCACAGATACACCTTTTTGACCTTGGTTCACATAGCAAAGTTTCTATGAAAGTGTTGAAATTAATAACTATGAATGTGTAGTGTGTGAGAAGTTAACTATGTTTCTGAAGGGACCAAGTTCTGCTGGGGATGACAGTGTCTCATGATGCTTTGCATGTGCTTCTCATCAGTCCTTATTCTGGGTGCTCACGTGCTTAAGGTGAGGACGATCCACAAACCTGTATCGTCAGGCGTGTAAGGTGTGCACTTGCTCTGCTGCTCTGCATGTTTGCTGCTCCACAGCTTGTTACTGTTAAGAACCTATCTGTGAAACTGACTAGAAACCTACTGTCTACAGAGGAAGAGCTAGGGAGAGATCAGAAATTAAAAAAATACTCTCTTTTGCTCTAGGGCATAGGGTGGGGAAGACCAGAAGTGGAGAGAAAAATGGAGCAGGGTTAACCATGAGCAGTAGAATTACATAAAGTAAGGTTTAAGAGATTTTGGGAGAGCAAATAAGCAATATCCTCAAGTGTGTCTCCATTGCCTTTAAGAAGTCTTTGGAAATGTGGATTTCTTTTGAGCTTTGAGTCCTGGGTTTGGAGGTTTTAATGGAAGCAACTCTAGCCTACTGTATCATAGGAGATTCTTGTTAATCATTGATAAGGTCACAGCAAAGTTCAGACAAACCAAATATAGTGAGACTGAGCTTGATTCAGGTGAACAGGCAGCTCTTCTGGGAATTTCTATATATAATGTCTGCCTGCTTGGAGGTGTTTCAGGTGGGTGAGCTATGCTGTGACAGCAGAAATACACATTTCCATGACATTTTAGTGCCCAGATCCAGGTACTGAATATTTCCTTTATTACCAAAGCCTCCTCATACTGCAAATA
Source organism: Neotragus moschatus (assembly GCA_006410615.1). Taxonomy (NCBI): domain Eukaryota; kingdom Metazoa; phylum Chordata; class Mammalia; order Artiodactyla; family Bovidae; genus Neotragus; species Neotragus moschatus. The sequence continues at coordinate 4,675,386 of SJYA01002280.1, read as the reverse complement.
CTTTGTGTCAGTTTTAAATTGAGATTGACTTGCTGTTTAGTTAAGAATAGGAGTTCTTATCCAAATATAACTTGCTGTTTTTAAGCCTTTCATACTGGAGCTGTTTTTAAAGCTGCAAATAAACCTAGTTTTGTATTGTCATTTCTCTTCAATACCAACATTAATTTTTCCTTCTTGATCCATCTTCAATAAATGGCTCCTCAAAAGAAAGAAATGAACTTGAACTTCTAACACTTAGGATTTAGATTTGGTAGAAGGAAAACCTTTGAGAGTGATAATTTGCTGAAGACCAGGATAAGTTACCAAGAGAGAGAAAATTCGTTATAACCAGGTCAAAGCACTCTTTTTTTCTGGGTCACCCCCTGGGGACATGGAAATAGCTTTGTTATCATGGGGACATGGAAATAGCTTTGTTATACAGGACTCTTTTTGGATGTAGTTCATTGTAGAACTTTCTTTTCATAGGGTTTATTTTAAATATATTTGTTTCCTGTCCTCCACTAATGTATAGTATAAATAAATTTGAGTTCTGTGTACTTGGGAAGGAGGCAGAGGTGTTTTATTGGCTGATGTTGAATACTTTCTTCTATTTCATGGCTCAAAGTTGGCGCTCTTTTCTAAGGAAAGCCTCATACATTACCTGCAACCATTTATTTCTGTAAAAGATTATTTAAAGGGGCCTTGGAATCTATATCTCTTTGCTTCACAAAAGAAATGATNACTTGGGAAGGAGGCAGAGGTGTTTTATTGGCTGATGTTGAATACTTTCTTCTATTTCATGGCTCAAAGTTGGCGCTCTTTTCTAAGGAAAGCCTCATACATTACCTGCAACCATTTATTTCTGTAAAAGATTATTTAAAGGGGCCTTGGAATCTATATCTCTTTGCTTCACAAAAGAAATGATCAAAAGGAAAACTCTGAGATAGATAACCTAAAGAAAATTACCTATATTTTTTCTCATATCATTTCCACTTCTATACTCTTGGTTGACATTTTAGGGCAGTGTTGGCCAGGCTGAAGAAAAGCAGACCTAAAAAAAAGATGAATAATATTCAGTTCCCAGATATTACACAGTTTGAAAGCAATGTTAACTAGTGAATTTAATCAGTTAATTTCAGTTGGAGGTATTTACCGTATTGTTTTTGTCCCCTGGTGGCTCAGACAGTAAAGCGTCTATCAATGTGGGAGACCTGGGTTCGATTCCTGGGTCGGTAAGATTCCCTGGAGAAGGAAATGACAACCCACTCCAGTACTCTTGCCTAGGAAATCCTATGGATGGAGGAGCCTGGTGCAGGCTACTGTCCGTGGGGTCGCAAACAGTCAGATATGACCGAGCGATTTCACTTCACTTCACCATATTGTTTTTAAGTATGCTTCCAGAGACTGCTTTCCATGTTTCCTTTGACAGGCATGTAGTTATTCAAGGTTAGTCTTTGCACTCCCAGCAACCAGGTGAACATTTTGGAAAATCTCTTTTAGGATTTATAAAATGTTCACATGAAAATACCTGTTGAACAGATTTTTGCACCTCTATAATTCTTGCGGGGAATTTTCTTATATATTAAGCATATTTAAAAGCAGGTCAGAAGAGCATCATAGGAAAAGAATAGGGATCATGATTCAGTAGCTTTGTAGTGTGACTCACACACATTTCTGATGCCCCAGTGGCTCTTCTAGGGTGACACAGCTTATGCTTAGGCTACTTCACTATGATCTGAAGAACAGACCTTCGTTTGGATGAAGTCAGTCAAATTATGTTGTAAAAAAAAAAGCAGATTGTGTCTGGAATCCTTGGTGGTATATTATTTTACATTAAGATGCATCTTGGTTCTCTGTTGGTGAATTATTACGGTGATGTAGAGCCTTCACGCTACACAGCTGGGCTCTGACGGGGATTAAGCCAGACATTGTAAAGTTAGTGTCTTTACTTGAAGCTAATCAGCTATACTCTCCTCACCTAGGTAGAAAAAAATCATTTCTGGTATTACACAGTTCACTTCATCTGTTTATTAGGATAAATATTTGAGAATGAATCTTGGACCAAATGGGGAACATACCTTAAAACTCTACCATCGTCTATGCACCAGAGAACTGAATCAACATGGAATTTCTTAAATTTAAAATAAGAATGCTCCCTGAAAATCAAGTTAACACTAAGGACTAATTAATTCCATAAGAAGGGAATTAATACTTTTAAATGTAGATAATGCGAATTTGGGTTCACTGTTTGGAATATTTTATTTGCTAAAATTGACCCTTATAAAATACTTGTATTAGTCAGGTTCCACTTACGGCTATATCAGTATCTCCATTTGATTTTAGGAATTTGAAAATTGGTTATAAAAATGTGCTGCAGGTAAAATGGAGATAAGCATCAGTGGGCATGTTTTTTTTTTGGTGACTCTTTCTGGGAAAAGTAAGTATGTGAAATGATGCAGAAAATCCATCTAGACAGTTGGGGACTGGCATTTCTTCAGAGAGAGAAGATAATATAGATAAAACTTTCTGTGAGGGTCCCCTTGCTTCTTCTTATTTGTGACAAGAAGGCAACTGTTCACACTGTTACTTTTATTTGAATACAAATAACTGCTTTTGTAATTTCTCAGTGATCTTGAATAAAATTTTGGCTACTTTCAAATAAAGCAATAGAAACCNAGAGAAGATAATATAGATAAAACTTTCTGTGAGGGTCCCCTTGCTTCTTCTTATTTGTGACAAGAAGGCAACTGTTCACACTGTTACTTTTATTTGAATACAAATAACTGCTTTTGTAATTTCTCAGTGATCTTGAATAAAAATTTGGCTACTTTCAAATAAAGCAATAGAAACCTCTGGGCAAGACTGTAGTTATACTCCTGTAATACTTGGACATAATCAGAAGTTCTAATTTAATAACAGAGAAAATGTAGGGTTTTAGGAAGATTGTTTCTCATCTTTAACCTCTTTCCCAATTTCTACTCGAGTAATTGACCCAAATGAAAACGGGTTCGAAACTGAGGTTCAACGGGTTTCCTATTGCTTGTTTTCAACACTCAGACTTGAAATCTTTGTTTCGTGTTACACTCTGATTACTTCTAGTTTGCTCAGTATATAACCAATGAGTTAAAAATGAAGGTTGGCATTTCTTTTTTAATGTTTTTTTTTTTTCCCCCTCTAGGTGATCTTTTTATTCCCATAGCTACCACAGCAATCCATGCCCAGATTATAACATACACTTTTTATTCCCATAGCTACCACAGCAATCCATGCCCAGATTATAACATACACTTAGGCTATTTCCATAGCTGCTAATTGGCTTTCTCCGAAAGTCATTTTCATTTTGATTGATTGAGCTTTCTTTATTTCTCAGTCTTGTTTAAGAACATATATAACTATACCCACTCCCTAACACAACCTATTCACCTGGAATTTAAATAGGACAGAAGCTTTTAAGTTTGACCCTAGTTACTCTTTCCAACCTCATCAGCGGTCACAAACCTGATGTGATCTTCTCCCCATCCATCTGGGGATTCCCAAACACCTCTGCTTATGCTGTTTGTAGATTTACCAGAACACCCTCCCCTTCTGCTTCTTCACGGCATGTTCTTTGTTCAAGATAACAATTCTAGCCCTATCTCCACTCACACCGCCCCCTACCCCCAAGAGAAGCCTTACTTGACTTTCTAACCTACTGTCATTATATCTGACCTCTGAGTTTAATCCACAAATTATTTTGATACCCCCCCCTGCCCCCGCCTTGGCTCCTATCTTGCAGTTCTGTTTGATGTTTTGGAAGGACTAAATAATAATTTGGACAGTGTCTTTGATAATAATGGATCAGTTTTAATGGTACTGACAGTAGTACATAAAATTTCTTAACACTGTTACAAATCCAGACAAGGTCAAAAGTGGCAGCCATCATACACTGTGGTACCTGAGGCTCCCCAAACTGCAACAGTTGAATCTATGCTCTGTTACAGACAGGTGAACACAAACATTGTGAGTTAATAATAAGTTAAAATAGCTGCCATTTGTTAAGCACTAGAACTATGGCAGTTGTCTTTTAATCATTGCTTAACAACCTTGTAAGGAAGATATTAGTGTCTGTTTTCCAGAGAAGGAGTCTGAGGCTCAGAGTTATTTGACAAAGGGCACATAACTAATAATTGATTGAGGGGAAACTCAAAGCCCTTCTCTGACTTTAATCACTGTGCTGGGTTGCCAAGTCTTGAATAGGTGTGTACAACCTACTGTTTTAGTTCCAAATAATTAGGAATGAGGCAATTTCAGGGTCAGAGCGAGAGGCCAGGCTTAATTCTGCTGCTGTGTTCTACCTTTCTGTAGGGAAACATGGAATTCAGTTTCCGGATTCATTTGGTACCTTTCATTAGCACTAGGTGTATGTTCAGTTTGTGAAAGCTCCGTAGCTCAAGTCCATAATTAAGGCCCAAGTTTGTAGTTTTTCATCAGTATCAAAAGCCTTGCAGTTGTGACTCTTTAATTTCCTCTGAGAAAGAATTATAGAGCTTTATGATTTAATGGGCAGGTTTCAAGTTAAACATTGCCTGATTCTGAGTCTCTTAACCAAGACAGAGACTGTTCCAAGAACAGTGACTGTTAAGGGCAAGAAACAGATTTTCTTTCTTCAAGTTATTTATTATATGAAAAATGATTTTTAAGTGAAATTATTTTTAAGAAGGAGGTGGTTGTTTAAAATTATTTGGTTTTAAAGCAGCTAGATACTGAGTTTAGATCTAACCTAAAGGAATATACTGCTGTTTGCATTTACCACACTTGATAGCATCTGTCAGTTTGCAATAAACTTTTAAGTATTGTAAATGGCATAAAAATGAATACAGTAAAGTAATTGCTAATAAGAGTGTTCTGGGGACTTTCTCACTTGAGTAACACACAGCAGCCCCATACTTGAATAGTAGGTACAGAGTTACATTTAGACTGGATCTTTTGGTCGGTAGTGGGTTGAATGGTTGAATGAGATTGTTAGATATCTCATCCATAAAGTTAAATTCTTCTTCGTGGTAGCTTTTTGTTGCTGTTATTTATTTATTTTTACTTATTTATTTGAATTGTAGCTACAGTTAGAAAAAGGTTTCCCGGGATTAGGAAGTGTAATTATTTAGGCAGCAAACAAAGAGCTGTTTTAGAAATTTTACTATCATTAGGAGGAAGTTTTAAAGGACTGGAATTCCATTGTCCTGTAAGAAGTAAGAAATATTTATTGATTCCCAAATGGAGCTGAAAAAAACCTTTCCTCTTTTAGAAAGTTGTGAATGACCCAGCGAGAGCTCTAGTAAGCTTTACTGAACCAAGCTGCTAATAGTTATTTAATGTTATTCTTCAGTGTGAAAGAATCTCCGTAGATTTTCCTTTTAATCTCTTTGAATTGCAGGCTCATAAACCTCTCTGATGAGTCCTGCCAGTGTTTTCTTAGATCCCACTGTTGAGACAATGGAGCCACAGAATTCTTTCACTTCTTGTTGTCAGACAAATCCAATAGAACACAAGGTCAGAAGGGCCTATGCTTCTAAAGGTTGAAAGATTCTTTTTCAAGTAACCACATAAATTATTTGATTTTATCATTACATTGGTAGGGAATCTCTATTTAATGATAGTGCTTTGTTTTCTACATGTAAGTAAATCTGGAAGTTTTTCTTGTCTCTGTATTTGCCTAATCTTTGTCAGCACAGTACTGGGTTTGAACAGACCTTAATGTTCCTATATATATACTTAGAAAAAGCTGAACCCATTCACTTCAAAACAATCTGGAATCACATAGTCACTGGACTCAAGATGGAGTTCACCAAATGCCAGGCAATGTGTCTTCTTTCCAAAAGACTGTTATTTTGTTTTTTTAAGTTATTACCATATTGTAGCTAAGATTCCAGATTAAAATCTTGTATCTGTTTAATTAAATCTCTTCTAAATCAGTTTCTGTTTTCTCAACATTTTTAGTAGTGTCTTATGAAGGAGAACTTTGATAGGATTTACATTTTCAGATACATATTACAATATTTCATTGTAATGAGCAAAAATATTTATAATATGTAAAACTCAAAAGAAAACAAATTTATGTCTTTTGCAGATACAATGCATGATTAGTAGATAATAATCAAAGCTAATTACAGGGTTCCAGTGAGTTACTTTAAGGGCTAGGGAGGAATTACATTTTCTAATTATAACTACAATGGTGGACAAGCAGAGATCATTGTTTAAAAAAGGAAAAAAAAAACATTGATTTGTTTGTGCTCCTTCACTGTAATCCTAGTGTGTGGGGGGGTACTGTTGCCTTATTCCCTGGACACCTGCCTCTTAACAAAAGATGGGGATCTTTTCCCTCCAACCCCTCCCCCCCATTTAGATTCACCTTTTCCTTGTGTGTACCCCCTCTGCTCATTATACAGTTCTCTAGGGATCCAGTTTTCCTCTGACTTAATCACCCCCAACCTTTTTCAGAAGTTGTTAGATTATGGTCCTTTCAAAGGATACACAGTTTCTTATGGCGCTCTTTACTTCTTTCCCCTAAATTTTCTCTCCTTATTTCTGCTCTAAAATATAGCCATTAGAGTTCTACACACTACCTAAAAGTTTATTGAAGTATATCATACATCCTGAGAAATGCACCAGTCCTAAGTGTACAGCTTGATGAATTTTCAAAGTAAACACATCCATCTAATAAACCAGCACCCTCAGAAGGCCCTGTGACTCCTTCCAACCACTGCTCACTTTCTCACACCCAACACCACAGGATAGTTTTGCCTGTAAAATTTGATATAATACAGAAATCAAACAGTTGCAGGTACCCTCCACTTTTCAAAAATTCGCTTTATGCTGTTTTGCTTTCATGAGAGTAAATTTTCACTTAATGGAAATAAAGAGGATGTTCACTTTTAAGAAAAAAGGTGAAAAATGAAAATAGTGTTCAACTTGCTTTTCTGTGAGCCCCTTAGAGAGGTAGCATGCACTCTGAGCCCCGAGCAGCCCAAGTGGCACTACCAAATGCTGTTCCCTACCCTCTTTGGGAACGGGTGTACATTCAGCACCAGGCCACCATAGCTTTCAGCCGGATCTGTGAGCATCTGTGCTTTACCTGGAATTATTTTGTGCATCCATTAGGAAGATGTGTCTTGAGGTAATTGCTTCTTTGCTTTTCTTACCTTGGCCTAAAAGCTTTCATAGGAACACACTACTTTGATTGCAGGGGAAGCCTGTGTTCTCCTTTGTCTCAGATACTGACCTTTCAAACCAGAATCCCTACAAAACTTGGACAGTGTGCACACAGCATTGAATCATCAGGTCGATATATAAATGTTTAGATGGCCACAGAACAGGGGGAGAATGTTTTAAAGACTCCTTTTAACTCTGACCTTGTGTAAAGTGCTAACCATTTTTGTGTTATATTTTCTTTCCCTTTACCATGAGATGCGGTCTAAACTGATATTTCAACTAAGTACTTAACTATAGTTCCTGTGCAGAAAGAATTAAAAAAATAATAAAAATGTAAAAGCCACTTTTTTTTTGAATATGTGGATTAATAGAAAAGGTTCCCACATGAAATAGTAACTAAGAGATAATAACAGTAGCTTCCTTGTAGAGAAGCAGAACAATACAAACCTGACTTGCTCAAGTTATATTTGCCACTTATGTCTCCCTGGTGGCTCAGACGGTAAAGTGTCTGCCTGCAATGTGGGAGACCCGGGTTCAATTCCTGGGTCGGGAAGATCCCCTGGAGAAGGAAATGGCAATCCACTCCAGCACTCTTGCCTGGAAAATCCCATGGATGGAGGAATCTGATAGGCTACAGTCCATGGGGTCGCAAAGAGTCGGACACGACTGACCAACGTCACTTCACTTATGTCTCACTAATTATTTTAAAGTAAAAATGGCATAGTGAATATCTATGGACGGATTGTCTTTTTGTACAATTAATGTATTACAGATGTCCAAGATAGCTTCAGTTAAGGTTTATTCATCTCGTCATCACCTCTGGTCTGATTTCCTCTGATTTCAGCATTACTTAAAATATCTATCTGTAACATACCCTGGAATATAGGCAACTTGATTGTAAATTATTTATACCTGTTTTCTCCCTAACCAAGCCCTATTAAGTAGGAGAAGTACCAGTTACTCCCATTCTTCAGTTCTAAAACAGTGTTTAATTTCTGCATTCAAGTAAATTATCTTGGTCCTCCCAAGTAAGTAATTGAAACGTGATAAAATCCATGAGACTTTTAGGTAAAAATTTTCTCTTTAGTTTAGAATACTGAATAACCTGTGGCCAAGTAAACTTATATAAAATGTGGAAATTAAATTGGTTTCTTCAGAAATGACCTTGCATACTGATACACTTTGGATAGGCTATTAAGTGGACACACGAAGATGGAAGAACCACCCCTTGATCACTTTGCAAAAGTCTGAGTTTTACCACAGTTTAATAGAGTGTTGGTAGCCAATAAACATGAAGTGATATAATATTTGACATACCTTAATAGAAAACCATGGTGAGTTCAAAATATTGTAATCTTTTCATCTATTTTAAAATTATGTAACTCAACAATAAATTTTGAACAGGCAGTTATTAAATATAATTAAATTGTAGGCATTCACATAACGGAACAAAAGGAAGCATTCTCAGCAAGTGAACAAGAGACTAGTGAGACAGCTAAAGAAATTTTCATTGGGATGGAGGGGTGGACTTTAGTAGTTTCTTTTAAGCACTGACTTCTAGAAGAACAATACAAGAATACAGGAAGTATAACATGCCTTTAAAAACAAAGACAAGTTCTTCTCATCTATAGTTGTTTTCTTTGTCCTGAAGTACACTTGTTTTAAGCAAGAGTGCATGCTTATACTACCTAGACCATCCCTACTAAATTCCTACTAAGGTGGAATCCCAGGTTTCTTTGGACTTACCATCTGCAGGGAAAACTTTGGCCCAGGAAACAGCAATGGAACATCAACACAGAAAGGTTGTGTTGCATGTTTACTGACATATTTTAAAATAATTTTTCTTGTAAGTTACCCATCACTGTCTTGTGAGCAAATAAAAATCAGATGACCAATAGCCTTACATTTGATTAGAACTTTATTCTTTAAAACAGCCTGATCTCAGTTGATTGAAAAGCATAATAAAATTATGTTTGACATAACAAAATTCCATAGACCAGGTGGCTTAAACAACAGAAATTTGTTTCTCACAGTTCTGGAGGCAGAAGAGTCCAAGACTGAGGTTCCAGTTGATAAGGATCTTGGTCAGGTCTCTTTCTGGCTGGCAGAGGATCACTTTCTTGCTGTGTCTTCATGATACTTTTCTTTGTACACATTAGTGGAGAGAGACCTCTCTCTTCTTCCTCTTGTAAGGCCATCAGTTCTATCACATTAGGACCTTGGTCTTCTGACCTCATTTCACCTTATCTCCTAAAGGCCTTATTTCCAAATATGGTGATGTTGGAAATTAGGGCTTCAACATAAGAATTTGGGGGATGGGACATAATTCAATCCAGAGTGACCCTTATAAAGAAGATGAGAGATAATCTGAAATATTTAAGGTTTGACAGTTTAATAAAATATTATAACTAAGGTTCAAATAATTTTTACCTGACTCCACATTGTCTTCCTTGGTCACACAGTTTATCTGAAAATTTCTCCCTACAAAATGCAGTTCATTAGTTGATTGCAGAGTCATCAAAACCAACTTCATGGTTTTACTTATTGCATACTTGTAAAAAATGGCATTTATAAGATGTTCTTGTTTTTTTGTTAGCTGAAGTCAGGCAGCTTTAAAATTGCTATCAAAAGTAGTAAGCTAAATTTTCAAATTAGAATTGTAGTGACCAGGGTGGAGTTGCCTGCTTAGCATTCTTCATGTTTATAATTTAAATATCAAAAAAAAGTATCTCATTCTATATTTTACAGAAGATGACCTAAGAAATATGGGACCAGTAGATGCTCGAATATATCTTGAAGAAATGTCTTGGAATGAAGGTTGGAATCACTTTTTTCTCTTGATTACAATCAGGAAAAATATTAGGGACTTTGTATGAGGAAAAGAAAAAAAACTTCATAGGATGTTTAGAAATCTTAAAAAGAATTTACAGCTTGGCTTTTTACATATATGTGGGTGTTTTTGTTTGGAATATTTTTGTTTCATTCTAAACTTCAATTATCAGTGTCCCCCTATGTGACTCATTCCCAGTTATTTTTCTGTCCTAATTAGATGTTAGGTACTTACGGTTTCATATGGAGTTCTTTTTTAAACTACTTTGATTTTTGGTTTACTCTCCATCTGTGTAAGAGGGAAAATAAAGTCAAAGAGGTAATTTCTTCTATCCTACGTTGACACGAGATGAATTTCTATTAGAATATATGTAGAAGGGGAAAAAGTGGTAGCAGTACAGATTTTATTTTTATTGGGCTCCAAAATCACTGCAGATGGTGACTGCAGCCATGAAATTAAAAGACACTTGCGCCTTAGAAGGAAAAGTATGACAAACCTAGACAGTGTATTAAAAAGAAAAGACTTCACTTTGCCAACAAAGGTCTGTATAGTCAAAGTTATGGTTTTTCCTGTAGTCATGTAGATATCAGAGTTGAACCATTAAGAAGGCTGAGTGCCAAAGAATTGGTGCTTTTGAATTAGAAGACTCTTGAAAGTCCCTTGGACAGCAAGGAGATCAAACCAGTCAATTCTATAGGAAACCAACCCTTAATATTCATTGGAAGGACTGATACTAAAGTTCTAAGTGGCCACCTGATGTGAAGAGCCAGCTCATTACAAAAGACCCTGATGCTGGGAAAGATTAAAGGCAAAGGAGAAGGGAGCAGCAGAGGAGACGGTTAGAGAGCATCACTGACCCAATGGACATGAATTTGAGCAAACTCCAAGAGATAGTAGAAGACAATAGCCTGGCATGCTGCAGTCTGTGAGCTTGCAAAGTCAGACACAGCTTAGTGAATGAACAACACAAATGTTTATTTTTGTTTCTTGATATGGAATCATAAATTGTCAGAGCAGGAATTTTGGAACTTTATGTTTATCCTTCCTTTTTGATTATCTTAGGTGGAAAAGAAAAATCCATCACTCCTTTTTACCAACCACGTCATGTATTTTTCTCCTTTTCCATTAATAGAGTTTAAAAACTTAAATCTAACTTAATTTTTCATTCTTTGATTAGTTCTATGAATTGTTCTGGTGAAATTTTATTCAGTTACCTTTTTTAAAAGTGGAAGCCATGAATACCACACTTCCATGTTTCTCTGGACAAATGAAGAAATCTTACTGTTTTCTGGAATTTCTGTGCATTTGTGTGTGCTCAGTCACTCAGTCACGTCCCAACTCTTTGCAACCCCATAGACTGTAGCACACCAGGCTCTTCTGTCCATGCGATTTTCCAGGCAAGAATACTGGAGTGGGTTGCCATTTTCTCCTAGAAGGGGATATTCCTGACCCAGCAATCAAACCTGCGTCTCCTGCATTGGCAGGTGGATTCTTTACCACTGAGCCACCTGGGAAGCCCCTCTAAAATATTCATATACTCTTAATCCTATAACTTTATTATTCACCCTGGAGTACAAATTCCTAGGAATTATAAAAATTTATTAGTAAGTTGGATAAGTAGAAGATAGACAGCCTGTCCTTCCCAAAACCAAGTTTACGGGAATATTTTTTAATGGCAAATTCTCAACTTGGTGCTCTCAGGAAGTTGCTTCTCAAGCTGTATTGACTTAGAAGGGGAATCCTGTTTTTGTTTATGAGCCACTCTGTGCCTCAGCTGCCAATGTAAATCCTGAATAGAGGTTCTTACTTGCAATGAATATTGTAAGACATGAGGTTTTGCTAACAGGGCTCCCAGGGTTTATGATAGTTTCAACAGAGTAAAACAGGAAGAGCTGCTGGGCTGTGAAAATAAAATACACCAGTGACACTGGTGTCACTGCTGGTTTGTGAAAGGGATAGATTAGAACATGTTATTTATGAGGGAGATCTACCCAGCTAGAGAGTATTTTTTGAAGATACAGTATAACCAGTTTATCAATCTGTGTATGTGTTTAATGCCTTATTGAACAAATTAATTCTTGNGCAAGGAGATCCAACCAGTCCATCCTAAAGGAGACCAGTCTTTGGATGTTGAACCTGAAACTCCAATACTTTGGCCACATGATACGAAGAGCTGACTCATTGGAAAAGACCCTGATGCTTGGAAAGATTGAGGGCGGGAGAGAAGGAGATGATAGAGGATGAGATGGTCAGATGGTATCACCGACTCAATGGACATGGGTTTGGTAGACTCCAGGAGATGGTGATGGACAGGCCTGGCATGCTGCAGTTCGTGGGTTTGCAAAGAGTCAGACACAACTGAGCGACTGAACTGAACTGAAGATATTTGACTATAAGAAGTATCTTCAGAGATTTAGTTCATTTATCCCTAACTTTTTCATGATGCTAGTAAAATAATATGATCAGTAATTATTTTTCAGTGACAATAAAATGAAATAACCAGTGGATCAGAGATCTTTCAGGTAAAAGAAACACATATTTCAACTTACCAGGAAGATGACAGACACAAAATTTCCACCATTAGTAGGCAAAATGTTGCACCATATTGCCTTCTTTGGGCATCTCATTTCAGTGATAAATGAAACACCAAACAGGCACACATACATAGCCCCCACAGAAAGACCATAGTGTTTGTTTATATATTAAGTTGATGCAAATGTAATTATAGTTTCAGGCCATGAACTTTAAATCATTATAACCAGGCTAAAATACATCTTTATTAATCAAAACAGGAACCATTACAGTCAACACATCTTTTGCCAATAAGAAATGTTTGTTTATTCCCATAGCATAAAAATCCATGCTTCAGGATTCAACGAACTCTTGGAAGGTGTTTTCTACATCCTGCTGGTTATGGAAGCATCTTCCCTGCAAACAGTTGTCGAGGTCCTTGAAGTGGTGGTTGGCTGGCAAGAGGTCAGGTGAATGTGGTGGATGAGGCTTAACTTCGTAGCCCAATTCGTCCCACTTCTGAAAAGCTGGATGTGAGATGGTGCCGTCAAGTGGTGCTGTGGAGAAGAACTGGGCCCATTCTGTTCACCAATGCTGGCTGCAAGTGTTGCAGTTTTCAGTGCATCTAGATTTGCTGAACATGCTTCTCAGATGTANCAGGTGAATGTGGTGGATGAGGCTTAACTTCATAGCCCAATTCGTCCCACTTCTGAAAAGCTGGATGTGAGATGGTGCCGTCAAGTGGTGCTGTGGAGAAGAACTGGGCCCATTCTGTTCACCAATGCTGGCTGCAAGTGTTGCAGTTTTCAGTGCATCTAGATTTGCTGAACATGCTTCTCAGATGTACGGTTTTGCTAGGATTCAGAAAGCTGCAATCAGACTGGCAGCAGACCACCAAACGGTGACAAAGGACTTTTTTTTTTTGGTGCAAGTTTGGCTTTGGAAAGTGCTTTGGAGCTGCTTCTTGGTCCAACCGCTGAGCTGGTCATCACTGGTTGTTGTATAAAATCCACTGTTCATCTCGCATCACAATCTGATCAAGAAATGGTTCACTGTTGTTGTGTAGAATAAAAGGTGACACTTCAGAATGACGATTTTTTTTAATATGCAATGAGGCATCCACTTATCAAGCTTTTTCACCTTTCCAATTTGCTTCAAATGCTAAATGACTGTCAACGTTGAGTTCTTCAGCAACTTCTCCTGTAGCTGTAAGAGGATCAACTTCGATGATGGCTCTGAATTGGTAACTGTCAGCTTCCGATGGCCAGTCACTGCGCTCATCTTCAAGGCTCTCATTTCCTTTGCAAAACGTCTTGAACCACCACTGCACTGTACATTTGTTAGCACTTCCTGGGCCAAATGTGTTGTTGATGTTGCGAGTTGTCTCCACTGCTTTATGACTCATTTTGAACTCAAATTTGCTTCTTATCTTACATCATTTCCCTAGTCTAAAATATAAAATAAACAGCAAATAATTATTCATTAGCAAAAAAACGTAAAAGTGAGAAATGTGCATTAAAATGATGACCACATTTAGAATGTATTCCAATATCAACCTTGCACCAACCTAATATTTTAATCAGAATTCTTGAAATATTGTGATACCAGAAAAGACAGGAATCTGCTAAATTCAGCAGTTTTTTCTGAAATGATATACTGCAGGCAAAGGGATGTTCCTTGACAATAAGACAAGTAGGGCTATTTCTTTTTCCTTCACAGTAATACTTCAGATAAACACTCTGCAGAAGAATATAAAATTTATATGAGTCTTAAAGAAACATAAGACTTCAAATAAGTTTCATTGATCACTTCTGAGGAAACTATGAAACGCCAGGCCAAAAATCTCGTGGGGGAGAAGAGATACTCATATCCTTCTCCTCCACAGATAATGACCTTTTAGTAACTAATTTTTAGAAGCACTGCCCTTATACATTTTTTCATTTTTCATTTAAATATATTTTATATTGACAGATCTTTTATTTTGCATTTTTGTAAAATAGTTGCACTTTTTAAAAAGGTTGTTAATTTACATGTATTTACATGTAAATGTTTTTTATTTTCTTTGCAGATGATCATTCCTTTTCTCTGAGCTGTCGATGTGGCGGAAAATACAGCGTTTCAAAGGATGAAGCAGAAGAAGTTACGATGATTTCTTGTGATACATGTTCACTAATTATCGAACTCCTTCATTATCGCTGAGATTGTTCACTAAGTGGAATTCATTAGTGTATTCAGACACATGGAGGATAGGCCACTCCACCCTTTTCCATTCAAGCAAATGTATAAAGCTGATAAAAAGGATTTTTTGGGGGGGGTCAGCTCTAAGACTGTCAAGCAGAGGCTACCTGGATTAAGAGAAAATTAATTTCATCATTGATATGTATGTATATTTATAGATCACAAGAAAGGGGTCTTGAATTTAAATTTATATTAAATAAATTCCCACCTGAAAACTTTACTATCGGTTCATTTTCCTATTGGTACAAAGTACAAATTTTCCTTTCTTCGTGTATGTATGTCTCTTTTAATGGGTCATGCTGCTGCTTCAGTCATGTCTGACTCTGTGCGACCCCAGAGATGGCAGCCTACCAGGCTCCTCCGTCCCTGGGATTCTCCAGGCAAGAACACTGGAGTGGGTTGCCATTTCCTTCTCCAGTGCATGAAAGTGAAAAGTGAAAGTGAAGTCGCTCAGTCGTGTCCAACTCTTTGCAGCCCCATGGACTACAGACTACTATGCTCCTCCATCCATGGGATTTTCCAGGCAGGAGTACTGGAGTGAGGTGCCAGTGCCTTCTCCATTTAATGGGTTACAGAATCATCATATTCTTTTGTAGTTGCTTTGTTTTTGAAGTAACTTGATATATCTAGCTGCTAAAGTAATAAGGCCCTTTACACAACTCTCTCAAATCTCAGGTCATTAGATTAGAATCTTTGTGAATAACATGTAAGCCTAGCTTCCCCATGATGAAAGCTGAATATGGATATTCATTAGGTTATCTCAAAGTTAACAAAGTGAAATGGCAACTGTAGAAAGAAGGTTAGCCCTGGAGTCAGAAAACATGGCTATTGTGTGGCTGGTATGATGAAGTGGACTTTTTAAGTGTGTTGTTATTGATTATAGCTAACTATAAAGACTTTGATTTTCTGTGTATTTACTATTCTATGTACAGAGTAAGTCAGAACTCATTTTAAAAAATTTTAAGAAATCTTTTATGGGATCACTGAAACTTTCTTCCTTAATTTCAAATGACTGAGCCAAGCATGTGACTTAGCAGCTTTTTATTAGGTTAAACTCTTGGTATTTATTATTGGTTTGGACTTAATAAGACTAGTTACTACTCTACCTTGTGAATGTAGCTAAAGTATGAGGCATATTCAAGAGGAGTAAATTATTTTCATTATACCTGTACAACCAAAAGTTTGAAAGTGAGGTTGTTCTAGGTTTTCCCTAAAAATACTTTTATATCTAAATTTAGATGACTTATTTTAGATTATTTTTATCCATATATTTTGAACAAATATAGCTTCCAGAGTGTGTGGTGCTTATTCTTTATATTTAACAATTAAAAATAACTAAAATTGAATAACAAATAGTTTATTAGTAAGTACATGGTTTTAGTGACAGTAAACTCATTTGAACAGAATAATCACATCAAAAGAATAAATGTTTGCTACTCATCAGAGAATCTGTGACCATTAGGGCTGTCACGTAGAAATCCAAAATCATTCAGAGGCCAAATCTGTAAAATCAAATGTAATTGAAGACAGTTAGTAAAGCAATGCTATAGCATCATCATATTTCCCTTGTCATCCCTTTCTCCTTATTCTACAATCAAGAACAAATTTTCCACATCAAAATAACTGTAGAAAGTAAACCTGTATTTGTGTACATATTTAAAATCTAAAATGTTGAACATTCAAACATTATATAAGAAATAAGATGTGTGTGTATTTTCTTTCACTTCTGTCAAAATTAACTGTAAGCCTAAGCACTTAAGTATGCTGCTGCTGCTGCTGCTGCTGCTAAGTCGTTTCAGTCGTGTCCAACTCTGTGTGACCCAATAGACGGCAGCCCATCAGGCTCCCCCGTCCCTGGGATTCTCCAGGCAAGAACACTGGAGTGGGTTGCCATTAAGGTCCTTCTCCAATGCATGAAAGTGAAAAGGGAAAGTGAAGTCGCTTAGTTGTGTCCGACTAGTAGCGACCCCATGGACTGCAGCCTACAAGGCTCCTCCGTCCATGGGATTTTCCAGGCAAGAGTACTGGAGTTGGGGTGCCATTACCTTCTCTGAAGCACTTAAGTATAACATCTGCTTAAGTGTAAAAAAATCCTGTCAGTTATCCAACAGCACCAAGTACTCGTGTCTGTTTTTCTCCTTACTGCCTGTGACAAAATGGAAAGGCCAACAGTAACAATAATCTTTACTCTGACTCAGTGATTTACTACAGCGATGCACAGACTCCTACTAACTTACTAACAACTTACTAACAATTGGGACATCCCTGCACTCCAGCTAGCTGGACTCTAGAGTGCTCTTCTACAAACACATATTAATATGTGCCCTGGGTATGAATATGGTTAGAAAAGTTGTATGAAAGAAAATTAAAATTTTGGAAAGTTAAAAGCTTCTTATGCTACCACTAAAGTAATTTGAACTTTGTTATTCAAACAAAAATATTCTCAATTACCTGTCATAATGGGGGAGTGGTAATGTTTATTATAGCTATTAAGGTTAACATCTTCCTAAGGTGTAGTCATTGTAACAGCCTAAAGATTTCAAAGATCATTTGAAAGAAACTGTTTTTGTGGGTTTTTTTGGCTTGTTTTTTCACCCCAGCTCAGAAAAGAAAGCCTGCATTTTAAGCAGAAAACAGTAGTACCTTAAAGAAGATTCGTCCTGTTATTAGTCCATATGGAACAGGTCCATAGTACCTGGAATCTGCAGAATTCTGTAGATTATCACCTTCTAACCAGACATGACCCTTTGGCACCTAGAATTGGAGAAGAAAGCACCCCCTTTCAAAACAAATATGGATGCTATGAATAAAAAAATAATATGTCTTTTGGAGGTAGCAAGGAATGTCCTAAAGTTCTTTTGTAAAATACAGTCAGACCCTATGGTTTGCATTTTTGCTATTATCTCTGGCAAAATAAAATAAATTTTACTAAATATTAGTAAGTATTAATATTTCAACTTTTAAAAAGACCTATCTCTTTTGCCACATGGTTCCCAAACATTAATTTGTTATACAAACCCCAAACTGAGGTTGTAAGAGATCAAAACAGTGTGACAGGGTCATTAATTTAATAGACTTCAAAAGAGGTCATTAGGATGCTGACTGAAAATGTGCCCCCCTGTCTCAATAACAGCATAAGCAGGGCAGCCACTCACTCAGCAACATCCTGGGGCCAATACCAAGGCCAGACCTATTAGAATGTTCATGATGAACTAAGTGGTAATTGATTGTGACATCAATTACAAATAATCTCATCATTTTATTGGAGTGGGCTTGTCAGAATTCTAATTAAGATCCTTGTTCTGCCTTTGTACAGGCCGTATCTTCAATGTATTATATACTTCAATAATGACCATCAAGAACTAGAAGGACCTATTATAAAATTATCAGTTGTGAAATTAACAATGGTGACCCTCTACTAAATGAAAAGATCTTATATATGTCCTGTGTATTAACTGGTAAATAACATAAAATTTTTACTCAGAATCATAAGCATATTTAGAACATGTTACTGTAAAAAAAAATGTGCCCTGTGATATGAGACATTTGCCTATTAATGTCTGTTCAATATAAACTTTAAAAATTACTGACTAGCCAAAACGATCTATTGGGAAGGAATTAATTTTCACTATTCTTTTGACTGATTACTACTTGGGAACCTTATGTGAGGAAAAATAGTCCTATTAGGTTTAGTAAGAAATGACCAGTTTTTTAAATGTCACAGTTTGTTTTTTTAAAGACCATCTTTTAGAGCTGTTTTAGGTTCACAGCATGAGAGAAAGGTATGGAGATTTCCCACATGCCTCCCACCCCACACATGCATGGCCTCCCTATTACTGACATCCCCTACTAAGGTGGCATATTTGTTACACCTGGTGAATTCACACTACCATCATAATCACCCAAAGTCCCACGGTTTACTTAGGGTTCACTCTTGGTGTTGTACAATCTGTGAATTTGGATGAGTGTATGGCATGGATCCTCTACCACAGTACTATACAGGGTATTTTCACTGCCCCCCAAATCCTGTGATCAGCCTATTTCATTTCTCCCCCCACCTCCACTGCCATCACCTCTGAATTTTAACTGTTGGAAAAATTAATTTGTACAAGCGTGTAAAATATGAAGTACACTTTACATCAGATATAATTTTGGAATGTCTTTATGTAGAAATATTAGCCCAAACTGAATGAAGCTAAATATTTTCATTTAGATACACTTAAATGCCAAAGCTATTTGAAGAGAAAGAATAAAAGTGTTTTGAAAGAATATCAAATATTGTAAGATCATTAACTCCTACTGGTAGGACTACTATAGGTTCTAGGGACAACAGTAAAGTTAGTTCATACCTATATAATAAGTTGATTTATGTGCTGTGAAGCATAAGGCTGCTCAAATAGAAAAAATGAGTACATCTCAGGTCACAGATGAAAATAACAAAATAGTATACTTGGAAATAGTATATGTGGGCTTCCCAGGTAGCTCAAACGGTAGAGTCTGCCTGCAATGCAGGAGACCAGAGTTCGATCCCTGGGATCTAACTCCAGGGAGGATCCCCTGGAGAAGGGCATGGCAACCCACTCCAGTACTCTTGCCTGGAGAATTCCACGGACAGAGGGCCTGGTGGGCTACAATCCATGGGGTCTCACAGGGTCAGACATGACTGAAGCGCCTAAGCAGCAGCAGGATAAAGTACACAAATCAAGAGAGCAGCCTCATCACTGATGGTACCTTTAATAAGAGCTTCTCTATAAGCAGGAAAACCTTCAAGTTTGAGTCTTAAAAATCAGTCACCTTTGGTGACCTACCCCTCTATCAATTACTCACTATCAATTCATTATGTTTGAAATTACTTTTGGAACACATACTGATTTTTGATATGGGGTAAGGGTGTACACTTTAAAATCAATTTTATAGACATATACTTTACAGTAAAATGGACTCATTTTCAGTTTTGACAAATGTGCACTCTTGTGTAATCACTTACCACAATCAAGATACAGAACATTACTATCATGCCAAGTTCCCTCCTTTCAGTCAACCTCCCACCCCTATACTTCGTACTCCTGTTACTAGAGACTAGCTTAACTTGCTCCTAAATCTCATACAAAGGAGACTGCACAGTACATACTATTTTGTGTCTGGCTTTTGTTGAGCAGTTTTTAAATGATGAATACATGTTACATGTATCAGTCTTTCATTTCTTTTTACTGCTGAATATTGTTCAGTTGCTAAGTTGTGTCCGATTCTGTGACTCAATGTACTGTAGCTTGCGAGGCTCCTCTGTCCAAGCAAGAATACTGGAGTGGGTTGCCATTTCCTTCTCCAGGGGATCTTCCTGACCTGGGGGGGTCAAACCCGTGTCTCCTGAACAAGCAGGTGAATTCTTAACCACTGAGCCACCCGTGAAGCCCTTCTGAGAAAATCACATTGTAAATCACAGTACTTTTCCCCATGAACCTGTTGATAGGTATTTGAGTAACCTGCAATTTTTGGCTATTACAAATAAAGCACTATGAACACTGATGTATACACATCTACTTTTTTGCAGTAAATATGTAAGGGTGGAACTTCTGGGCTGTAAGTGTATGTTTAAACTTTTCTAAAATAATACCATTTCACATTCCCAACACCAATGTGTGTGTGTTTCTGTTGCTTTATAACCTTGGTATTTTCAGTTTTTAAAAGTTTTGCCTGTCTAGTAGGCTATTTTGTTATCACACTGTGGTTTTCACTTGCATTTCTCTTAGGTATTTTTCCTTGTACCTATTAGTGTATCTTTTGTGAAATGTCTACTGAAAAACATTTTGCTCATTTTAAAAATGGATTCTTCTTCATTTTAAGGGCTCTTTATATATCCTGAGTACAAGCTTTTTGACAGGTATTGCAAGTATTTCTTCACAATCTAGGATCTTTATCTTTTGCATTTTTCAGCCTGCTGTAAAGACCATATAAATTATACTCTTAAAATTTCACTTGGTTCTTTCTTCTATTTAGCACTTCTTCCCTTATGTTTACCCTCTAGATCCTTGAAAGTATTTATAATTAAAGTTTTAGAGCAGGTGTCCCCAAGTTTCTAGGATCTAATGCCTAATGACCTGAGGTGGAGCTGATATAATAATAGAAATAAAGGGCACAATAAATGTGTTTGAATCATCCTGAAACCATCCCCTGCGATCAGTGGAAAAACTGTCTTCCAGGAAACTGTTCCCTGGTGCTAAAGAAATGGGACCATTGTTTAAGAGCACATGACTATTAATTCCATTATTTCTGTCATTTCTGGATCTATTTTTCTTCTGTCACGGGTTTCATTTTCCCACTTCCTTACATATCTAATTTGTGACTGAGTTGAACACTCATTTGTTGAGTGGATTTTAAGACAGTGTAGATACAGTATACTAACGCATATATATGGAATTTAGAAAGATGGTAACGATAACCCTGTATGCAAGACAGCAAAAGAGACACAGATGTATAGAACAGTCTTTTGGACTCTATGAGAGAGGGAGAGGGTGGAATGATTTGGGAGAATAGCATTGAAACATGTATAGCATCATATAAGAAACGAACCGCCAGTCTAGGTTCGATGCTGGGTGCAGGATGCTTGGAGCTGGGGCACTGGGATGACCCCGAGGGATTGTACGGGGAGGGAGGTGGGGGAGGGGTTCAGGATGAGGAACAACATGTACATCTGTGGTGGATTCATGTTGATGTATGGCAAAATTAATACAATATTGTAAAGTAATTAGCCTCCAATTAAAATAAATAAATTTATATTAAAAAATCAAATCAATACAACCTTATGGCTCTTGTTGTTTATAGTTAACCAATTGATTTACTACTACCTATACTGGCTGACTGGCTTGAGAAACCTGTATGCAGGTCAGAAAGCAACCGTTAGAACTGAACANTGCACTGGGATGACCCAGAGGGATGGTATGGAGGGGGAGGTGGGAGGGGGGTTCAGGATTGGGAACACATGTACACCTGTGGTGGATTCATGCTGATGTGTGGCCAAACCAATACAATATTGTAAAGTTTAAAAAGACACACAAAACCAGTGTAGAATGTTGAGGAGGTCTGTTTGGTTTTTGGAAGGCAGTTAAGTTTGTGAGTCAACTTATTCCTTTCAAGCCTTGTTTTTAAGTTGGGTCTCTCATACTGAGTATTCCAAGGGCTAGTCTAGCCCACTTCTAAGGCATGATATTCCACAGTCTCTTCTGGATACTCTGGATATTCAGTGAGATCATTCCCCTGTGGCTGGTAAAAACTCCAACGGCTCTCAGCCCTGTGTGACCTCTGGAAATTGCTAGGCTGATCCTCACTAGCTGTTCTTCACTCAGTCTCTAAATATCACCATGCCTGCTAAGTTGCTTCAGTCGTATCTGACTCTGCAACCCCATGGACTGTAGCCTGCCAGGCTCCTCTGTCTGTAGGATTCTCCAGGCAAGAATACTGCCATTTCCTCCACCAGGAGATCTTGCCGACCTAGGGATCGAACCTGGGTCTTCTACATTACAGGTGGATTCTTTACTGTCTGAGCCACCAGGGAAGCGAAAATTTCACCATATGAGGGCACAATTCAGTGTTCAGCCCCAAATCCAAGAGAACACTTGTGCATATTTCTCAAGATCATTCTGTGGCTCTTTTCTCCCTAGTGGTTTGATGTATAAATTCTAACCGCTTAAATGTCCCTCTACCCTTATCTCTGTTTCCTCAACTCAGCCACACCACTGTCCTTTGATTGAATTTTCCTTTCTTGGAACTTCTGAAAACTGCCTTAAAGGCAGAAGTAGGGGAAAATATAAGGTTTGTTCGTTTCCCTTCTCCCAGGAATCTGTCTTGTACTGCCTGCTGTACACTGTCTTGAAAACACTTATTTTACGTAGGTGATAGCTGAAGTCGCTCAGTCATGTCCGACTCTTTGCGACCCTGTGGACTGTAACCTACTAGGCTTCTCCGTCCATGGGATTCTCCAGGCAAGAAAACTGGAGTGGATTGCCATTTCCTTCTCCAGGGGATCTTCCTGACCCAGGGATGGAACCGGGTCTCCTGCATTGGAGGCAGACGCTTTAACCTCTGAGCCACCAGGGAAGCCCATAGTTTGTCCAATTTTCCAGTTCTTTATGGAAGTAGAGCAAGTTCGGCACCAGTTACTCCATAATTGCTAGATGTTCAAATTACCTAATTTTTAAAGTCTTATTTTTTTAAGCATACCTCATAAAAATATGAAGAGAATCCTTCTAGTTGAGAACTGAAAATTTTAATGTAAGTAAGGTGTGATTTGGTATCTCTACCTTGATTCCCCTTCAGGGGCATCCCCTGTATGTTTTCATTCTATCCTTTGCCTATCAAAATCTCAAAAAGATTTGCCAAACTCAGCAGGCCATTATGTATAAGCAAGGAAGCTGAATATGGTATTGCTTGCATCTCAAAATTGACAATAAATATTCCTCAGTAGGCAGAAGTTAGAGTTTATTTATAGAATAGTCACACCCAACAGACAGCAAATAGAAGGGTTTGGGGCTTCCCTCGAGGCTCAGTGGTAAAGAATCCGCCTGCCAATGCAAGAGATGTGGATTTGATCCCTGGGTTGAGAAGATTCCCTTAAGAGGGAAATTGGGTCTCTCCCACTCCAGTATTCTTGCCTGGAAAATCCTATAGACAGAGGAGCCTGGCAGGCTACAGACCATGTGGTCACAAGAGAGTTGCACTACTACACAACAATAGGACTTACACGGATACAGTCAGTGAAAAAAATTACAGGGTATACTTAGGTATGATTACTTTAAAAAAAACCCACAAAATTTTATGTATTTTAAAATTTACATTTTGGGGATCAGTATGTATTACTTAAATAATTCGATTACTTATATATGTACATACATATATGTCTCTTAATATGCCTAGTTATTTTAGTAATACTTGTACTTTTTTAAAAAGGGAACACTGTCCATCACAATGCAGGTCAGGAAGAGCTTTGCTGAAGTAAAAACAATTTTTTTCGCTTTGCTTGTGTGGAAACAGACCCAACTTCCAATCCATACAGCAGGCACTGCTTCTTTGCACAGTACAAGTAAATGACTGCAATTATAGTCCTGTCACTAGACCTCTGGTTAACTGAAATATTAGTCTAGCTATGAACTTATTTATTTAAGTAAATATAAAGTACAATATATTTTTGGTATGGGTCCAAAACTTAAAACTTGACCTTTCTGCTCAGGTGAGTGGAGTGGAATGAAGCAACGAACAGAACAAAAATTTCCTTTCTAACCCAAAACACAGTTATTGTCTGTTGGATTAATCTATTGGTTATCACTATGTTCAAAATTCAAGTAAGAAAAAAGTTATATAACAATATTATTATAATAAAATATTAACAGATAAAATAGATTAAAATATATTTTAAATTATTTGTAAAAAGCCATTTAACTTTCCAATTAAAGTGGAACTCATATTTATAATAAATGTTTTACAAATGGCCAAAAGGGGAAATCCTAATTCCATGTCTTTGTTCTCATAACCAAAACTTTTAAAAGTAGCTCATTGCTGTTTCCGTTTGTACTTTTGGAAATATGCCCTGGCAACTTGAATGACGGCACAAGACTGAGTGAGAAAATATGAATATATGTTTACAATGCCACTTAGAAATTTTTGCTCAACTTCGAATTTTCCCAGTGTTTCAGATATAGCTAGCTTTAGGGCTAACTTTTAAAGCATTAAAAGAACCCTTAAATCATTCTTGGTTTTTCCCTTCTACGTCAGAGGTTTACCTCCTGAGCTAAGATAAAACCTAATCTCGGGGCAGGACAAAAGAATCAAGCCTCTGGTTCTCAGCTATACTTACTGAGGTCTAGTTAAGTGCCTCCTTTATAGTACAAGCAACAAATGTAATTGCCTCATGGCCTGCGGGTGTCCACTGAACAAAAGCAGCTTTTGTGAACCAACCCACAGGTGTTACCTTTCTTGATTCAAGTGAAATCTGATGAAAGAGTCCACAATATCAAATAACACATTTACTAAACTGTAATCAAACTTATTATTCGATTAAAGAAAGACTGATTAAGAAAAAGTTCCAACTAAAGAGTAAGATATTTGTATGCTCAACCTTTCAAAAGTTAAAAAAAAAAACCCAGGAAATCCTAGTAACAGACTGATTTTTAATTAACTCTCTGTTTGCCAGATATTTAAAAATTTACAGTCAGCCAAGGCAGGGTATGCACTGGCCTTATTATTATTCAGGACTCTTTAATGGTTCTTCTAAAATGACTGTGAATGTAAAGAAAACAATAATTACCGAAGAAACAAAAATCATAAAGGTAATAAGGGGGGTAAAGCTTCTGAAATCTTTTACATGATTTTTTTTTTCCTGGAAAAAAGAAAAGGAGAGGCATACAAAATGTAGTCATAAGATGGGATGCACACAAACTAGTGGAGAGAATGCTTATGAAATGAGATAATTTATTAATTATATAGTTTTAAAGAACTTCACACAGAGCCCAGTATTTGTATGACTCATGCAAGGGCAAAACTGGGGAACACCATCAGTAAATAACTGTTGGAGTTTACCTTCCTATATAAACCACCAAAGTGATCAAGACGTGTATGTCAAAAAGAGAAACATTAAATCCCCTGAGAGGCATTCATGTAGTTCTTTTAAGAACACAAAACTGAGAAAACATTATTAATCTTCAACTTTTTGCCCAACTTGTCTCCCTGAGTAGACTATCTGAGGAGGGAAGTGCTCCCAAATGCATGACTAAGGGATTAACATGTATAAGGCCCAGGCGTGACACATTAACACACTGATTATTTCAGTGGATACTATTTCTTTGCAGTCCTGCCTCTTTTTCTCCCCATTTAAATTCTGACTTATTACTATCCTATCCCACATCATTCCCAGGAGCTGTTATTGTCTTTCTCTACTTAAAAATGGTGCCACTTTAGATTCATAACCAATTATCACTAAAGCGGAATTTACACAAAAGTTCTAGTAGGCTACACCTACAGCACTGGGGTGAGGGTAATGATGAGGGATGCTTTCAACCAATAGGTTCTCTTTCATTATTGAGCATCTCCCTGCTGAGCAGGTTTAGAGCTTAGTCTAAGACTTGACTTGCTCATTCTCATAGCTATTGCAGCTAAGCTCCTTCATCTTCTCCTTCAGTACTCAATACTTCCATCCAGCCTAAACAGGAATCTCTGGGGCTGATTTCAAACTGTAGCTCTGCCACTTACTAGTTAAACACCTTGGACAGGTTATTTAAACCTCATCTATAAAACTGGGACTAGTTAAATCCCTTACAGAAATATTCTAAAAAACAAATAACACATAAGGTTCCTGGNTACTTCCATCCAGCCTAAACAGGAATCTCTGGGGCTGATTTCAAACTGTAGCTCTGCCACTTACTAGTTAAACACCTTGGACAGGTTATTTAAACCTCATCTATAAAACTGGGACTAGTTAAATCCCTTACAGAAATATTCTAAAAAACAAATACACATAAGGTTCCTGGCACCCAGTAAGCACTCACTAAATATTAGCTGTTGTTATTTGCTCCAGCTGCTGGGGAAATGATGCCTGCCGGGCTTTCTTTGTTCCTGATTTTTTATGCAGTCTATCCAGTTCTCTGCAAAGTGAACTGTGCTTTGCAATTTCACTTTCGTTATTCTTTTGGCCTTTTTCTTTTACACTGTATTCAATTATATAGTTCTGGTACTAGCCAAGACTTTGAATTGAATCCATTATAATTAAAAATGTACATTAATTTTGAATAGATGCCATATTAATTATGCCAATTGATTTAATGGAATTTAATGAAATTCAGTTTCATTAAAGAACAACATTTTTAATATTTTAATAGGGATCTTTTCCAAGCAGTTTATTGACTATCAAATACCTAGGCTCTTCCCTATGAAGCATTTCCTTCTTCAGAACCATCTACCAACTTGTCAGAAGGCAGAAGAAGGGGGAAAGGGTTGGGATTGAAGGCAATAAACAGGCCCTTCCATCTAATACTAACATCCCAATCCTACAGATTTTTTTTCCCCTAGGACAATGGATTCGGAGAAGGCAATGGCACCCCACTCCAGTACTCTTGCCTGGAAAAGCCCATGCAAGGAGGATTGTGGTGGGCTTAAGTCCATGGGGTCGCTAAGAGTCAGACACGACTGAGAGACTTCACTTTCACTTTTCACTTTCATGCATTGGAGAAGGAAATGGCAACCCACTCCAGTGTTTTTGCCTGGAGAATCCCAGGGACGGGGAGCCTGGTGGGGTGCCGTCTATGGGGTCGCACAGAGTCGGATATGACTGAAGCGACTTAGCAGCAGCAGCAGCAGCAGCAGCAGGACAATGGATTATTTCACTCTCTGACTTCTTCTTTGTTCTGTATGTAACAAGGTTACCTGCTGTGTATTTGGATTAGTATTTAAAAGAAGTACCTTACATTCTCATTTCAAAACTATGTCAGTACTCTCATTTTAATATAGCCTGATGTCCACTCTGGTTCTCAGAGTCCAAACGATGAGTCTAATTCAATGAAACAGGATATCTGAAAGACTGGTAGAACATAGTGGTAAATATGTAAATAATGAGTTTTCTCATGTTCACAGAAAAAGTCTAAATAATTAGTAAATCAGATGCTTACTATAAAGAATATGTGCTAATAGGTTTCCACCAAATTACTCCTGGGTCTTCAAATAATTCTTACCAGTCAAAATTCATCCCTATATGGATTTACTCCTGCAGATGAATCTCCGTATCTCTTTTCAATTTCTTATAGCCTCAGTGCATAACTGCTTCATACAGAGATTGGCTAGAAAACTGATTTACACCTGAAATGCAACTAGAAATAAAAGATTCAAAGTATTCTTGAACTTGGTATACTAAGGCCTTAAAAAAGGTGTTGTGCTGCATGATCTCCTTTGACAGATACTTCTCCTTTTTATGTTTTATTAAAAACAGAATTCTAATGTCCCATACCCTGGAAGTTATTTAAAATAATATGTAGCTTTGTGAATACAAAGTATCAAAATAGGCAGATGGATGACAGATGATTTTTTTTCCTGAGATAGTGTTAGGATATGAAGAGAATAGCTAAAGATCTTTAAAAAGGTTGATCTCTGGGGGCTGAGAGCATCAAAACATTGTTTTGACTAATAAGACATCATGAAAATATACTGTGGACATCAAGGAGGGAATCATATAACACCCAGACATCATTCTAGGAAAGCATTGTTTTCTTCTCACTTCAATTCCATTGCCACTGTACTCATTTTAAGTACAATCAATCACAGTCTTATTATATAGGCGTCCAGAGTACTCCAAAACTGACCCCAAGTTTCTGGCTCTAGCAAAGAGATAGATGATGCATTTCTCCCAACATCCAATCCTGTTTATAGACATTCTCCTAATCTTTCTCTGAACTTTTCCATTCTTAATGTTACTGTCTCAATTATGTCTTACGGCCTATTTATTAACTGGGCTTCCTGCCTCTGGCCTCTCCTATTCCAATCATCCTTTAATAAACTATTCTCGATTAATCTATATTAGTATCAGGGTGATCTCTTAAAAATGAGTTTGATAATGTTACTCCAGGACTTCCCTGGTGGTCCAGTGGTTAGAACTCTGTGCTTCCACTGCAGGGGCATGGGTTCAATCCTTGGTCGGGGAATTAAGTCTCTGCAAGCCATGTGGTGTGGCCAAAATAAAGTTACTCCCCTGCTTGAGACATACAAGGAATTCAACCTTGATTACCTTTTCACTTTTATCTCTGTTTTCTAGTCATCCCTCCCCACTGTATGTCCCAGATGTAGGAACTTATTTTTCACAGCTGCCCAAAGCACAGGGCTGCACTCTCCCTTCTAGAACCTAAATATGCTGCTTGCTTGGATAAGGATCTTATCCAAGCTCCCACTTATCCTTTAGAACTTCAACTTTTACCTCCCAAGTCTGGAGTAATCCTATCCACCCCACTGTAGATGAATATCCTGTTACACCATTTTGTAATTCCTTGTCTGCTCCTCCTACTTGACTACAAATTCTTAAAGCTGTACTGTTCAATATGGTAGCCACTAGTAACATATGTGACCATTTAATCTTACAAATTATATAAAACTAAAAATTTATCTCCTCAGACACACTAACCACATTTCCTATACTCAACAGCCACATGAACCTAGAGGCTACCACACTGGACAGTGCAGATATTGACTATTCCATTTTTGCGGGAAGTTCTATTGGACAGCCAGCAGGCAGGGACTTACCTACTCTAACATGGTGGAGACCCTCAAGTAAAGGTTCAGTAATGTTTGGAATTAATGGAATTAGTGAATTCATGAATAAATAATAGGAAAATTGTGAAGTTATTGTCTGGCAAATGTGCCCACCCCTGTAGCCTCTAAAGGCCGTTTGCTGAAGTCTTCTCTCTGTCCTCCCAAGTCCAGTGGTTTCCCCTGCTCCTGAGGCACAGTCTCATTAAAGATGACGCCTGGTGCTGGGATTGTTTTGGGGTTAGGTATATTTGCTGTTAGGGTCAGAAGTCCCTATCAGTCTATGTCCCCAGACCTACTCTGACTTTCTTTACATAAGGGAAGTCAAATTTCAACTCTCTTCTGATGACAGAAAGTTTCTCTAATCCTTCCTGATTTAGAGATTTAAACACACAATGTACAGGAAGTAGATCAGAATCTTCAGTTACAATCTTACAATTTTAAATTACTCACCCTATAGTTTTAAGTACTTTGTTTCCCTTCCCTGTTGGCTCTGTATGTGTATTAATAGTAGGCATGAAAACCAGCTATGCCAAACTAAACAATTCTTAGGAAAATTCCAATCCAGGAGGAAAGTACATTTAGATATCTAGGTGAGCAGTATCATGGCTTGTAATGTCAGTATTTTCCAGCTAATCTACTATCTTCAACTGTTTTATAACATGCATACTTGCTTTTAAATCTGTAATTCCTCTTTTCCATTCTTATTTTAGGTAAAGACTGGTAAAGTGAGAATGTTTTTATAGATTAAGCGGGTCACAGACACCTGTAGGATTTTAATTACCCAAAGTGGTAAGAGAAGAATTTCATTCAGTTGTTTATTTCAGAAGACATTTGACTATATTCCACCTGGTCAATGGCAGCTTTCCAGAAACCACTCAGAACACATTCTCTTTACTACTATCAGAGTGCGAGTCTGTCTAGATGCTTACGTTGAACAGTAGCATTACAATTTCATTCTTAGTAATTTTTCCCAATTACTTTTAAGCAGCCTAAGTGTATACAGGTCTCATATAACATGTAGATAAAACTACATGTAATATGTCATTTTACTGAACTGCATAAATGCCTCCCCAAAATTTCACCAATGGCACTGACTTTCTGAGTGGTTAAAATATTTTCAGATGAGTAAAACATGCTAATTTCAGGAAAAGTTGCTACTGTTTCAACAGAAATGCTGATTTTCACAAATACATATACATATTCAAACACATATTAAGATAAAATACAGTTCTATAAAACAATATTTATAAAATACATATTATCATTAAGCTAAGATCAAAATATTCTGAAAATGTTCAGGGAACACATCAGAAAATGCTTAAGTACTGAGGGCCTCAAAGATGATTCTTTAGTGTTAACATCAGAAGAAAAACACCTCAGAATTGTAAACACTAAGTCAAATTTATCTTCAGAGTTGTGTTAGCTATAGGATGAAAAAGTCACATCATCTCCGCAGTGAACTTCACTTAGCAAAAAAGTAAACAAATTTCCTCTGCATCAGCTGCAATCAAGGCATTAGCAGTATGCCATGATTGATTACCCTGGGAGCCGTTGCTGAGAAATGGATGTGAAGCACAGGTTTTTATCACTGTAGTCTGCAAAAAGCAAGTCCCTTGTTTAGATATCCTAGCTGTAATAAGTGACATTATTAGGTAGTTCTTCTATTTAAATGACATAAGGATTCAGTGTATCAGCAGCTTATAATAAATAAGCCCTTTCAATCTGAGGAGTCCTCTCCCTACAAAGAAGTACTTCTGCTGTTTATAATACAAGTGGCAATAGAAGACCATATGGTTGTGACTTTTAGCTAAAGTAAATGACATTTAAACAAACAGAAAAACAGCATTAGGATATTCAAAGATTTGGACTATAACCTAAATACACAGGACATATTGGGAGTTATCAGGGTTTATAAAGTGCCCATTTTCTAATGTTGTCCAATTAGATTAATTTTCAGCTTGCAATTTTATATAAATACATCTCCGTACACAGTAAAACAGCTTTTTACCAGCATCTTATCCCATTTCAAAGTTTTCTTTTTAAGAACACTATAGACCAGAGCATCCTTAGAACATTTAATCAGTTCTTTTTGAAATGTAAAACTCTATTTCTTACATTTCTGCCAATAACAAGGTTATAAAGGTATAAAATGTTTAAAATTGTTACAAAATGTTATAAATAAGTTAAAGTATACTGTTACTAACATATTCTATAATACAAAAAGAAAAATTTAAGAAATATGTAGGGCAAGAGCAAAGTAGCCAAGATGGCATGGTCAGGCGCTCTTGTCCCAAGTTTTGTAAATAAATATTTTGTAACAGTTGAGATCACCGATAGCATTGTGCATGCTCATCATGAGGTACTCGGTAGTCCACAGGCTACTGTTGGTGTGTAAGCATGTATATATGAGCTTCACCTGGAACGCCCTGGTGGACTACGTTATGGTTATGTTTTGGCTGGTGCTATGGCTGCTGTGTCAGCCAGGAGAGAGTAAATGTGTCTGCAATTCCTATGGCTCCTCCAGTCTTCTTCCAGGCTCTTAGCTCCCTCCTCGCCTACCCTGGGTTTAAGGAACAGTGCATACAGTGATACAGAGTGAGACAACTGGAGTAGTTGGCAGGATGAGTAGACAAAATACTACATTTCTCATCCACCTACTCTACTGTGGTAACAAACCAGGATTTGATGAACATTTCACTTTTTGTGTATGACACTGGAATCCATGTTACTGAGAACCAAAAAGCTTTATATAACTTGATCTTTGATAGGTCAAAAATAAAAGTAAAAGAAAATTT
Organism: Neotragus moschatus; assembly: GCA_006410615.1. Lineage (NCBI taxonomy): Eukaryota > Metazoa > Chordata > Mammalia > Artiodactyla > Bovidae > Neotragus > Neotragus moschatus. The sequence continues at coordinate 4,643,571 of SJYA01002280.1, read as the reverse complement.
TCTAGTAAGTACAGATGTTTTAACAGTAGCAGAAGATTGCCATGTTTTAACTACAGGAAAATACTGAAATCTCCATAATCATATTTCTACTACCATGCTCGTTTCCAATACAGAGCAACCACTGTGGCTGAAAAACTGAAATTCAAAAAATAGAGTTTTAATTATTTGAAAGATTTAGAAAATAAGATTCTTCATTTTATAATAACCAACCACTGGAAAGCAGTTTACACTTACAGGAAAGTTTACCAACATCCGGTAATAACTTATCCATCCTTAAGCTGCCAACCAATAAAAGGATCAAAAGAACAAAATATTTGCAGAGTAGTTAAATATGTCCAAAAGCACATCATTTCTACTGAAATGTAGAAAACTCTCTTTACCACACCACTTAATTAGTGGGTACTACATGTTGCAAAGGCAACTTTAGCTTTCATAGTAACAAAACTGCCATACCATTTCTGTGAAATTATATCTTCCCTCAAAATGAGAGTAAGGTAGTAAGTCCAAGGTACCTCAGGTTCCACCATTCCTTTAGAAGAGTCAGACAAGACCAAATTCAGAGTACTCCAAACTAAGTCGCTCAGAGGCAGGTGAATTTTTAGTATGCTCTAATAAAAGGGCTAAAATCTTATCAAACAGAAGTCACTTAGGGAAATAAACATTTAATCAGCACCATGCTATCCTGGCACAAAGTAACAGGGGCATTCCAGTATTTTCTACAACTTTCACCTGCAATTATGCAAGATGGTCAAGTAGCCCCACCATGGAAGTACGTGGAGTTTTCAAGTATTCTATGAAGACTAGGATGAACACAGATTGGCCAGTTCAGTATTAGCATACAGTGTGTTGAAGTACAGGAACATCAGTATCACTGAAAAATAGAACATCATGCACTTTTCTCCAGAGCAAGTCTGCACGAGAAACCAGAAGAAACAGTAGAACAGAAACTAAAACACCACCAGACTCTAGTTATATGGACATATGTCTAAACTTCAGTATTTTTAAAGTATCTACCAGATGCCAAACAAAAGATTAGGAGTTGGGGAATTAACTGAGATGAAAATAAATCCCTGCCATTAAGAATCTTATATTCTAGACCAAGGGTCGGCAAATTTTTCTGTAAAACGCCAGACAGTGAAGAGCCCAAGCTTTGCAGGCCATAGAGTCTCTGTTAGAACTCAATTCTGCTGTTTTAGTGAGAGTCCCAGACCACACATAAATGAATGAGTGTGCCTGTGTTCCCATAAAACTTTAAATACAAGAACAAGGAGTATGAAGGGTGTTGGTCTTCTAGGCTATCAAAAGGACCATGGCTTTTATTATGAGATGGGGAGCTACTGGGCTTTTTGGGCAGAAGAGTCAAACATTATTTCTATTAAAAAGCATCATTATTAAAAAGGATGATTTCAGCTACTATGTGAAGAGTCAGTTCAGTTCAGTCGCTCAGTCATGTCTGATTCTTTGCAACCCCTTGAATCACAGCACACCAGCCCTCCCTGTCCATCACCAACTCCCAGAGTTCACTCAGACTCACGTTCATCGAGTCAGTGATGTCACCCAGCCATCTCATNGAAAGATAAAAGCAGAGACAGAAGATTAGAAGTTATTACAAGAAAACAAGAGTAAGATAAATTTGTCTTGCACCAGGATGCAGCGGTGATGGTGGCAATGTGTCATTGAATTCTAGTTACAAGATATTAGTTCAGTTCAGCTCGGTCAATCAGTCATGTTCAACTTTTTGCAACCCCATGGACTAAAGCATACCAAGCTTCCCTGTCCATCACCAATTCCTGGAGCTTGCTCAAATTCATGTCCATTGAGTTCGGTGATGCCTTCCTCTGTCATCCCCTTTTCCTTCTGCCTTCAATCTTTCCCAGCATCAGGGTCTTTTCCAGTGAGTCAGTTCTTCCCATCAGGTGGCCAAACTACTGGAGTTTCATCTTCAGCATCAGTCCTTCCCATGAATATTCAGGACTGATTGCCTTTAGGATTGACTGGTTTGATCTCCCTGCAGACTAAGGGACTCTCAAGAACTGTTTAAAACACCACAGTTCAGAAGCACCAATTCTTTGGTCCTCAGCTTTCTTTATGGTCATTCCAACTCTCACATCCACACATGACCACTGGAAAAACCACAGCCTTGACTAGACGGACCTTTGTTAGTTCTGCTTTTTAATATACTGTCCAGGTTGGTCATAGCTTTTCTTCCAAGGAGCAAGTGTCTTTTAATTTCAAGGCTGCAGTCACCATCTGCAGTGATTTTGGAGCCCACGAAAATAAAGTCCTTCACTGTTTCCATTGTTTCCCCATCTATCTGCCATGAAGTGATGGGACCAGATGTCATTTTGAATGTTGAGTTTTAAGCCAGCTTTTCACTCTCCTCTTTCACTTTCAACAAGAGGCTCTTTAGTTCTTCTTTGCTTTCTGCCATAAGGGTGGTGCCATCTGCATTTCTGAGGTTATTGATATTTTTCCCGGCAATCCTGATTCCAGCTTGTGCTTCATCCAGCCCGGCATTTTGCATGAGGTACTCTTCATAAAAGTTAAGTAAGCAGGTTAACAATATACAGCCTTGACATACTCCTTTCCTAATTTCAAACCAAGATATAATCATCATGATTTACTAATAGATTGGATGAGTGAGTGAAAGAGGAAGAGAGGCAAGGATGATTTCAAGGTTTATGACTTGAGTGAGCAGAAGAATGGAGTCGACTTTCAGTGACTGGGAATATGTGAGGGAGGATCCAGTTGTGGAAGGAAAATCAGTTTAGTTTTGGACATACTAAGTTCAAGAGGAAAATATTAGATAGACTATTAGATATATGATTCTGGAGTATAGGAAAGAATTTGTGGTTGATATAAATTTAGAACTTAAATTAGACAGTATTTAAAACTTCAGGACAGGATTAGGTCACCTTATGTGTGTGTATATAAACAAAGTAAGTTTAAAATACAAACCCTTAGTTACTCCAATATTTGGAGGAATCAACAAAGGACACTCGGAAGAAGCAGAAAAAGGGGAAAACCTAAAGACAGTGGTATTCCTCAAACTAAGTGAAACTAGGCCTGAAGAAAAACTACTTTAAATACTAACAGTAGGTCAAGTGGAAGGAGGACTGAAAGCTGACCACTGGATCAACAACAGAACATTTATGAGAACCGGTCCAGTGAATTCCCAGGGATCAAAGTCTAAGTGGAATGAGTTCAAAAGAGACTATAAAGTTCACAGGGGAGTTGGTAAGTATGCACAACTCTTTCCTAAAGCAGGACACAGTGCCCAAAAGGTCTGTTTGTTTGGATGGGAGGTTTTATAGCATGATTGTTTGCTGATAGAACTTACTGTATTTCAAAATGCCTAACTGTAACAGTTACACTATGAATTAAAATCACAGCTTTGAACTATCACACAATGTTATCCTGAGAAAGAGTATGAAGTGTTTTTCTTTGTTCCTTTATTAGCTTCATAACAAAATTTTACCGTATTTCCCGAGGCTTGGTCCTATATTCCTTAGGGGAGTGGAGTCTATGTTAAATAACCTGCTGTGCTGATCAAGAGAAGAATGCTAGTTCATTTAATGTATTTCCTACCTGCTAAATGCTTCTTCCAATTAAATTATTTTTGGCAAATTAGTGGCTTTTAGCAGCTAACTGAGGAATTCCTATAGTATAGAAAGGCAAGTTATTCAAGATGTTTGAGCTGAGTAAAATTTGTTTCGAGAGTCACAAATTAAGCTCATTTCCTAGTACCAATGCTCAGCCCATAACTCAAGGGAAAAAATTACTAGCCTCAATAACAGGAAAAAAAGCAAAACCACCACAGTAACACCTTGATAGGGACTGCTTAGTTTCCAAATGCTTACTGTAAAAAATAAATCATCTTTACTGCTTGCCATATGGACTTTTGGAACTCTGGAATGAATAAAACAGCTTCACAGCACTTAACTGTTTATGTTTTTTTTTGCCAACGTAAAAACAATATGCTAATTCTTTCATACGCTAAACTCTATATTCTAGGTTCCAAATGAAAATTTTGGTGTTTTGCTTTCTGAAGCACCTACTTAAAAGAATGTTTTTCTGTTGTTGTTTTTGCCTGAAATTCAAAACACATTTAATGTACATCATCCTTATTATGCAGCTCAATCAAGATCTGAATAGCTTTGTCTTCATAAATTATAAACAACAAATATTTTTCTGAAAGGGTGCACAGATATGCGAAAGAAACCCTTTTCATAAAATACAGCACCACTCTGCTTCTGAGATAGCTGGAAAAGGGAACACTCTAGAGGGGCAGATTGCAAACAGTTTGGATATCGCTTCAGAGTGCTCCAAACTTGGATGAATTTTTGTTATAAATCACCTTGAGTAATGGAACACATCTGCTAAAGTAGTTCAGCAGCTACACAATTCTCATGGTTTAAAAAACTCAGCCTAGAAAAACTGGTGAGGGTGGGAAGCCTTCAAAAATCACTGTCTTGTCTTTAGAACTAATACTAGCCCTGATCAGAAATAGCTGCCTTTCTTTTTAAAAATGTTTAAGACAAATACATTGTAAGGGAAGTACAATTTGAGGAGACAGGATCAAAAATAAGAATATTAAGTGGTGGATACTTTGGGAGACGTAGTACTGGCACAGTAAAAAATACAAAATTTTCAATAGAGCCAGGCTATCTTGTTTTTAAATTCCAACTGTTTCTCTTACTGTTTGAAATTGAGCAATTTATTTAACCACCCTGTTGTTCAGTTTTCTCGTCTGTTAAATGCTACTACTAACTACCTTTACTTGGTTACTGTCGTGATGATTAAATAAACTAATCCTTGAAAGCGTTTCAACACTTACCCTGTACTTATTCTGGTACAAAGTAAATACAGGGTAAGTGTTGACCAAACTTATCACAATTGTTTGTATATTTATAACATACATACCAAAGTGAATGGAATACATCTGGAACGAAACAGCAGTGCCCCCTAGCTTATCCTCTCATCAAACATAAAAATCCAAAGGACGTTTTCCTTGAAAAGAATATTTATACATATATAAAAAAATACATCTTATAGTCCCCTGGTTATTTTTTCTGATTACTTAGCAGAGATTTTATCTAAATCCTTTCATCCTAACATTCCTTTTCTAATAAGTTCAGAAGAAAACAACAACAGCGGTGTGCACTCCGTACAAAGTACAATTGCACACAAGTACCCAGAAATTTACATGTTTTGTTATCATTTATATGTTTTGTCATTTGTCTGTTGATAATTCTGGCCTCAGATGCTGGGAAAGATTGAAGGCAGGAGGAGAAGGGGATGACAGAGGATAAGATGGTTGGATGGCATCACTGAGTCAATGGACACAAGTCTGAGCAAGCTTCGGGAGTTGGTGATGGACAGGGAAGCCTGGCATGCTGCAGTCCATGGCATTACAAAGAGTTGGACGGGACTGAGCGACTGAACTGAGCTGAATTCTGGCTTCAAGTATATGCTTGTTGCTAAATTATGTAAATAACTAACATATTTGAAAAACAAAAGGATAAGTATCCATGATGAAGACCACAGAAAAATACTGATACGTTACCTGATACTACATTCTCAACTTTAACATTAGGATCACCATCAGCTATTGATTCCTATGATGTTTAGCACCATAGTAATAAACATCAAGTGTAATAAACATTTGCACAGCTGAACCATAGTCTATTAAGGAAGGTAAATAAATAATAGATTGATTATTTAATAGTCTATTGATCAAACTTAATAAGGCAACAGAGGCTATTATAGGCAAAAATAAATTTACAATGATGAAGACAATTCAATTCCTAATTATATGTTTACATTGGGGATGAAGATAAAGTTACTTAATAGATATAACAGTTCTATTAATAAAATGATAGTGACACAGGAAATGTAAACAAAAGTAGAAAATAAATTTATAATTAAAGTAAGAACAGCACACGCTGAGTAAACAGAAGGCCCTCCTTGCCCTGCCCTTCCCCAGCTACCGGTTCTGTCTGGGCAGTCAGGTGACTGGTGAAGGGGGCTGACACATTCATTACATGCTCTTCCCTCTTCCACTCTACTGAGTCTGCTCTTTTTTCCTAACTCGGTTGGTAAGTTGACTACACCAAAGATATACAAAATATCTATTCTGAATATTTAAATAGGATTAAAAAAAAAAACTAAACTATAAGACTATATTTGATTTTACCAAATTTTTCATTAACAAGCCAGTGGAAAAACTAAGCCAGAATTCCAGATTGCATTTAGTTGTCACGTCTCCTTTGTCTCCTTCAATCTATGACAATCCCTGACTTTCCTTTTTTAAAGACTTTGACATTTTTGAAGAGTATTGGTCAGTTATGTTTCAGGATGACCCTCAATTATGGTTTGTCTGTTGTTTTCTCATGATTAGATTAAGGCTATAACTTCTTGTTACAAGAATACCACGAAAGTGATGTGCCCTTCTCAGTGCTTCAATTCAGGGCTACATTATGTTGACATGTCGTATTACTGGTGAGTTAACCTTGATCACTCAGTTAAGGTAGTGTCTGATAGGTTTCTCCTCCACAAAGTTACTATTTCTCCCTTTGGAAAAATACCCTAGGAGAGACACTTTGAGACTATGCAAATCTACTATTTTCCTTCAAACCTTTGCCCAATATTCTGACACCGCTGGTGAATCCTGCCTTCAACAACTAATACTGAGAAGTTTGTATGGGGCTTTAAAAGGAAATAAAATATATAAATTATGATGGTCATGTTGCTTGTTATACAAATATAACACTTACATGTTCTTATTCTACTGAATGCATCATTTTAACTTATATTCAAACATGAATAAAAGTTATTTTCATTTGTCAGTGTGTTCAGTTAATGTTAATCAACTGTGATACCAATGAATAACATAATTGAAATGTTACTTACATAACTATGGCTTTTAAAGAAACCTGCTGGACTACTGGTGAGAATTTTGTCTCCTTCCAAACCAATTACTCTTTTACAAATACTTGATTTTGGATCACTTGGGCTTTTTGCAACCACAATGTCACCTCTGAGGGGAAAAAGTCAAAGAAAGTCAGTGTTATTATTAAACATAAACACATGCATGGCACTGCTACAATATTTTTATAAAGCAACTTAAAGCCACACTCTTTATCCTCTCACATACTAACCCTCCCATACATTTATCAGCTTTGAGAACCTCGAGACTAACTTTATGGGTCAGAATCCAAAAATAAGAGTGATGGAAAACTATTAGAAGATTCTAAAATTTTTGACAATTCCACGAGAATTACCTTCTTGCACTGTACTTAGTCTGTTACTTCTGTGTCTAAATTTTTAGAACCAAAATTATAAAAAAGCAATTCATGTAAATATCACCAGACTAACCAAGCAAATTTTTCTGCCCTGCCTGTAACACTGACTGACTCTACAGCATATATAAAGGTAGAGACATCATTTATGTTTCCCTAGAGCTTAAAAAACTGAGAAATCACAGCATGTAAATTATATAAATCTAGATAGTTCATAGTACAGTCAAAAAGACTTATACGTGAAAAAAAATGATCAGAAGACTTAGCCAGAAAAAATACTAAAAATACAAAAAAATCCAAACATACAATACAAAAAATAAACTGGCATATCATACATATAAAACCAATATGGATAGGCTTACATATGGAAGAGATGATTCATGGAATAAGTAACAATGTGCATATATTAGAAGACTAAGTAAGATACTTAAAATTGGAAAAGAAGGAGACAAAAATACAGGACTAATGTCCCAACCAAAAAGAATACAAAACTTTCTGCATGAAATGACATTAAATGAATTCTGTTGCTCACACTTGAAAGGATTTAATAAATTTACTTATTGTCTGTACCAGGTTCTTAAAATAATTTGATGCTGCTTATGATAAAAGATGCATATATCAAAATCAAAAGTCATAAAAATAAAAGATGATGGTTAAATCAGAAACCTAGTTATTGCTATATGTAAGTATTATAATGAGTCTGAAACTTTTTGGTAGTCAAGTTAAAAAAGAAATTATAATTATTATCTGCCAATCATTAACTAAGGTTTAATTTGAAAAGTATGACAATATTTTTCTTAACAACTAAATCAAAGAGGAAAAGATACGTATGTAAGGAAAGTAAACATAGCATCTTTATCAGAAATTTTACAGAAATTACAACAGTATTCAGAACAGTCATTTCTTCAGGCTATTCTTAATAAGAGCTGACTGCTATTCAAACACTAAACTCTATAAGCTGGAGTGCAATATAAGGCTTATACTTGTTTGAAAATGGGATAAAGCATCTCTTTCCAACCAACTGGAACTATGGCAGCAGAAGTGTTCAGATGAAGAAATTTGCAAATACTGTAACATATATAACATACTATAAAGGTGATTATGGCTAACTTTGGGGAAAGAAATGTTCTCCATGGGAGTCTTACTCAGCTTAAGTGTGTTAACAAAATAATCAATATGACCCTCAAACAAACAGCACCTGAATGGCAACACAAAAGATCATAATTTAGTCAAAGTTTTTTTTATAGAAAGCATTATTACTGTAGACTGTACTTCCAGTGCTCTAACCAGATATTATAGGCACAGAACTTACATCAAAAAAGATTACTGAGAATTCTCAACTCTTTCAAATAGCGTTTTAAAATAAACTTATCAGAACTAAGATTCAAATTTTCCTATATCATTTATAATTATCCTTATTATTCTAGTAGATTATAAGCTTTTGAGATGAAAGATCAACCTCTTACTCAACGTAACATTCTCTATAGGTAGAGTACATCTAATAAACGAGGTGCTCACTGACTGTTCAAAGAGTAAGTAGTAATAAAGGATGACTGTCTCAAACATGAGAGTTCTGTCCATTGGACTGAAAAACCCATGTGTTTTAGATACCAGATAAGCAGAATTTTATCTTCCCTAAATGGATGGCTATTCTGTCTTTAGAAACAGGCAGCTAGCAAGAGTTTCTCTTGTCAGGTGTCAGAGATTCCCCTGAAATCTCAGAGTTCTGTCCTGCAGATTAATGAAAAAAATATTCAGTATAGTAATATTTTTAAAGTAGAGTTACCACCTGACTACCTTGGTTGTAAAAGTTAACTTTGGTATGTCTCACATAAATGCCAAATTTTGAGCTGTCTTTCCAGCTAATGGGTTCCCTGAATGAACAGGATACACAATGAAACTCAAAAACATCTTATTTACTAAATATAATTATACTATCCATCTGACTCCAAAGAGTATCCCCTCCAAAAAAGACAATATTGAAGTATTCATTCAGAAACCATTTAGCCAATGAATCCAGCTTCTTGTTAAGGATGCTTAAAGACTGAATCATGTGATTAGCATGGAAAACAGATGCTTGTCTTTACGCTTTAGTGAATCTAGGTCTCCAGTTAATTAAAAAACTCTAGTAAGTTATTTTGATATAGGTAAAAAGAAAAGGAAGCTAGAATATAACTTGTTATATAAACTTTATTTTATATCTATCAATTAGGCATCCTGAAGTTGTTGAGGATAAAAGATCTGAAGAATTACCTAAGGCCCAAGCTAGACCATAATGCTTGAGGAAGAGAGAGTTTCTATCTACAGAATCTAAGATGATGGAAGATCAGCAAATGCAAAGAACAGTTTTACAATGTTCTTGATGATTTTCCAGTAATGTGGAAAATACACTACAGAAAAGGTCAATAATGAAAGAGGAATGCCTAAACCTACTTATGCCATAAGATAAATAACAGCTCAAGTGAGTAAAATTTATATTTTCTGAATATGAAATATAATACAGATTTATTTTTTAAGAATTATGAAAAACTAATGGACCCCAAATTTTAAGGACTCAAAGAGGTTCCCTTTAGAAATTACATTAAATGATTAATACTTAACATCAATTCAGAAGGAATAATACTCCAGGAGTTAAGTAGACTAAATAATATCTTAAGGATTGGAAACACAATTTAGAACAGGATTTTAAAAGATTTAGTGGTGAATAATATTTGTCAAGGAATTTTTTAACTTAATATAATTAATCAGAAAACTCATAACAGATAGGATTCCTGGCTCCCAGCTATATACAGTGGTATATAGTCTAAAAGTCATCAACTGCTCATCACAGACTATAGAGAATAAGACAGTTGCCAATAGAAATGCAGGATTATATTGAAAATTTAAAAATCAAATCACTAAGATTTGAATATGTAACTGGCTTCTAAGTCTCTAGTTCAAATGATACAAGAGACTGTGTGTTTTGAGAGATTATTAAAATTTCTCAGTGAGAGAAAAAATTTCAGTCAAAATTTCACCCAGTTGGTCATTAATTTGGTTATTTATAGAAGAGTTTTTAAAGCTAACGTTAAGAAACTGCAGAAAGACACAATATATATGTGTGTTTTCACCATGAACTTAATATATTTGTGACAGAAATTTACCTTTGGATACCATAAAAATGTCGACTAAGATTTTCTGCAAAGACAATATCTGAATTTTGAATTGTAGGCTCCATTGATGGTCCAGAACACTGAAAGAGAGGTAATTTTTAAACTTAACTTGAAAATTTTTTAAAATATAAATATCTGATCAGGCTTAAAAGAAAATCAAGCAAATGTTCTTTAAACTTGGAGGATGATTTATAATAAGCTGGTAGCTCTGAGAGAAGGTCAACTCTACAAGAAGCCAGCAAATCTGGAAACACAGGCAAAATATATTTAAAATGGTTTATTAATATTATATTATAAAAGATGAATAACATTACCTCTGGTTCCAAATTTTGGCCATTTTTTAAAATTTAAGTGCTTTGAGAGCAATGATTTTGTCTCTTAAATTCCCAACTGCTAACCAAGATCAAGAACAGTGCCTAGCATAAAGTTGATACACAACACATACTTGTTGAATGAACAATTAATGATTTTTTTCTTCTTGTTATGGCCAAATATCATCCAGAAGCTCATGATAGTAATTTAGGAAGTGGTATCATACTATTTTCAACTAACTGGTGTCTTTCATTCTCTTCAAGAGAATAGCTTATTCACTTTTAGGGGCTGCAACTTACATTTTCTACTGAAAAATACTGGCATAATGAGATGCACTTTAAAAACTTTCGTATTAGTGTTGAAGAGCCTAAGCTACTCCATCTTGTAAAAGAACTCCATCCTGCAGGGTTCCGGGCAAAAGAATTTTGGATGTTACCCAACCTGAGTCCACTGCCCATAGCCAATCAGCCCTCAGGTTACCTAACCTAGCCCCACTCCTCATGAGCCAATTGGCCCCTAGGCTAAACCTTCTGACTTTATGTCCAGGAGCTTGTGATTTACCTTGGAAATAAAAACCAATCAAGAATCCACACACAAACCCTATAGATGGAAGTAACCAACCAGTTATCTGTCAACTTAAACACCCCTGTAAGTGACCAATCAGTTGTCCTCCTGCCTGAACACTGCTTTTTGTACCCTTTTATCTGAATAATTCCCTATAAAAGCAGTGTAGCCCAAAACCCAGGGCTCCCTCCATATAGCCGCTGCGTCGGTGCCGGTAGGAGCCCCAGCTTGAGCTTGGTAATAAAAACTCTCTTGCTTTTGCATCGGATACCGTCTCCCTGGTGGTTATTGGGAGATTTCAAGACTTGGGCATAACAGTGTGTCTTAAAACAACAATCTTCATATATACCTCAAAACAGGTATGATGTACATATGAACAGGGTGTTGGTGATGGACAGGGAAGCCTGGCATGCTGCAGTCCATGTGGTTGCCAAGAGTTGGACATGACTGAGTGACTGAACTGAACTTAAAACTCAAAACTGTAGTATATTATCATTGTAATCTAAAAAATCTAAATACAACAGTCTTCATTCAATTCAGTTGTATGTAAATAAATCTTTTTACTCAAAACCTCCTACTCAGGCAGAAAAAAAGACCACAATGAAAGTTTTTTGCTATCTCTGTAGTCTACTGGAAGCACCAGTACAGATTAATAAAAAAAATCAAAGGGGAATTTCAGTTAGATATATTTATTTGCCTAAATATAGTTATTAGAATTATTCCAATTTGAGATTATAAGACTATAAATCTCTTTAGGGTAAACCTGTAAACATAGCAATACCAATAGCAAAACTCACTGACAGAACAATCAACCAATTTATTATTTCATTTATACGACAAAAGGTGAGTGTTGTCATGGTTGATAGATTTATGATGCAATATTAAGAAAATACATTAGGAAAAGGATAGCCTTAACATTTTAATTTTGTCACAAGGCAGAATAAATCATTTGTTTTAGTAACAATTATTGACATTCTTCACAGTAGTTGAAAAGTAGGATTTTGAAAATCAGAGAAATATGTGCTGAAATTCCAAGTCTACTTGGAATTGTGGGACCTGCAGAAAGTTACTTGAGCTTTCTGAGCCTCAGCTTCCTCATGTACATAGTATTAGTAGATTTCATAAGTTGTTCAGGGGCTTCCCTGGTGGCTCAGTGGTAAACAATTCGCTTGCAACGCAGGAGATGCGGATTCAATCCCTGGGTCAGGAAGATCCTTTGAAGAAGGAAATGGCAACCCACTCTAGGATTCCTGCCTGGGAAATCCCATGGATGGAGGAGCCTGGTGGGCTACAGTCCATGGGGTTGCAAAAGATTTGGACACAGCTTAGCAACTAAACAACAATAATATGTATCTCACAGAGTATAAGAGATTAAATGAGTTAATAAACATAAAATATCAAACACATCCTGGAACACAGTAAGTAGTATTCAATAACCGTAAAAACTAATATTTCATTTGATTAATAGGGGTTTTTGTGCCCCTGAAAGAAACAATACAGGACCACATTTAAAGTTACAGTTCTTCTGTTTTACATTAGTGCCAATGCAAACAAACACTCTTCCTTCAATTTAAAAAAATAACATATTTTATATGATTATTTTCTTGAATGTGAGCACTTACCATGAGAACACCACCAACGTATTCAAAAGCACAATGAGCTATGCAGCCATACTGAATAGTATAGCCAACAAGTCGAAAGGTTTTTCCCAGAACACCACGAAGCATAGTTCTATGTAGACTCTGCTACCATTGGCCTGATGGTAAATTTCAAAAAGTTTCATGATCAATACTATTTTAAAACACTTAAGAGTAACTCTACTCTAAAATAGTTTACAATTACCCAAAGTGTAGTAAATGCCTAATATGATTTGTGCAGAAAATCAAAAGTTTACTTTCATTTTTGCTGTAAAGATTTTTTTAAAAGGCAAATCATAGCCACTTAATATTCTGATATAGTAAATAGATTATATTCAAATATTACTGGATTTAAATATAAATTAGATAACCAGTAGACTCTGAACTTGTCTCTCCCCTTTCATGCCCCGGTTATTTCTTGATATTAAGGCAGATACTTAAGATATTAACTCTTTCAAGTATTAATAACAGTTCTTCATACCATTTCCAGTGATAGAACATCAGTTCTTGTCATAATAGGGTAATAAAGAGGAAAAAACTAGAATAAACATATGAAAAGGCAAGTTTTCAATTATTCATTTATTAACTTGTGTGATCTTCAATGAATTATTTCATCTCTATGGGCCTTAATAAAATGGCAGTAACAGTATCTCACAGAATGGTTCAAGAATCAAATTCAATTAACATGTCCCAGTGGCTTTGTAAATTGTAGTTACATTCAGTTGCAGTTATTAATTGCTACTGTAACAATGAACTCATGATTATGAAACATCATTAAGAACCATATATTTTTAAAAAGCCATATATACTTGACATACTGATATTCATCTAAAATATTCCTAGTATTTGTCCCTTCTTTTGTATTTACCTGCTACAACTACGTTTCAAGCATTTCTGAACTAATGGCTTAATGCTTAGGCCTAGACTTCTAGGCACTGTTATCAGATTAAATTTACTAAAACACATCAACAATAATAACGTGTAACATTTGCTCAATGCGTGGTATATAAGTGAGGCTTTACAAATTAATCTCTGTGAGATATTATTATTATTATTTTATAGATAAAGAACCTAAGAGTAGTCAGCTTACATGCTAAACATCAACAAAACTAGAAACTCAAGAACTTAATCATTATGTTACACTGACTCCCATATTTCTGCCTTGCTCTCATAACCTCTATAGTTTTCTATCACATATTACTCATTTTCACGATTCTTTTTCAAATAGCTTCCATCCCATCTTCAGATTCCAACCTGATCTTCCTTGATGTTCCTACAGAAACTGACTACTCAGCCATACTCCTGTTTACTTAAACTGCCCACCAAACGCTTACTTATGCCAATATCCATGCCTGGAATATACCCATCATGATACCTATCATGTATCTAGTTTGTTAACTCTTTTCCAAATGCTCTCAATAGGCAAGTTGTTGCTTCTCCTTTGGGTTCCTAATGTTCATTTTCAATCATTAAGAATACTGTCTCTAAAGTTGGTCTGTCAAAGCAGATACGATGGCTCCACCACATTTTAGCCCTGTGAGAGTCAGGTTATTTTACCTATGTAAATCTCAAGTGCCTTTATCTGTAAAAATGGCCTTACTATCACTATCTCAGAGAGTTAAGTCAGGATTACTTGTAATCAGATATGTAGTTGTGTAGTGAAACAGATCAATAAATGCTAGTTACTGTGTCATTTGCTTGGCAATTAGCATGTACTATATAACCCCATATAATTAAGTTGCATTTCCAAATGTCTAAGTTTCTGCCTATCTTATATTTAAATAATTTTTTTTTTTTCCTTTTGGATGCACGGTGCAATTTGCAGGATCTTAGTTCCCTGACTAGGGAGTGAGCCCAAGCCCTAGCCACTAGACCTCCAAGGAAGTCGCAATAATAGAATTATAGAACCCACAGGATAGGACTATTATTTATCAGTGTTTTATTACTTATTAGTGTTTAGTCACCTATTAAACATAGATTATGTCGTCTCCCCTAACAAGTCTTCACTGGGCCACCCCAACAAATGTTACCTATGCTTTGTATCACTTACCTACNCCAAGCCCTAGCCACTAGACCTCCAAGGAAGTCGCAATAATAGAATTATAGAACCCACAGGATAGGACTATTATTTATCAGTGTTTTATTACTTATTAGTGTTTAGTCACCTATTAAACATAGATTATGTCGTCTCCCCTAACAAGTCTTCACTGGGCCACCCCAACAAATGTTACCTATGCTTTGTATCACTTACCTACCTTCAGCATACACTGATTATACTACTTACTGCACTATATTATTTATGTCTTTCTCATTATATATTTTATTACATACTATATTTACTTATATGTCGGTGGGCAGTGACTGTGCACGATTCATCTTTGAATCCTTGGGGCTTGACTGAATTAATGAATATATGTTGAACCCAAATCTATATTTGTCACACCTTTAGTATGATAAAATGGTTATAAGGTTCAAAATGATGATCAGAAGAACACAGATTTTTGGTCAACGAGGAGACAGAGTAACGTCATACTCACTGAAAGAAAAAACAATCAGTAACATATTAAAAAGTTCTCTTGTTAAATTTTTTAAGTAACATGAAATATTTCATCTTAGGAATCTGGCTTACAGTAATAATTGACATACTTTTAAAAGCTAATGATTTTTAGAATATAAGTTAATAAACAGTAATACTTAAGAATAGTTCATAACTAAAGCAAGGCAAAGGATGGAAAGGAGGGAGACGTCTGTCTGCACAGGGATGCGGAGGCGGAGTAAGGGGGAGCGGGGCCGCCCAGGCGGTCTTTCCAGATGGTCGGGGAAAAGGGAAAACAAGAAAGTGGGGAGCAGCGTGAAAAGGGGGTCGGGTAGTTAGGCGGCTCCTTGCCTGCCCCTGCCCCGTCGGCCCCCTCCACGCCTCCATCCCAGCTGGGCACCCCGCCCACCACCCGCTCAGTCACCAGGGTGGCCCACCCCGTCCCGCGCCCCGTGGCGTTGTCTCTGGC
>SJYA01002280.1:4590428-4623514 GCA_006410615.1 Neotragus moschatus | reverse complement strand
TCACTCGAGAGTGGGTCTAAGGGCTTCGGGGGCCCGAGGTTCCTCCCCCGCGCCCAACGGCGCCTTGTGGCGCCGGCCACTACTGCCCCGGGTTCGCGACCGCACAGCGTGGAGCCTCTGGTGCCTCTCGCAAGGCTGTATGGCATGGCGGTGCATGGCTCCGGGGGGAGTTGGCCCTGCACTGGTCTGCCTGGCTGGCCGTCGGTCGTCCACTGCTCTAGACCCGGTGCCTGGTCGCCAGGCGCCTCTGCCCGCCCTCCGAACCTCGGGACTTTCCCACCTTCTCCCCCGCTCCCCGTCCAACGTTCGCTCTCTGACTGCAGTGCAGGAGGCCTCGTTAGGATTCCTGGGTCGGGAAGATCCCCGAGAGAAAGAAATGGCAACCCATTCCAGTATTCTTGTCTGGAAAATTCCATGGACAGAGGAGGCCGGCAGGCTACAGTCCACGGAGTCGCAAGAGTTAGACATGACTGAGCGACCAAAACCACCACCACCACCACAACTAAAGCTCAATTAATTTAAAAAATATTTAAG
The DNA here is from genome assembly GCA_006410615.1 of Neotragus moschatus. Classification (NCBI taxonomy): domain Eukaryota; kingdom Metazoa; phylum Chordata; class Mammalia; order Artiodactyla; family Bovidae; genus Neotragus; species Neotragus moschatus. The sequence continues at coordinate 4,622,980 of SJYA01002280.1, read as the reverse complement.
AGGAAGTAACAATAACAGAATATTGTTTATAAAGTTAACTAGGTTGTGTAAATACTACTTTGCTCCAATGATAATATTAGGGAAAAAGTAGGGGCACGACTTAGCAACGAAGCAACAAGGGGTAAGTCCTAAGGCTTAGCTGTGAAAGTGTGATCTATGAGACAAACCCTAAAAAGTAGTGAAATGGATATTACATTTTAAAAAAATGAGCTTATCTGATGTTACAGAGGGGATATATTATCAAACAAAAGGAAACATGAGGCACTCAGCAAGAAGACATTGATAATACAGATTTAAGATGAAATTTAGAGAGGAAATTAATAGAAATCTACCAAAATTTAAATAATTTGTGCAACAGATTTTGCTTTTGGCTAAAAAACATACTAAAAATACAAAGATGCTATAACTATNATTACCAAACAAAAGGAAACATGAGGCACTCAGCAAGAAGACATTGATAATACAGATTTAAGATGAAATTTAGAGAGGAAATTAATAGAAATCTACCAAAATTTAAATAATTTGTGCAACAGATTTTGCTTTTGGCTAAAAAACATACTAAAAATACAAAGATGCTATAACTATAAATGGTTCTGATCTTCTGAGAAGTCCTGTAGTTAACTTCCATTCACAAGTAACTGGGGCCATAAAGCCTTTTTTTTTATTATCACTCAGTAAATGCCCAATTTCAAATACAATGTTTGAGAAGATAGTTTCTTACATGAGTGATCAGAAGAAAAAAGTTAACAGACATCACCTCTTCCTTACAGATACTAGCAACAGAATGAAGGATGAAGTATCTGAAATTATTTTGGATCTTAGCCTCGTAAATAAAAAGAGCTGTTTATAGAGGACTCTGAGGATCACGACTAGTTGGTCTTGTATTTTAAAAGAGGAGCACTGTTGAGAAATACTGAAACTGAGATTAGGAGCTCACAAATTTATTTAAGAGAAACCTCAAGAGTAGAAAGTAACATTCATATAGTGTTAGTAGCTCAGTCACATCCAACTCTTTGTGACCCCATGGACTGTAGCCCCCCAGGCTCCTCTGTCCAAGGGACTCCCCTGGCCAAGAATACTGGAGTGGGTAGCCCTTCCTTTCTCTGGGGTATCTTGTGACCAAGGATCAAACCTGGGTCCTCTGCATTGCAGGCAGACTCTATACCATCTGAGCCACCAGTTTCAGCTCAGTCGCTCAGTTGTGTCCGATTCTTTGCGACCCCATGAATCGCAGCATGCCAGGCCTCCGTGTCTATCTGAGTCACCAGGGAAGCCCAAATTCATGTAAGATATAAATAAATCACACACACTGCTAGGGTTCAATAGCTCTACTAGCAAAAAGGATTAAGACAGGGGTTTCAAACTTCTGGTTAACACAGTGATTTCAAAGGTCCATATCTCTTTATGTGCATACATGTGCCAGATATCTTGCTTGTCACTTTGGATTTGCTCTCTACCTTTCTCCATACTCCTCTCTGCACTTGGAAAACTGACCTATATGGCTTCAGTCAAGCTTTGACTGAAGCCCAGCAGGAAGTCAGAGAGAGAAAGGAAGGGTTATCTATTTTCCTGGCTGTTCTTAGGCTGGCTATGTCTTTTGACCAAAGGTCACTGAATCCCCAAAGGCACAGGAGTCACTTTGAGGGGTCTCCTACCAGCCAAGTTTGAGATTATTTTTAAAAGTAGTAACAATAATAAATAATAGAGTAAAAATGAAATCTAGTCAGTACATTTTTTTTAAAAGTATGTGTTGGGGATAAGGCAAGTTCTTTATCAAAAAAAATAGCAGCTAATAAATACAGCAGGAATAATGAAATTAACACCAATGTAATTCAGGCAAAGGCCATTAATAGATGTTTAAAATAACTGGATGATATCCTTGGATTAGAAGAATTAGTATTGCTAAAATGGCCATACTACTCAGAGTAATCTATAGATTTAATGTTATCCCTATCAAATTACCCATGACATTTTCAAAGAACTAGAACAAATAATTCTAAAATTTATATGTAACCACAAAGACCCAGAATTGCCAAAGCAATCTTGAGGAAAAATAACAAAGCTGGAGGCACAACACCTCCAGACTTCCGACAATACTACAAAGATACAGTAATTAAAACAGCATGGAACTGGCACAAAAACAGACATATGGATCAATAGAGAGTCCAGAAATAAACCCACAAACCTACAGTCAATTAATTTTCAACAAAGGAGGCAATAATATACAATAGAGAAAAGTCAGTCTCTTAAATAACGGGACAACTACATTTAAAAGAAGGAAATTAGAATGGTCTTTAACAACATACGCAAAAATAAACTCAAAATGGATTAAAGATCTAAATGTAAGATCAGATACTATAAAACTCCTATTAGAAAATATAGGCAGAATACTCTGATATAAATCACAGCAATAATTTTTTAATCTGTCTCCTAGAATAATGGAAATAAAAGCAAAAACAAACAAGTTAAACTTGAAGTTACTGCACAGCAAAGAAAACCATAAAAAAAGACAACCTACAGAATGGGAGAAAATATTTGCAAATGATGTTACCTACAAGGGATTAATTTCCAAAATATATACAGTGAGCTCATATAGCTCAATATAAAAACAAACAAATGACCCAATCAAAAAACGGGCAGAAGACTTAAAGATATTTCTCCAAAGAAGACCTACAGATGGCCAACAGGCACATGAAAGTATGTTCAACATCGCTAATTATTAGAGAAATAAAAATCAAAACTACAATGACTTATCACCTTACACCAGTCAGAATGGCCATCATCTACAAATGATAAACGCTGAAGAAGGTGTAGAAAAATGGGACCCTTCTACATTGTTGGTGGGAATGTAAGTTGGTACAGTCACTATGGAGAATAGTATGTAAGTTCCTTAAAAAACTAAAAATAGAGTCACCATATGGTTGGTTGAGTGCCAAGGAATAATGATTTTTGAAATGTAGTGTTGGGAGAAAACTCTTGAGCGGTCCTTAGACTCCAAGATCAAACCAGTCAATACTAAAGGAAACCAACCCTGAATATTCACTGGAGGGACTGATGCTGAGGCTCAAGGTCCAATACACTGGACACCCAACGCAGAGTCAGCTCATTGGAAAAGACCCTGATGTTGGGAAAGATTGAAGGCAGGAAGAAAAGGGGACGACAGAGGATGAGATGGTTGGATGACATCACCAACTCAATGGACATGAGTTTGAGCAAGCTCCAGGAGATGGTGAAGGACAGGGAAGTCTGGCATGCTAAAGTCCATGGGGTCACAAAGAGTCAGACATGACTGAGTGACTTCAATTCCACTCCTGGGCATGTATACAGAGTAAACTCTAATTCAGAAAGATATATGCACCCCAATGTTCACAGCAGCAATATTTACAATACCCAAGACATGGAAGCAACCTAAGTGTCCATCAACAGATGAATGGATAAAGACGTGGTACATATATACAATGGAATATTACTCAGACATAAAAAAGAATGAAACATTGCCATTTGCAGCAACAGAGATGGATCTATATATTATAAGTAAGTCAGGAAAAGAAAGACAAAACCATGATATCACTTATATGTGGAATCGTAAAAAAAAAAAAAAAAGATAGAGATGAACTTATTTACAAAATAGAAACAGATTCACAGACATAGAAAACAAACTAATGGTTACCAAAAGGGAAAAGGTGGGAAGGATAAATTAGGAGCTTTGGACTAAAAGATACACACTATTTTATGTAAAACAGATAAACAACAAGGCTCTACTGTATAGCAAAGAGAACTATATTTGGTATCATATAATATACGGTAATGGAACAGAATCTGAATAAGAACAGAAAACTGAATCACTTTGCTGTACACAAGGAACAAGTACAACATTATAAATCAGCTGTAGTTCAATTTTTAAAATACTGAGTAAAAGGTTGTTGGTAAAGAGGATAGGTAGAAAATATTAAAGTAAATTATTATTTACAAAGGGAACAGAATACCTTTATATGGAGAGATCAAGTAAATATTACCTTAACTATGTGATCCAATTTAGCTCCATACATAAAGGTAAAAACTGATATGGAGCTTCTTGACAATCTTATCATCATTGTACTATTCTTGCCAAAAATGTATAACCTAAATCTAATTATAAACAATCAGATACATCCATACCATAATTAGGTCAATTAGGACATGGATATCTCAGAGTGAGGGATTCAATTATTCTACCTACCACATCAAAATACCAACAAACTAGTAGTTATCAAAGTATGGTCCCCAGATCAGCAGGAGGGGCATCAAAGCAACTTGTTTGAACTGCAAATTCTTGGGCCAAACTCAAGATTTATGTAATCAGAAATTCTGGGAGTACTGTTTAGCAATTTGTGTTTTAACAAGTTCTCCAGGTGATTCTGAAGCAAATTTGAGAACTATTGCTGTAAGCTCCCAGGATGGCCAATGGACACATTTATCCTTGAGCAGTTTTGCTCAGCTAGTCATTTATTAGTGGGTGATGTATAAATATTACCATATTTCATGTGTGCTGAGAAAAAAGCTGGGAAGCTTTGGCATACAGAATTTTACTCTCCTGCTGTTGCTGCTAAGTCACTTCAGTTGTGTCTGACCCTGTGCGACCCCACAAACAGCAGCCTACCAGGCTCCCCCGTCCCTGTGATTCTCCACGCAAGAACACTGGAGTGGATTGTCATTTCCTTCTCCAANGTTTGTATATATATATACACATATAAATAAAGTAGCTGAAAGACATATGTCTTCTTCAGACTCTGAATGGAAGTTACTGTGACAAGGAGAGAACAACAAAGACTCATTAAGACATAGATGCTGAGTGGTGTACCCTGATCGATAGCTAAATAATTCATTCTCACACAACAGCCTCTATCAAAGTAACTCAAATCCTGACATTTCAAAATCACCTTCAAGGCTGCTAATCAGCTGTTCAAATCTATAATGTTAAATCTACTGTAAGACTTGTGCAGAGGGGTATTTTTTATTTTCTAGAACTGCAAATTCAAGGAGCACTTATCCCTGTAATCAATGAAGACTATATTTAAATCTATTTATTCTGATTCATCCTCAGAGGAAATAAGTGACATCACTTTAAGGTTTAAAGCAGTGAAAACTGCTTTAAATATGACTGCAGCATCAAAATAACTCAAGAACCTAATTTAAAACCCAAACTTAAAAAAAAAAAATTCCAAACTTCCAGGCTCCCATCACAGAGCTAATGAATAAGAATCTGTGGGAGTAAAGCTACAGAACTAGTAACTTTAATAAACTCCCAGAAAATCCAGCAAAAGACTCTGTGTTCATTTGAAACCACTGAGACATACTCACCATTTTCAGAAACTTGACAAAATTTTATTTTTAAACTAATTGCTGCCTTTGGGATAATTCTATAAATTTTCATCATCAAACTATAATGCTAACATTTCAATGATTTGAAAAATCCAATATTATTTTTCTGAAATTCACTATTTTATGTATATATATACACACACACAAAATCAAAACTTATTTATGTTTATAAAGCATTAAGTAGTTGACACTTTTAATACAATCAAGTACCAGCCTCCAAACAGTTAAATACCAAAGCCACTCCATTCATTCACCAATAATTCCCCAATGGCTATATAATTCATCTATTTCAGAACAGTATACAAGTTGTACAAACAATAGTTGAAGGATATTCATTCAAATGGAAAAAATATCATTTAGCATTATTATAGGCTAGTTGTTGTGTACCAGCCTACAGTTCATACATGGTCCTTTGGAGAAAACTAAGGCTCACACATTACCAATAAAGAAAAAATGTTCATCATCTCTTAAATAACCAAGAAGTCCTAAGATTTCCCATCCTGTTCTTTTATAACAACTGACTTAATTAGTAAAATTTTGTTCATTTCTCCCATCCTACATCCCTTTTTCTTATCTCCAAAATAACTCCCTTAACTTTCACTGACATCATTATGAGTTACTTGTACAATAAATTATTAGTTGTAGCTTTTAACAATGAGTCAAATTTCTTATAATCAGTAAGGTAGTAAATTCAAGTAATCCATATCTGTTTGAAAAAATGTATATTACTGAAAAGATCCTATATGCTTACAATGAATTTAATTAAGTGAGGTTATTTGGGACTTTCCAAAGGAGATCATTTCTAATCAAATAAAAATAATGTCTAGAACAGGGAAGTAAAAAACACTAACTCTCAAATGTCACTCAATAAACAGCTGAATAAAAAGCAGAAAAGTAAACAGTGAAAATGTTTAATAAAATTTTTAGATAAATTTTATTTTGAAAGGAAAGCTATGCTTGTGAAATAATTATATAATACTATTAACTACCATAGAAAATTACCCTGATAAATACACTACCTGACAAAATAATCTGAAATTACACATAAGTCAAATACTGCATATTTAAAATACAATTATATTATGATGATAAGATTTTAGTTCACTTATTTCATGAACAGGTCTTTCAGTCTAATGTAATTTTACATAAACAGCTTTTCAAATAGTAAAAATACAAATAGAAGACTATAAAAGTCCTTTATAAACTACCACAATGCAGGTCAGTAGAAATATTATTAAGCTTTCTCATTCATTCATTTTAAATGTGAAAATAAATGAAGAAACACATTTTGGGATACAAGAGCTTAGAACCAGTTAAAATTTATTAGAACAATAAGTTTGCTAGGTAGGTTTGACCAATGATCACTATATAAATTTATTAAAATTTATTATTGATTTTTTAGACAAAGACCTCATACAGAGAAAAGTAAAGTGTACTATATGTTAACAGAGGCTATATCAATATTTTATTTAAAATAGATGACTATATTTCAGTTATTCTTATAATTTCAAAACATTTCAGTCACCTACATTTAGTTAAGACTTTAAGTTTGAAAACATTAAAATTAAGGTTTTATAATCCATTTTTTCAAATATAAAACTACTAAATCAAAAACTACAGTAAGATAAAAATCAAGTGCTGTGAATAAATATTTTAAAAGTAAGTACTCTAGGATCATAACACTGACAACACTAATTATCTTTTCTAGTCTTGGCAGTTATGTTGCATACTGTTTGGGTGACTGATGGGATAATTTCACTTCATTTTCTCTCAGTTTATTCTGGACTGTGTAAGAGAAGAATATTAAAATAATTAACACCTCTAAACAGAGTACTTGATAAAGTTTTTGGTTGAAATAAAATGCTTTAAAAAAAGTCAATTAACTAATACATGATTCTAAAGCAAGTAAATCTCCATCTGCTAAAGGAAAACACTAAGAATTTCTGATTTTAAAAAATAGTCATTCAGTATTAACTATTTTAAGACCTGTACCTAAGATCATATACTTACAGAAGAGCCCTTTTTCTATCAGCAAATTGAGCCAGCATTTCCTTAATTATCAAAAGTGTGTTGATATATTTTGATATCATTAAACATTTTATTCACTGAAAACATTTAATTCAGCAGGAACTGAAGTAGTCACAAAAAAACGTAAAACATATGACAAATTACTCCCATTCCTTATACCTATGCTCAGTTGGATTTATTAATAATGGCCTTCTAACTTTAACACCAATGTATGTAAATTAATATTTAATCTCAAATATAAGTCTTTACCAATAGCAAATACATTATGTCACCAAACTGGAAAAAAGCATGAAACACACTATGAATCAACTTTTCTATCTTAACATTTTAATAAGTTTTAAGTCATACTTAGTTAATAGTCTATATTTGTCTTACATAATTTATGAGTCATATAGATTATAAGGCAACATATTCTAAATAATAAAAAAGCATATTCTTTGCCTTGATCACCTGATTTTTTTGCTGTTGTTGTTTATAAAATTAATCACAGTTAGCAGGAAAGAAATCTCTTTGAGCTTCATGAATGACATCCAAGAGATGGGAAAGGATTAGTTCTCAGTTGCTGCCAGTTATAACGCCAGGTGGCTTTTTCTGCAGTGAAGGTGTTACCGATAATCCCATTACACTGGTACTAAATCTTGCAGACATCAAAATTATCACCAAGGTTCCTTTTCATCCCATCCTTTCCAAATGACTGGAAGTCGCTTCACCTGAAAGAAGTCAAATCCACATGCAGCTGCTATTTTAGCAGGCAGCAAACTCCCTGAGAATGCCAGTTGTGATTCAATTTTGCTGTGCTGGTGGCCCCCTATTCCCTGTCCAATAATACATCTGTTAAAAAATCCTACAGCTACAAATCAAGTTTAATCCTACCAGGGACCTCATGTTGGTCTTGTCTTCCAAAAAGGCAGCAGGGTCTGTTGTCTATCTGCTGGCGTCCAGGGAATACCCTTCAAATCCCAGCCCTACTTAGAAGAATAAGCTAAGGATCACAAAACATGACCTCAAAAACCCTGATATGACTATATTCTGACCCAGAGGCATTCATTCTAGGTGAAGATTAGAACTTTGCATAATAAGATTACACAGCAAGTGAATGATATCAAGGGACTATCCATATGCAGCCGCCTGGTTTTCTATAGACAGCCTGTGCTCTGCAATATGCAGTGCAGACTGAAAAAAAGCTTGGTCTTTCTAGCTCAAATAAAATAGATTCACATAAATTAGTTGGCCATTTCCAGATTCCTAAATCCCCTATTACATCTTTTATTGACAGCTCCTGTGAGGATAGCACAAATGTTATTCCTTTTTATTCTGTGCTTCTATAACAATCATGCTCTGTAATTGAAATGTACATAGATTATGGCTAGAAATTAACATCTTGTTTGCTGTAATCTTGGATTACAATTGACTGTGTACATAATAAAATTAGGAAATCAATGGATGGATTTATCATCTCCAAGAAACTAGAGGTATTGTTTAAAGAATAGTTTAACATTTTATGCCAACACTTTAAATGCATAAGTCACAAAGAGAAGTCAATAAAAATTTAAATGAATAAAAGAATACAACAGGCACCAGCCAATAAATACATGAAGATCACATAAAAATTAGCTTATTTCTTTAAACTTAGAAAATGTGTATCATTCAGAAGTTTCGCAAACAGGATTTTCTCCCTAAACCATACATGAACAAGAAGGTCCACAACATATAATAAGGTCTCTACTCTGTTATAAAGTAGGTACAGTAGCAGCAGTATTTTATACAAATAATCTTGATCATTTTACACTTTAAAATATTTGAACCAAAACAAATCTACTGTAATTGAGACTTTTAGAACTTTTAACTGTATACTTTTAAAGTACTCAGTGAAATAACCTCTCTTTATATTTGCATATATACGGAGCATTTATTAATAAAATCCATGGAATCCTAGAGCTATTTAAAAAACAGTATTTTTACGTTCAGCTTTTTCCTCCCAAGAAATTTAAAGCTAAACTAACTTTAAGCAAACATACATGAAAAGAGAGATTCATATTTGTTCATACAAATAGCTATCCAGAAAAATTCTAAGAATGTGAGGAGTTCTCAACTTTATTCAAAGGAAAAAAAAAGTATCAAGATTTGTTATGGAATTCTTGTGAAATTAAGCTCCTCGGTATACTTGAAATATGACTTATTTGATAAATTTGATTTGCCCACAAGTGTTAAGGAACATATTACATCCACTATGTCGGCCATTATTATTCCCTTATCATCACAATACCTGTAAGCATATTTACATAATATCTGATAAATACTCAGGTGGCATAATTCTGATTTTGTCTATGAATCATGCACCAATATCATCAGCACCAAAAAACTGTAAGTGATTTCAATTTTATAGCCCATGAATACTCTTTGATTACCTGTATTAGGATAGTACAGAAAAACATTAAAGACTATAAAAAATACACATTTCTGTTATGATTTTTATATATAATACTGTACAGTTACAGTATTCAACAAAGTAGCCACTAGCTACATAAGGCTATCAAGTACTTGAGACATGACTAGTCCAAATTGAGATGTAAGTATAAAATAGCTGGACTGTGAAGACAGTACAAAAAAAGAATAAAATATCTTGGATTAATTTACATGTTGAAAAGATAATATTTTGAATTTAATGGGTTAAATAATATATATATGACTTGCATTATATTTCTATTGAACAGCACTGCTTTAGCAGACCATTTCCAATAATATATTCCTAAACTAACTGAAATTGTACTATTAATAAAAACACCAAAGCAGAGGATCATTTGGAAAAACAAACACTCCAGTATCAAATCTGATAGAAAAGCTTAGTAAAGAAAAACAAATTCTGTCATTTTAGCTTCTAACTCATATTTCTAGCTTAAGGGTAGTAAGGGAAAACAAGGGCCCAGCCAAACTGATAACCAACATGTACCAAAAATGGATGATGTTTTACAGTTACAAAAATGCTTTAGTACAATAAACTTCAGATTTTTTAGAAAAACTACATCTTGGGCAATTTCCTAAAAGACTAGTAAGGTATGTGTGTTACTCCTTATTGAGTCCAACAGACAGGAAACTTCAAGAGTCTGGATCTAGAATGGGCCATGATTTTTGCCTAAGGTGGTATATTTATTTATATTCAAATTTTAAAACTATACTTAAGAGTAATAACTATAATAGACATATGAAGCATTTAGTGTATTCAGAGTTTCAGCAAAATTTAAAAGATCAATTTTATAAACCACTATAAAACTGCTTTCTCATTAGTCTTCTCATCATTTTACCAACGTAGGTAAAAAAAAAAAAAATCCATTAACAAAAAGGGTTTTACAGAAACAGGGTAAACTGTAAATAGCTGAAATATGAAACATATACCTAATTTAATTCAAGAAAGTTAATGGCTGATTTCATATGACTACAGAAAACTGATATATACAATTAAAATACAAAGTCTAACTCTGTCACACATTGGAATATTATTTCAATATAAACAGTATGTAAGGTGTTAATTTAAAAGTTGCTTTTTCATAATTATTCCTTCATAACATATATCTAAAAGCACTAAGACTAAAGATGAAATGTGAGTATCAATTAATAAGATGGGTAAAATCTAAAGAAATTCCTCATGACTCAGCCATGCCACTTTTTCCTGTCCTTTATTTAAGTTCTTTTTATGGATACAAGTATCACAAAGACATAGACACACAAAAAACTCCAAAATAACAACAATAACAAACTTTCTAGCCATCAATATATGACTGCAATGATATTCAGTCTAAGTTAATCCCCAGACATCCAAATTCATGAATAAAAATTCATCAGTTTTAAATACACTGAGCCTATTAAGCAAGAACAAAAGCATATGCACAAAAGAGCTTTTAATATATTTCAAAGCCCACAAGAGCCATGGTCTCATTAAAATTATAAATTACACAAACATGGAATGAAGATTCAAACTGCAGTGCAGCTAAGCAGATTACAGAAAACCCCGCGTTCCATATGATAACACACCATGGCCCTCCCAGATGGGGGCTTGGAACAAAAAGGCCATCACCACAGCTAGGGAAAACCTCCTTGTGATCTCTGGTTTCTGTTCAGCAGATGACAGCCAAATAATATGTTGATTATTCTGTTTGTGCTGCTAAGCTTGTAAGATGGAATAAAAGCGATATGATCTATTGTGAACCCAATGCTAATGTGTTGCTCCACTCATAAATAATATGCTGAATTTATTTTGAAAATATCTTTTATCTGAATTTCAGTTTTTAAATGCATGAATTAAAATAAAAGCCAGGATAAAATTATATTTAATGTGTTGCTTTAAACTAAAAAATGTAGATGACAAGTGAAAAATACCTAAGTGCTTAGCTAAGAGTCAAGTATAATCACCTTTCTTTATTAATAAATTCAGCATTGTGATCAGAGAAAAAATACATTTTCTAGCAGGCAATTATATCTCATGAAATATAAATGTAAAATTAAATAATACAATAATCATTAAGTTAATAATAAACATTATTGACAAGATAAAAACTAAACTACCAGGGTATATAGAAACACTTTGCTGCAATGTAAATAACAGCATATAGAACAAATATCTAAAATATTTTTGAATAATAAAAATATCACTGGAGGCCTTGTGAATGTTCATAACTGGTATACAAATGAATGCTCACAAAAAAAACCTACTTAAGATCAAAATGATGAAAAAGAGGCCTATAAAAATAATTTTCAAATATAATAGTATTTATATTACTTTGGTGACAAAAGTTAATACCTATTTTTTCTCAATTAAATATCCTAAACTTTAACAGAGTAAACTATACCCAAATGAAGTAACTAGAATTGTACGTATAAACACATCACAAAATTTCAAGGATAAACCTTTTTATGAAAGACAGAATTGTTAAAAATATTAAAAAACCGTAACATTTTCCAACCTCATAAATTCTTCACTGAATTTTCTAGTGAAAAGACAATGAAGTACATTATAGGTACAGGTGAAGAGCTTCCTAGGTGCCTCAGTGGTAAAGAATCAGTTCAAATGCAGGAGATATGGGATCAATTCCTGGGTCAGGAAGATCCCCTGAGGAAGATATAGCAGCCCACTCCAGTATCCTTGCATGGAAAATTCCATGGACAGAGGACCTGGCCAGCTATAGTCCACAGGGTCGCAAAGAGTCTGAAGCGACTAACCACGCACGCAAAGTAAACACATAGATCACACACTACTTTCTTCAGGGAGTATTCTGTAGGAAGGATATGATCATGTTCATTTATAAAAGTGCACTTTCTTTTTCTGTCTAGAGACATAGACTGAGTTTAAAAAGAGAAGCAAAACTGCCTAACATGAAAATATAGTCTGAAATTATAGATGCAAGTGATAAAATTACAACACCTTTTATTTTTTTTACAGAAAAACACAGAACATCCTCAGAGTAGACAATCACTTCTTAAGACACAAAAAGCACTAAACATAAATGACAAACTAGATTACTCTAAAGTCATAAACTTGTTCATCGAAAGCACTATTAATAGATTAAAAAGGCAAATCTCAGGACTGGGGAAATATTTGCAATACCTGTACAAAGAAGGACTCATATTCTGAATATATAAAGAACTCCCCAAAACTCAAAGAAAAAAACAGATAGCTCAACAAAAAAGTGGGCAAAGAAGTGAACAGGTACTTCACAAAAGAGACTAATCCAACAGTCAATATACATATGAAAAAGTGTTCTGTTTCATTAATCATTAGCAAACTAGAAATTAAACAACATGAGTCTTAGTACTTTATTATACCCATCAGAATGGAAGGATGAAGAAGATGGGGAAAATGAGGTGTGAGCAAAGACACAGAGCAACTTAAACTCTCACATGAATGTAAACTAGCACAACCATTTCAGAAAACTGGCGATTTTGATTAAAGTTGGAAATAAATAGTTATGATCCAGTAATTTTGCTGCTAGACCTTTGCTCAAAAGAAACATGCAAATATCAATCAAGAGATATGTATTAGAAAGTATATACTTAACATTATATGGAAATCACCCAAATGTCCATTAACAGATTAAAAAATAGTTCTGATATAGTCACAAAGGAATGCAGTAATGAAACTGAACAGACTACAACTACATGCAACAATGTAGATGAATCTCAAGATACAATCTTTAGCAAAGGAAACTAAACATAAAAAATTATACTGTCTAATTCTATATATAAAATACAAAAGCAAAACTGTTATAATCTATAATGTGAAAAGTCAAGGTAGTGGTTATCCTTGTGTAAGGAGGGAAACGGAGGATAGAAGAGAGCATGAAGGTGTCCTCTAGAGTGCTGATAATGTTCCTTTTGCTATCTCGGTGCTGGTTACATGATTGTATTTGGCTTCTGAAAAATTCATTGAGCCATCCATCCACTTATAGTATGTGCACTTTTCCATATATATTCCTTTCTTTAAAAAGGCAATTTTGCACATAAATACAGATACACAAAGGGAGTCAAAATCATTATCATAAGAAATTCAGTAACAAGGAATGGATACAGAGGGGCTTCCCGGATGGCTCAGTAAGAATCTTCATTGCTGCTAAGGTAGGTGACGTGTGTTCTGTCTCTAAGTTGGGAAGACCTGCTGGAGAAGGAAATGGCAACTCACTCCAGTATTCTTGTCTGGAAAACCCCACTGACAGAGGAGCCTGATGGGCTAGATATAGTCCATGGGGTCACAAGAGTCAGACATAACTTAGCAACCAAACAACAGCGACATGTAAATAATCTAAAGATGAAACGAAAAGGTTCATATACTACTTATCTGAAAGATCAGATCTGCAAACCATAAGGTAAGTTCCTGAACTCACAAATGGAGGAGCAACAACGATTTACCCTATTATCCTCCTTCAATTCCCAAACTAAAATACCATATTTTCAGAGATAACTGGCCTCTGTGTTAGGAGTAGCTAAAGGTGCTGCTGCTATTATAACAGTGCTTCTAAAATTGTCTCAGGACTGAAAATTACCCTCATGTGAGAAACTAAAGTATGACAGAAGATAAGGCAAGTATAAAGAATATGTAGGCCATTTTCTCCTGTGCTATCAAATTTCATAAGCTTTTATTATGAAACCTTATTACCTAATTTAATGGGAATCTTTTGAAAACATTCATTTTACTTTTCAGTGAAATTAAAATTCTTTAATATCAATATCCTACAAGTTAGATGAAAATTCATAATAATTTTTTCAATAAATTAAGCTGTTACTGTTGTTGTTTATTCGTTGTTGTCTGACTCTGCGATCCTGTGGACTGCAGCATGCCAGGCTTATTATTTCCCACTTAAATACTATCCCTCACTTATATACTGGAATTAACACAGGACTTAGAGCACTGTTTCTCCCTTATTGAAAAGATGCTTTAAGAAGTCAGCTAAAAGAGATCACCTAAAGATTATATAGCTTATATTTCATTTGTATAATAAATATTTATTCAATGCTAACTATATCCTAGGCTTTCCTGGGGCCCAAGGGTAAAGAATCCACCTGCAATGCAAGAGAGGCATGCAGGAGATTTGGGTTTGATCCCTGGGTCAGGGAGATCCCCTAAAGAAGGAAATGGCAATGTATTCCACAATTCTTGCCTGGAAAATCCCATAGATAGTGGAGCCTGGTGGGCTATAGTCCATGGGGTTGCAAAAGAGTCAGACACAACTTAGCAAAAAAACAACAACCAACTATATCCCAGACTCTGGGGAAAAGGGAATAAAACTGGCTAATTTTATGGAAAATAGAACAGGTTTATCCCTTTCTCTCTCATTTGATTAACAAAACAAAATTATTTTAAATTAATAACATATTCACATATTCAAAAACAATCTAAAAGATATATAGTAGAAGTCCCAACTAGTTTGTTTTCCTTACTCAACAAATAAGATTTAGAATTTGTATACATGTCCAGATTTTCTTTATGCAAATATAAGCAATTATGAATACTGATTTCATTCCTCACTTCCTTTATACAAAAAATAGTTTACTACACACTCTGAACACTGCTTTCCAGGTGGTGCAGTGGTAAAGAATCTGCCTGCCAATGCAAGAGACATGGGTTCAATCCCTGGGTCAGGAAGATCCTCTGGAGGAGGAAATGGCAACCCACTCCAGTATTCTTGCCTGGGAAATACCACAGACAAAGGAGCCTGGCAAGCTACATGACCCGTCCATGGGGTCACAAAGAGTTGGACATGACTAAGAGACTGAGTACTGTTTGAGCGAGCACTGCTTTCTTCAAGTAACAGTGTTCTGAATCTTCATATAGAGAACCTACTTTCTATTTTTAAAGCTGTAGAGTATTTCACTGTACAGCTATGGCAAAGTTCATTTAACCACTGTGACCCCATGGACTATACCCTCCTGACAGGCATTAGGCATGCTTCCATCTGTTGCTACTTCAAATGAAGCTGTAATGAAAACTTTTATGCATGTCATTTTATAACTATTAATACATAAGTATATCTGTAACAAATTCCCAGAACTGGTTCTGAAACAAATGTGTAAATGGCACAGGTCTTTTTCTACAAATTGCTAATTTTTCTTTTATGGGGGCTATGTCATTTTGCTTCCACCACATATACATCTCAGATGTATCCCAGAAAAAGCTAGTCCTCAAAGATGTTCTCATTGGAAAAAACTGTATGACGCTCTTTGCCTCTTTTCCCCCAAATGCACATGTAAAATTTGCTGACTTAATTTTCAAATTGAAAAAAAAATCTCATTGATGTAGGAAATCATAATATTAACACCTAACATGCTTTCTTCCTGATATTTCCTTTCATTTAAAAACAAATACACCCCTCCACTCCAAATGTTTCCTTTAAATTCACATTCAATAATTTATAATTGGAGAAGCAGTCAAACATGCATTTCCCTTTTAAAAGAATGTTTTCCTGAAGCGCTTCAAAGTTTTCAGGAAACCAAATCTATGTTACTTCTATATTTTTATTTACAAAACTATCATTTCAAAGGTGGTTTAATTTTTATGACTGCCATTTTCAACAGGCAGTGTTACATAATACACTGTTTTTATTTCAAACCCTATCCTATTAAATATTTCATAATTAAAAACAGCCACTTGAGTTCACTGGACTTCCTATTTAAGGAATTCTTAAGAGAGGAGGGTTCAATTCCCAGATGGGGAAGATCCCCTGGAGTAGGAAATGGCAATCTGTTCCGGTATTCTTGCCTGACAAATTCCATGGATAGAGGAGCTTCATGGGCTATAGTCCACAGCACTGCAAAAAATCAGACATAACTGAGCATAACACATACACACACACACACACACACACACACACACACACACACACACACAAGTAAATCCAGTTTCAATATTACTGCTTTGTAAGAAAATATGTACGTGGTATTTCTTATTCCATGAATAAGAATATAACAGTATTGATACAGGGAAATTTATGTTGCATTTCAATCATCCATAAATCAGGTTCTAAAATAATCTCAGTCCCCTGGAACAAACTGGCAAGACTAGTTGCTGATCCCAAAGTAAATTTTAAAAAGCACACATTCTATGCCCTTAATCAGTACGAGGCAGAACTATACTTAAAGAGCTCACGTAAGCAATGTATATGTAAATGCTGATTTTTATATTAGAATTAGTATAATGCTCTGGGAGCAAAAAAACAAGATTTAAGAAAGGTAAAACAAAACAAACAAAAAAATGACATCATAAGTAGCACCTGGGACATAGAAGTTTATCGCTCTAGGACAATTTAGGAGAACAGGCCTATACAGCAAATGATCTATGCAGAAATCACATAAATTCTATGAAATGACTGTTGTTCACAAAAACTCTGAGCCATCAAAACAAAACCAAAACAAGTTACATTATACTCAATTTGTCTTGTTCAAGAAAACAAAGGGTACATTTTATATTTCAAAAACATTTTAGAAAAAAACATTCCTATGAAATAAATTTTGGCACATAAAAGGGTAAGATTCAATTATTCATAAATTAACAGATGAGTAATAGTATACCACTTGTTAATAAGAGCCCAGTGAATGAGGAATTATGTAAATAAAATTCTCACTCAAAGTGATAATATACTATAGCTGCCTTCAGAAGATGAACTGTGATAAGGTACAATAACATTTCAGGCACCTTTATATATACAATTCCCTGTGCAAGGCCAGTTATTGGTTAAGAGTCAAAAGAATATCTGATAATTTCTAAAAGCTAGTCATGCAAATTTTCCACTTCAATGACTGGACACACTCAATTCATTTTGTTTTCTTTAAGTTATGACTGCCAAGTAGACAGGCTGGTCTGGTTTCTAGCTCCAACCTATTAAATAACCTTGTATAAGTCACTCAACCTCTCTAGTTCTCCACAGTTGCTTCATCAGTGAAGTGAAATTATATGAAACACAATATGATAGTAAATGGAATCGTGTTAATAAAGTAAACAAAGAATTACTACATTAGGTCCTATATCTGTATGTGTATATATACTATTTTTGAACTGTCACAAGTTACATGGCATTCTACCATATATTTAAGGCCTACACTCAGAAATAATGATCAATTCAGAATCTTTTTCAATATTTAACATGTGTTACTCTCAGGATATAACAACTTTCTCATGTACTCATACTCATAAAATACCACTATAATCATCTATCTTTAACCTGAAAATGACTTTTTCACATGACACATAAAAATCAGCACATGATATGTAAAAGAATGTTCATGACAACGTTAATTACAACAGTCAAACACTAGAAAGAACCCAAACATCCACCAACAACAGAATGAATGAATTCCGTCATATTCATTCCAAAGGAATAACACATGATAATGAAAATAAACAAAATAAAACTGCATGCAACTATGTACATGATCTTCAAAACACAATGCTAGGTAATGGAAGAAAGAATGCATGTGACCCCAGACAACAGCACTCAGCAGGCCCACCTGTGTCCCATACTGCCCCACAGCTGCAGCAGTGTTACACCATAGAAGTTGAGCACTAACCCAAAGAGAAGCACAAAGGTGATCACAGTCTCCAAGTGCAAATCAAGATCCAATCTGAACTCTGAGACTGGGTGGAGGCTCTAGGGGTGCTCACGGCTCCATCACATCTTTCTGTGTCTGTGATCGCAGCTACCACCCCTGCCAGCACTCCTAGACACTACACTGGAGACCCTGTGGTTAATCCTGGTGACAGAGGAGGGTAAGACCTCTGTGGACTGTGAGGACTTCTTCCAATTGTTGGAAGAGGGTACATGCTTAATGATCCTGGAGTTCAAGCAAATTTAGAGCTCCAGCAGGAGTAAGTGCTGTCATATGGCCTAGGCTGGGGGAGAAGCCCAAGCACAGCAAGGACATTGCCCTCATTACCTGGTACATATACAAGCCAACTCTTGAGACCTCTTTGGCCTGAACATCTGCGCCACATTCTACAGGATCTACTCTGTGAGTTGTGACTTTCAAGTACTTGGTCCTAAGAAAGTACTCAGGGAGCTCATCCAGTTGAACCTCCACGGTGCTGCTGCAAGGCCTGGGCCACATGTTGCTGGGAATTTCCTCCACCCTTTGCCATGCAGTGGAGGGGGCTGAGCAGTGACAGTGACAGCAGCAGGGTCACCTCCATCCCTACTGAGAAGGGGCTCTGAGCTTCTGCCCCACACCTGTTCCAAGAGATACCCTGTGAGGATTGCGACAACATCAGGTTTGGAGACCTGCAGGCGGTGCAGACCAGACAACTCACCTGATTTTCCTTATTGCTGCTGGCAGCATCATGATAGGCTCCACTGGCATAATGCTGTCCACGCCTCATGGAAATACATGCCTCGCGAATGCTGTCCTTTCTTAGCCTACTTACTGGCCTTTCTCATCTCCTGAAAGACAACAAGCTTGTCCCTAGACATCCTGATCCCATTCTGACTGCTGATACTTCTAAATTCCCTACAACTCCTCCTTTCCCTAAGCTCTTCAGTACATCGAAGCCAGCCCTCTCTGACTTTACCTTACAATCGAAGCCAGCCCTCTCTGACTTTACCTTACAATCGAAGCCAGCCCTCTCTGACTTTACCTTACAATCTGTTTCTTCATACCCTTCACCTTGAAAATAACAAAAACATTTTCAACAAAAATACGAAAATGTTTATCCAAAAAAAGAATACATATAATCCCAAAAAGATCAAAATGAGGCAAAAAGTGAATATATTGCTGAGGAATACACATAAAAGTGATAAAATTATATAGAGAATTATCTAATTATTAGGAAACTGTTTACCTTAATGAAAAGGAAGATTATACTAAGGGCTTCTGGGATGTCAGTAGTGATCTATGGTTACTGAGTATCTGCTTTATTTATGTTCATTCATTTTACTATACATTTATGTTTCTATATAGTGTTATATTTCATAATAAAAAGGTTTAAAATGATATACTGTCTGAAATAATATAGTCCTAAAGGGAAAAAAGGGAGCTTTTTTTTACGAACAATCTTGTATTTTCTTGGTCTACATTTCAAATTTTTATTGCAATATTTTAAGAATAAGTAAGTTATTATGCCAATTCTCCAGAATCCTAATTAAGAACAGATTTCACAGGCTTTCCAAATGGCCACACAGAAAAAGAAACCAGACCATTAAAGAGTGTAAGATTGGTTATCCTGCTAAATCTTTGCTTAGCTCTATGTTGTATCTGTCACATTTTTTTCTTTTCAAGAAAACATATGCTTACTTAAAAAAAATTTTTTTACATTACATTCAGTTTATCCACTGGATAAAGCTACATTTTTCCAATCTATATTGCATAAAATCTACATTACATTTTATGCAAACTATACTCCAAAAAGTATATAATAATTTAGCTCAAAAGTAGGAAGATAAATATTTTCAACTCTCACAAGTTTAAAAACAATTTTGAAGCTGTTTTAAATACTACATTTGGAAAAACAAATATACAGGGCATTTAAATGATTACATGATTATAAAAGAGATAATACTGATAATAAACTGACAAATTGCAAAAACATGCATACAAATATAATCTAGGAAATCCTAAAAGTTCCATCAATCACAAGCATCCTTTAACATATGTTTGTTACAGCTTTTAGATGTCACTATCCAGGAAGCACACATAATAAAATTTAGAAACAAGACTGTAAGTACTTTCATTAGGCTCCAGATAGCAATACAATGGCAACAGTATTACCCAAAATGAAAACAGAGTTGCTTTCGTTATATACTGTTGTGTTTCTTTCTGTGTAAATGCACTCAAGGATTTCCCACCAGACTGGGTCCAGCTAATCAGTTATTTGCCCATCTATTAAGTGCCATCTTTAAAAAGTTACACTATGTCCAGCAGGGAGCAGTATTACAACATCCATAAGACTTAATGCCAACATGAAACGGACAGACGAAAATGAAGGGGGGAAAAAAAAAACCCACTTACCATAGGTCTTTAAAACAATACACTGACTTTTTACAGTATTTATAGAGCTTCCAGAAAAAAAACATCTAAAGCGTGTTTCAAAGCAAATATAGGTGATCCATAGTACCAGGGTTCCTAAAATAAGAAATCAAAATTATATTAGGCAAAGGTTTCTTTCAGCCATATTTAGTTGAATTAGTACATAATATGACTAAATGTCTCTCACTTACTAAAGTGCCATCTTCCTTAGTGGATCAATTGGATTTTGAAGTCAGATATTCAATGACACTTCGGGTCAAGTGATTTTAAAAAGCAGAATATTGTTTTATTTACCAGAGAATTTAAGTAAACGAAGAAGGTCAGTGGATGACATAATATGTCAATCAACCCAGAGAAAACTGTGGTCAAGGACTTACAGGAGTTGTTAAACCAACCAAATACAGTGTTGATATATCAAGCCCTTCTAAACAATTTGCAGGTTATAGAGAGGATATGACATTCATTCCTTCATGTCAGCATGAATGAATATCTAGAGTTAATTTTGAGAATAAAAAGGCAACAGAGAAGTAGCTTGTAATGCTGGTATGTTAAGATTGATTAGCCAGATATTTACTGAATACAAGGAATGCACATGATACTGTAAAAAAATTCTATGACCAGTCACAATATGTCAAAGCAAAAACATACTATGTTTTATATTCTAGATGTCAAAACCTGCCTCATATTCAATGATAATAACTCCATGTCAGTTCTTATGACTGAAGAAATAATGTATCATCGCTTTCTTTTTCTTTTTATTTTAGGCCACACCATGCAGCATGCAGGATCTTAGTTCCCAGACCAGAGACTAAACCTGTGCCCCCTGTATTGAGAGTGTGGAGTCTTAACCACTGAACCACCAGGGAATCCTGATGTATTACCACTTTTACCTGAAACATTAGTTTGCCTTATGTATGTTTACATGCAAAATTTCATTGTTTACACTAAAAACCTAATTTTTGCCATTAAAAAAAATAACATGAATATTTACCTTGAAATAGATATATAATAAAGCAGTTTATATAATACAAGTAACATTTACTTGAAATTTAATAAATAATCCTACTATTTTCTTCAGAGAAAATGACATGAGAGAAAATGATCTGATGGCTGGTAGAAACAAAGATATTAAGGAGATTCTGATGAATGTGCAGAAAGAAGTAAATAGGTAGATTCTCCATCATCTTAGAGAACATATGTGTCAAGAACAGAATGATCCAGAAATAGGAAAACTGAAGGGGCTTCTGGTGAAGTCTCAAAAATGGAATGAGACATTATTGAATAGGACAGGAAAGGAAGTCTTTGTTACAATGTAGCAAAACTGAAATGTATTCTAATATTGTGTGAAAAGGAGAACTTAAAAGTGATAAACCTGGATGTTTCGTTGAGATTTCCAAACAAAATACTGAAGGCACATACGGCTTTCTCCTTGCTGCTTACGGTAAAATGTGAAAGAGAGGGTAATAAACTGAGGAAGGATAAAGAAAAGGAGATAAATTGAGGAAGTTAAGCAAAAAGAAATCATTACTCAATGATTTAGAAAATGTTTAGCGTGTCTAGACTGCAAAAAAAGGTTAACATCACAAATTATTAGGAAAATGCAAATCAAAACCACAAATGAGATACAACTTCAAACTCATTAGAATGGCTATCACCCAATAAAGAGCCAAAGTTGCTAGGACATAAGAGAAAATGGAACCTCTGTGTATTGCTAGAAGAAATGCAAAATGGTTAAGTCACTGTGGAAAATACATTGGCAGGTCTTCACAAAGTTAAACATATAATTCAGCAATTCTACTCCTACGTATATACCTAAACAAACTCTAACAAATACTCAAACTCCAACATTCATTATATTGTCCATAATAGGCAAAAAGATGGAAACAGGACAAGTGCCTGCCAACAGCTGTATGGATAAACAAAATGTGCTATATACACACAATGAAATATTATGCAGCCATAAAAAGGAGTGAAGTTCTGAAACAT
Organism: Neotragus moschatus; assembly: GCA_006410615.1. Lineage (NCBI taxonomy): Eukaryota > Metazoa > Chordata > Mammalia > Artiodactyla > Bovidae > Neotragus > Neotragus moschatus. Next base: position 4,600,108 of record SJYA01002280.1, on the reverse strand, counting down.
GCTATAAGATGGAAACACTGCTAAGTGAAAAATAGTATGCAAGTGTTAACAAAGAACAAATATTACATGATTCCTTATGTGAAGTATGTAAACAGGCAAACTGTCTCTCTCACAGAGACAGGAAATAACACAAAGCTACCAGAGACTGCAGTGATGGAGTGGGAAGTTACTGCTCAATGAGTAGTGTTTTCTTTTGGGATAATGAAAAAGTTCTGGAAAAAGATAGTGACATTGTTTACACATCATAAATATAGCTAATGCCATCGAACTGCACACTTTAAAAAATGATTTTAATAATAAATTTTGTATTATGTATTTTGGGGGCTTCCTTGGTGGCTCAGACGGTAAAGAATCCGCCTGCAATGTGGGAGACTGTCAGGAAGCATTTAACAGGAAGCTTCCTGTGTGCTCTTCTGGATCTGTCATGAATCCTCTGTCCCTTATTAATTCCTGAATATACAGGAATTAAGTCGAGTAGGCTGAAGAATGCATGCATTTCCTCCATTAGTTTTTCCATATAGTGATAAGTAATTATTTATGACCCTATTCCTTTTTATGAACCATATGGTAAAAGTGATTATTTACAACCCTCTCTCTTTGATATGGATTGTCTTATGATAATTTGTAAGTCTGTACTTTTGATTTTTATCTCTGCTGAAAATAGCTACCTTGTAAGACAGTATATATATCCACACTATGTTGAATAAAACACCTTCACTCCATCAGAGCTTGGGTCTGTCTTTCTTTCCTTCTCTCTCTCTCTCTCTCTCTCTCTCAGGCTAATTCTTCAGAGTGCAGAGGCCCACTGAGCTCACTTTCTTGCCTGGGCTTCTAAGACCCTCTCGAGAAGGCACACTGTGCCTTCACCCCCCCTCACCACCCGGTGCCTACGTGTGGCAGTGCAAGCCCTGTGTCAAAGTGGTTTATTGGTTTTCTGTATAAACCAAGGTATATCAGCCTCTTTTTCTCTTACTTTTTTTTTTTTTTTTCCAAATCCACACTTTTATTTATTTTCAAGAATTTTAAATTCTCGAAGGGTACAGCATCACATGAATTCTGTGTCCAATGGCCTTAGCAGGAAGGTTGCTTCGGAATTTGGCACAAACCATGCCACTGTTTCCATGAGCTCGAGTGATCTTTCCTCAGATTACTCTGGTTTTATTAGGTTTTCCATCAGGAGTTACTCTGTTGTTCTTTGTTTTGTACACATAAGCATATCTCTTGCCTAAATAGAATTTAGTTTCATCTCGAGCATATACACCTCAATTTTCAGGAGAGCAGTGTGTTCCCTTTGGTTCCGTAGACTCCGTTTACAGCCAGCAAAAATGGCCTTGGACCACAGCCTTCCAGACATATTTGTCGTTTTAGAAGTCCCATTCCCAGCAGGCCTTCACAGGGTCCAAGATAGCTGAAAGAGCTCTCTTTTACTTTCTGTCAACTCCGGACCACCAGGTTCCAGTCTACTAAAGGACCTCAACAGGAGACCCAGGTTTGATCCCTGGGTTGGGACAATCCCCTGGAGGAAGGCATGGCAACCTACTTCAGTTATTCTTGCCTGGAGAATCCCCATGGATAGAGGAGCCTGGCAGGCTACTGTCCATGGGGTTACAAAATGTTGGACATGACTGAGCAACTAAGCACACATGCATACTTTTATCACAAAAAGCTTTTTTCCTATGAAAAAAGGGACCAAGATCTTGAGTTAGCTGAGAAAGTTAACATACATAATGACTTCAATTAGAGAATTAAGACCGGGATACTGATAAGCTCTAAACTGAACAATTCAAAAGTTTAGTGAGGGAAAATAATCATCATATATGACAATAACTCATTAATTTCATATGAGTTTATTTAGGAAATGTTAATAGAAAAAAGAGCCTGGTGTGCTGCAGTCCATGGGGTCACAAACAGTTGTACACAACTTAGCAACTAAACAAATAAAATAGAAAAAGGAAGCATGACTTGCTCTTCACATTTTTTAAAAATAATCTTAGAATATCAAACAGACTACAAAATTAATTTCAAATATTTCATTCTAGAGAATGACAAAACTGTAATACAACACAGACTTTAACTTGTTTTTAACCTTCCATTTTCGGGAATGAAAAAATACAAAAGGTAAGAATATGCCCTTAAAACCCAAAAGATTTTTTAAAGAAAATATTTTTCAATGATTAAAAATCTTATTTCATTGCTGGACAACTCTGATAGAAAGTTCTTTAATCTGAGTTGAAGATGAAATTTCTATGTTCTGGAGAAACAAAGGTGTCTAATTTCTCTTTCACAAGGTTAAGACAGGTCTTCTGAAACTCAAAATCATTCATCTCTGAGTTAAATATGTCCCACTTATTGTCCATTTTTCATATCACAGTCTCTAACCATACTGCTTTCTCTGAATTTACTCATTTTAGCAAGACAAATATGCCTCATTGCTTAGGCAAATATCCAACCATAAACTGGCTAAATAAAGGACAAATTTAGAAGGATACGAATGCTGAATTTGGGCCCAGGTACAAACAGTAAATAAAAGCCTGAATTTTGTCATGACACAGTTCATTATTGTCATGAAACCGAGCTCTATCATTTACTAGCTATTTGACAATGATAGTTAATTTTACGTGTCAACTTGACTGGGCCATGCAGCGTCAAGATATCTCTGTTCAGTTCAGTTCAATTCGGTCACTCAGTCATGTCTGACTCTTTGCGACCCCATGGACTGCAGCACGCCAGACCTCCCTGTCCATCACCAACTCCAGGAGTTTGCTCAAACTCATGTCCATCAAGTCAGTGATGCCATCCAACCATCTCATCCTCTGTCGTCACCTTTTGCCTCTGCCTTCAATCTTTCCCAGTGTCAGGGTCTTTCCCAATGAGTCAATTCTTTGCATCAGGTTTGATCAAACATTATTCTGGGTGTTACGATGAGGGTGTATTTGGATTACATTAACATTTGAATCCTTAGACTAAGTAGACTGTCCTCCCTAATGTGGGCAGACCTCATCCAATTCACTGAAGGTCTGAGTAGAATGAAAGGCTGAGCCTTAGACCACTAAGAGGGAGTGAAAAGCATCAACATATTATTAGAGATTCTGAAAACTTTCTAAAAGAGCATAACACTGATAGGTAGAACATGACCAAAAGAGCAACAGTCTAGCATAGTGTTTAGTAAACTATGGTTCACAGGGCAAATTTTCAAGGCTACCCCCTGCTGTTGTATACCCTGCAAACTAAGACTGGTTTTTATACTTTCAAATGGCTCAAAGAAAAGAAGGATATTTTGCAACATGTTAAAACTATATGAAATTCAAATTTTAATTTTCATAAGCAAAGCGTTAAGACACAGCTGTACTCATTTTCTAATAGAAAATTGCATTTTAATGGTAGTGTTAAAAAGGGATGAAAAGAGGACATGTGGCCTGCAAAACCTAAAATACTTACCATTTGGTTTCCTAAAAAGCATGTTGACACCTGGCCAACTACATGCACAGGATGTTTAGGAAAGATGGAACTTTTCTTCCTGTAGCAAGGGCTGAATCAATATTTGAGGAGGATAAAAATGGTTTAACCTGTCTGAGAGGAAGTTAGGTGAAAGAAAGTATGGTGGCTGAAAATCTAGGATAGGAGCCTCCTTATCAGGCTATTAGAAAAAGGCCTGTCCTATCTGTTTGTTCTCTGCTTATCCACCTTGATCAAAACACATCAATAAGTAAGTCCTACCTATACCCAAAGCAACCTACAGATTTAGTGCAATCCCTATCAAAACACTCATGGTATTTTTCACAAAACTGGGACAAAGAACTTGGTAATTTATATGGAACCACAAAAGACCCTAAACAGCCACAACAACCTCAACAAAAAAAGAACAGGTGAAGGTATCACACTCACTGACTTCAGACTATATTACACAGCTACAGTAATCAAAACAGTATGGTACTGGCACCAAAACAGAACTAAATATCAGTGGAACATAACGAAGAGCCCAGAAATAAACCTACACATCTATGGTTAACTAATAAAACAACAAATTAAAAAACAAAGGAGGTAAGAACCTACAATGGAGAAAAAAACAGTCTCTTATACAGTGACACTGGGAAAACAGGAACAGCTAGGTGTAAAGGAATGAAATTAGAACATTTTCCCATACCATATATAGAAATAAAATCAAAATATATTAAAGACCTAAATCTAAGACCAGAAACCACAAAACTCCTAAAAGAAAATAGCAATACACTGTTTGACATAAATTACAACAATATTTTTTAGATCTGTCTCCTAAAGCAAATGGAACAATAGCAAAAATAAACAAACTGGATCTAATGAAACTTAAAAGCTTTTACAGAGCAAAGGAAATCACTGACAAACAAAAAGAAAATCTACTAAATTGGAGAAAATATTTGCAAATGATATGACTGATAAGGGGTTAATATCCAAACTATATAAACAGCGTAAACAATTCAAAATAAAAACAAAAAAACCCAAACAACCCAATTTTTTAAATGCACAGAATAAAAAAAAAAATGCACAGAATATCTGATAGATTTTTGAAAGAAGACATACAGATGACCAACAGGCACAAGAAAAGCTGCTCAATATGAGTAATTAGAAGAAAAATGTCCGTCAAAACCACAATGAGATATCACCTCACAACTGTCAGAAAGGCTATCACCAAAATAGACCACAAATAACAAATGTCGGTCAGGAGTTTGAGAAAAGGGAATTCTCATATGCTGGTGGTGAGAATGTAAACTGCTACAGTCATTAAGAAAACAGTATGGAGATTCCTCAAAAAACTTAAAATAGAACTATAAGATTTAGCAATTCCACTCCTGGATATACATTCAAAGAAGCCAAAAACACACAATTTGAAAAGATATATGCACTCCATTGCTCATTAGTCAGTTCAGTCGCTCAGTTGTGTCCATCTCTTTGCGACCCATGGACTGCAGCGTGCCAGGACTCCTTGTCCATTACCAACTCCCAAAGCTTGGTCAAACTAATGTTCATCGAGTCAGTGATGCCATCCAACCATCTCATCCTATGGCGTCCCCATCTCCTCCTGCCTTCAATCTTTCCCAGCATCAGGGTCTTTTCCAATGAGTCAACTCTTCATATCAGGTGGCCAAAGTATTGGAGCTTCAGCTTCAGCCTCAGTGCTTCCGATGAATGTTCAGGACTGATTTCCTTTAGGATGGACTGGTTGGATCTCCTTGCTATCCAAGAGACTCTCAAGAGTCGTCTCCATCACCACAGTTCAAAAGCATCAATTCTTAGGCACTCAGCTTTCTTTACAGTACTACTCTCACATCCATCCACGACTACTAGGAAAACCATAGCTTTGACTAGACGGACCTTTGTTGGCAAAGTAATGTCTCTGTTTTTTAATATGCTGTCTAGGTTGGTCATAGCTTTTCTTCCAAGTAGCAAGCATCTTTTATTAATTTCATGGCTGCAGTCACCATGTGCAGTGATTTTGGAGCCCAAGAAACTAAAGTCTGTCACTGTTACCGTTTTCCATTGCTCATAGCAGGATTATTTACAATAATCAAGAAAAGAAAGCAATGTAGTCTCAATCAACAGATGAATGGATAAGGAAGATATGAAAATGCAATTTTTCCATTTGCAACAACATAAATGGTCCAGGAGTGTACTTTACTTAATGAAGTAAGTCAGACAGAGAAAGATAAATACTGTATGTTATCAATTAACATGAAATCTAAAAGTAAAGTGAATGAACACACAAAATGGAAACAGACTCACAGATATAAACTAGTGGTTACTAGTGTGGAGGGGCTGGGATAAGGGAAAACAGGGGTAAGGGATTAAGAGGTAAAAACTACTGTGGATAAAGTAGAGGAGCTACAAGGATATATTGAACAGTAAGGAAATACAGCCAATATTTTATAATAAATTTAAATAGAGAATAATCTATAAAAATACTAAATCACTGTATTATACACTGAAACTAACATATTACTATAAATCAACATGCTTTAACAACAACAACAAAATAATACTAAGTCCTACCTACCCACAAGGAATTTCCATCAGGAGTCTTTCCAGTTATAAAGATTTGCTAAAAGAACAAAATAAGAAAAAAGTCCATTCCAGTTATCTATATTATTCAACTAGTCATATATCAATACAAATGAACAACTAAAGATTACCAACATTTAAGAAAATCACAAGAATGAAAAAGAAGGACCATAATGAAACACAAAACAAGTAACTCTGGAGAAATCAGAGGTAATTCATGGAGGAAAAGAAGATAATTGTATTTAACACCTTCAGAGATATTAGGTAAGATACTGTATTTAAAAGACAATGGGCATATAAAAGAGCAAAATTAAAAGAACAAAGATGAAAATTTAAAGAAATTTAAAACAATGCCAGTACAGCACCACCTTCCCCATGTATACAAAAAACATAAACTTCGAAACCAAAGTTGAAGAAATATAAAAGAGGGTAATGACCTCTCTAAAATGTTATAGGAAAAGACTACTTTCTCCCATCCAAAACACACACACACACACACACACACACACGAGAAAAAAAATGGAAAGAACCCAGGGAATACAGAGCAGGAAAAGAAAAATAAATAGATCCTTAGACACATCTTTGATGTAGAGCAGAGGTTGTGAGACTAGGGCCCAATAAGCCAAATCCTACTCACTGTATTTTAGCAAATAAGGTTTTACTGGAACACAGTCATGTTCATTTATTTATATATTGTCTAAAGTTGCTTTTTTGCTACAACCACAGTGCTAAGTAGTTGCAACAAGGACCATATGATCTGCAAGGCATGAAATAATTAATTTTGGTTTTCATAAAAAAATTTGCTGAATATTGATTTAGAGTTATATAGCAGCAACTTGGTAAAAAGTAGCTTTTAAATTTAAATAACTAAAACAAAGTTAAAAATTCAGTTCTCAGACATAGCAGCCACATTACAAGTATTCAAACATCAAATGTATTTAATGGAAAACGTATGCCTGCAATGTGGGAGACTCGGGTTCAATTCCTGGGTCAAGAAGATCCCCTGGAGAAGGAAATGGCAATCCACTCCAGCACTCTTGCCTGGAAAATCCCATGGACGGAGGAGCCTGATAGGCTACAGTCCATGGGGTCACAAAGAGTTGGACACGACTGAGCAACTTCACTTTCACTTTTCACTTTCATACCGGTCAGTGTAGATATAGAATATTTCCATCAACACAGGTAGCACTACCTGGAAATTATTATAGATTACAGCTATATTTTAATTCCTGTTTCTAAAAGTGCTACAATGGAGGGGCGGGCAGTCAAGATGGTGAAATAGGTCACAGAATTCATCTCTCCTCACAAGTGCATCAAAGATATGTCTGCTGCTGCTGCTGCTAAGACACTTCAGTCATGTCCAGCTCTGTGCGACCCCATAGACAGTAGCCCACCAGGCTCCCTGTCCCTGGGATTCTCCAGGCAAGAACACCGGAGTGGGCTGCTACTTCCTTCTCCAAAGCATGAAAGTGAAAAGTGAAAGTGAAGTCGCTCAGTCGTGCCCAACTCTTAGCGACCCCATGGACTGCAAGCTACTAGGCTCCTCCATCCATGGCTACAAATGGAAATTTCTCAGAGCACCTGCTGAACATTAGTGGAAGACTTCGGATACCTAACAGGGCAAGAAAAATCCCCTCACAACCGGGTAGAAAAAAGACAGACAGACAGAAAGGAGGAATCAAAAGAGACCAGCACCCCTGGTGGGAATCAAAAAAGAGACCTGCACCCCTGAAGGTAAGGAGAGGTTCCTGCACCAAGAAAAATCACCTCATGGTGGAGGAAGTCAGCTGGCACAAAAAGGCAACTTTAGGGGATCATGGAAGAACACAAAGGACAGATAGCAGAAGAAACTGTGAACAAGATGAAAAGTTAACCCTCAGAATGGGAAAAAGTATTCACAAGTGAAGCAACTGAAAAGAAAATAATCTCCAAAATATACAAACAGCTCATGCAGCTCAATATTAAAAATAAAAAAAAATTAATCAAAACATAGGTGGAAGACCTAAATGATATTTCTCCAAAGACATAAATAGCCAACAAATACATGAAAAGATGTTCAACACCACCAGACAGTCAACACCCAAATCAACTATATTATTTTCAGTTGAAGACAAAAAAGCTCTGTATGATCAGCAAAAACATGATTGAGAGCTGACTGTGGCTCAGGTCACGATCTCCTTATTGCAAAATTCAGGCTCAAACTGAAGAAACTAAGGAAAACCACTAGGCCATTCAGGTATGACCTAAATCAAATTCCACATGACTTCACAGTGGAGGTGTTAAGATTAGATCTGGTAGACAGAGTACCTGAAGAACTATGGATGGAGGTTCATAACACTGTACAGAAAACAGTGATCAAAACCATCCCAAAGAAAAAGAAATGCAGGAAGGCAAAGTGGTTATTTGAGGAAGCTTTACAAATAACTGAGGAAAGAAGAAAAGTGAAAGGCAAGGAAGAAACGGAAAAGATATACCCAACTGAAGGGAGAGTTCCAGAGACAGAAAGAAGAGATAAGAAGGCCTTCTTAAATGAACAATGCAAATACACAGAGAAAAACAACAGAATGGGGAAGACTAGATATCTCTTCAAAAAAACTGGAGAAATCAAGGGAACATTTCATGCAGAGATGGGCATCATAAAGGATAGAAATGGCAAGGACCTAAAAGAAGCAGAAGACATTAAGAACAGATGGCAAGAATACACAGAAATATGCAAAAAAGGTCTCAATGACCTGGATAACCACGGCGGTGTGGTCACTCACCTAGAGCTGGACATCCTAGAGTGTGAAGTCAAGTGGGCCTTAGGAAGCATTACTACAAACAAAGCTAGTCGAAGTGATGGAATTCCAGCTGAGTTATTTAAAAACCTTAAAAGACGATGCTGTGAAAGTGCTGCACTCAACAAGTCAAGATTGGAAAAGGTCAGTTTTCATTTCAATTTCAAAAAAGGGCAATGCCAAAGACTGTTCAGACTACCCTACAGTTGCCCTCATTTCACATGCTACCAAAGTTATGCCCAAAATCCTTCAAGCAAGTCTTCAGTAGCACATCAACTGAGAACATCCAGAGGTACAAGCTGGATTTAGAAAAGGGAGAAGAAGAGATCAAATTGCAACATTCCTTAGATTATGGAAAAAGAAAGAGAACTTCAGAAAAATATCTACTTCTGCTACACTGACTACACTAAAGCTTTTGACTGTGTAGATCACAACAAACCAAGGAAAGTTCTAAGAGATGGCAGTATCAGAACACCTTACCTGTCTCATAAGAAACCTGTAATCGGGTCAAGAAGCAACAGTAAAAACCGGACATGGAACAGCTGACTGGTTCAAAACTGGGAAAGGAGTACCACAAGGCTATATATTGTCATCCTGCTTATTTAACTTCCATGAAGGGTGTATCATGCAAAATGCTGGGCTGTTTGAGTCCAAAGCCGGAACCAAGACTGCCAGGAGAAATATCAATAACCTCAGATATGCAGATGATACCACTCTAACGGGAGAAAATGAAGAGGAACGAAGAGCTTCTTTAAAACTCAACATTCAAAAAACTAACATGGCATCTGGTCCTATCACTTCATGGCAAATAGATGGGGAAATAGTGACAGACTTCATTTTGGGGGGCTCCAAAATCACTGCAGATGCTGA
>SJYA01002280.1:4561308-4586236 GCA_006410615.1 Neotragus moschatus | reverse complement strand
TGAGTTTGAGTAAACTCCTGGAGTTGGTGATGGACAAGGAGGCTTTGTGTGCTGCAGTCCATGGGGCAGCAAAGGGTCGGACACAACTGAACTGAACTGAAAGAGCCTCTTGATGAGGATGAAAGAGGACAGTGAGAAAGATGGTTTGAAACTTAACATTCAAAATTTAAGATCTGGCATCCGGTTCCATCACTTCATGACAAATAGCAGGGGAAAAAGTGGAAGCAGTGGGTTTATTTTCTTGGGCTCCAAAGTCACTCAGATGGTGACTGCAGTCATGAAATTAAAAGATGCTTGTGCCTTAGAAGAAAAGTTATGATAAATCTACACAGTGTATTAAAAAGCAGAGGCATCGCTTTGCCACCAAAGGTCACCATAGTCACAGCTATGGTTTTTCCAGTGGTCATGCACAGATGTGAGAGTTGGACCATAAAGAAGACTGAGCACTGAAGAATTGATGGTTTTGAATTGTGGTGCTGGAGAAGACTCTTGTGGTGCTCTTCCTGGACTGGAAGGAGATCAAATCAATCAATTCTAAAAGAAATCTGTTCTGAATATTCATTGGAAGGGCTGATGCTGAAGGTCCAATACTTGGACCACTTATTGCAAAAAGCTGACTCACTGGAAAAGATCTTGATGGTAGAAAAAACTGAAAGCAAAAGAAGGAGGGGGCAGCAGAGGATGGTTAGACAACATCACAGACTGAAAGGACATGAATTTGAGCAAACTCTGGGAAATAGTGGAGGACTGAAGCTTGGCATGCTGCAGTCCATGGGGTCTCAAAGAGCTGAATAGGACTGAGCAACTAACAACAACAAATGGTAAGAGTATGACTTTTGTATATTTTGAGTTACAGCCCTTGATCAAGTGTGTCCTTGCAATTATCTTCCCCCAGTCTGTGGCATGTCTTCTCATTCTCTTGATACTGTCCTTCACACAGCAGAAGTTTTTAATTTTAATGAAGTCCAACCTGTCCACTCTTTCTTTTACAGATGATGTCTTTGGTGTATCTAAAAAGTCATTACTATCCCCAAGGGATCAGTGAACAAAAATGAACTGGAATGGGCAAATGGACGAATTTAACTCATGACCATTATATCTACTACTCTGGGCAAGAATCTCTTAGAAGAAATGGAGCAGCCCTCATAGTCAACAAGAGAGTACAAACTGCAGTACTTGGGTGCAGTCTCAAAAATGACAGAATGATCTGTTCGTTTCCAAAGCAAATCATTCAATAACACAGTAATCCAGTTTATGTCCCAACCACTAAAGCTGAAGAAGCTGAAGCTAAACAGTTCTATGATGACCTACAAGACATTCTAGAACTAACACCAAGAATAGATGTCCTTTTCATCACAGAGGACTGGAATGCAAACATGGGAAGTCAAGAGATACCTGGAGTAACAGGCAAATTTAGCTTTGGAGTAGAAAATGAAGCAGGAAAAAGGCTAACAGAGTTTTGCCAAGAGGATGCACAGGTCATAGCAAACACCCTTTTCAAACAACACAAGAGACAACTCCACACATGAACATCACCAGATGGTCAACACCAAAACCAGACTGATTATATTCTTTGCAGCTAAAGATGGAGAAGCTCTATACAGTCAGCAAAAATAAGACCAGGAGCTGCTGGTAGCTCAGATCATGAACTCCTTATTGCCAAATTCAGACTTAAATTGAAGAAAGTCGGAAAAACTACTAGACCATTCGGGTATGACCTAAATCATTTGATGATTTAGTGCAAGTGACAAACAGATTCAAAGGATCTGATAGACAGAATGCCTGAAGAGCGATGGACAGAGGTTCATGACATTGTACAGGAGATGATGATCAACACCATCCCCAAGAAGAAATGCATAAAGGCAAAATGGTTATCTGAGGAGGCTTTATAAATAGCTGTGAAAAGAAGAGAAGTGAAAGGCAAATGATAAAAGGAGAGATGATTCCACCTGATTGCAGAGTTCCAAGAAAAGCAAGGAGAGGTAACAAAGCCTTCCTCAGTGATTAATGCAAAGAAATAGAGGATAACAATAAAATGGGAAAGATTAGAGATCTCTTGAAGAAAATTAAGAGAAACCAAGGAAACATTTCACACAAAAATGAGCACCATAAAGGAAAGAAATGGTATGGACCTAACAGAAGCAGAAGATATTAAGAAGAGGTGGCAAGACACAAAAAACAACTACACACAAAAGATCATCATGACCGAGCTAACCATGATGGTGTGATCACTCACCTAGAGCCAGACATCCTGGAATGATAAGTGAAGTGGGCCTTAGGATGCATCACTATGAACAAAGCTAGTGGAAGTGATGGAATTCCAGCTGAGCTCTTTCAAATCCTAAAAGATGAGGCTGTGCAAGTGCTGCATTCAATATGCCAATAAATTTGGAAAACTCAGCAACGGCCAAAGGACTGGAAAAGGTAAGTCTTCATTCCAATCCCAAAGAAACACAATTCCAAAGAATGCTGAAACTACCACATAATTGCACTCATCTCACACGCTAGCAAAGTAATGCTCAAAATTCTCTAAGCCAAGCTTCAATAGTATATGATCAGAGAACTTCCAGATGTTCAAGCTGGATTTAGAAAATGCAGAGGAACCAGAGATAAAACTGCCAACAACCACTGGATCATTGAAAAAGCAAGAGAGTTCAAGAAAAACATCTATTTCCGCTTTACTGACCATGCCAAAGCCTTTGACTGTGTGGATCACCGGTAGAAAATTCTTAAAGAGACGGGAATACTAGACCACCTGACCTGCGTAATGAGAAATCTGTATGTAGGTAAAGAAGCAACAGTTAATAACGGACAGGGAACAACAGACTGGTTCCAAACTGGGAAAGGAGTATGTCAAGGCTGTATACTGTCACCGTGCTCATTTAACTTACATGCAGAATACATCCTGAGAAACGCTGGGCTGGAGGAAGCACAAGCTGGAATCAAGATTGCCGGGAGAAATATCAATAACCTGAGGTATGCAGATGACACTACACTTATGGGAGAAAGCGAAGAGGAACTAAAGAGTCTCTTGATGAAAGTGAAAGAGGAGAGTGAAAAAACTGGCTTAAAGCTCAACATTCAGAAAACTAAGATCATGGCATCAGGTCCCATCACTTCATGGCAAATAGGTGGGGAAACAGTGGAAACAGTNGAAGAGGAACTAAAGAGTCTCTTGATGAAAGTGAAAGAGGAGAGTGAAAAAACTGGCTTAAAGCTCAACATTCAGAAAACTAAGATCATGGCATCAGGTCCCATCACTTCATGGCAAATAGGTGGGGAAACAGTGGAAACAGTGACAGACTTTATTTTCTTGCACTCCAAAAATCACAACAGATAGTGACTGCAGCCATGAAACTAAAAGACCCTTGCTCCTTGGGAGAAAAGTTATGACCATCCTAGACAGCATATTAAAAAGCAGAGACATTACTTTGCCAACAAAGGTCCGTCTAGTCAAAGCTATGGTTTTTCCAGTAGTCATGAGATTTGGACTATAAAGAAAACTGAGCACCTAAGAATTGATGCTTTTGAACTGTGGTGATGGAGACGACTCTTGAGAGTCTCTTGGATAGCAAGGAGATCCAACCAGTCCATCCTAAAGGAAATCAGTCCTGAATATTCATCGGAAGGACTGAGGCTGAAGCTGAAACTCCAATACTTTGGCCATCTGATGCAAGGAACTGACTCATTAGAAAAAACCCTGATGCTGGGAAAGATTGAAGGCGAGAGAAGGGGACGACAGAGGATGAGATGGTTGGATGGCATCACTGACTTGATGAACATTAGTTTGAGCAAGCTTCGGGAGTTGGTGATGGACAAGGAGTCCTGGCATGCTGCAGTCCATGGGGTCGCAGAGATGGACACGACTGAGCGACTGAACTGAACTGATGATAATGTTGTACCAAAGATTATATGTTAACTTCAGGAATGCATTGGTGCACATCTTCCTGGATTGTAGTTAAAGCTGAAAAACAATTTTTCACTTTAGAAAACTAAAGGCTGAAGTAAATAGAGTAGAAAATAAGCGAATATGTAGTAAATAAATCCATACAAATTCTATATTTGTGTACTTCAAAGTTTTCAGAGCAGCAAACTGTCTAAGAAGTTCCTATTTGTTATTGGAGTGCTTTGTCACTTTCTGTTTTGGTCTTCTTGAGTACTTACTACAGGGCAATATTAACATATATTGTTCACTGTGATCATTTTAACTGATATGTTGTTATCTATGTGTTAATCTTATCTCCTCCAAATGAGAACAGTTTTTTTTTTTCACTTTGCCCTAAAATAACAAGTTTAGGTCCAAGCAGATAGTAAACCCTCAACAGCTACTTACTGAATGATTGGCATCACAGAATTATACTGGTGAGACTCTAAATGAAAGCACCTAAAGCCTGATCAAGCTTTCCAGTTGATATATTGTTAAACTGCAACGCTTTTTTTTTTCCTGAACATTTTTCCTTAAAAAACAAAAACCTACCCAAGTGAAAAACTCAAGTCACTATGTAGCAATATAATCTCAAAGAGAATCAGCCAAAGTTTTTACAAGTCACTGAGATTTAAAACAATTCAATGGCAAGAGTTTCCATGAAGTTTTGATGTATTTTATTAGCATCATAGATCAGTCAAAATCAACAATTAGTATTAGTGCAAGCATAACTTGGGACTCTTTTAGTTTACACATTTGTCAATCATGAATGTCTTCAAAGATTACTTACTCCAACCCCCTACTCCATGCCCAGCTCAAAATTTTGAAAACAAAATTTAAATCCAAGGATTCAAGGCTTTTTTCCAAAATCTACATGTAACCTTTTTACATGTAAAATGTAAAATTTTCTCATCATGTAAAATTCCTATTCTAATAAACTCTGGATTCAGAGTTCACAGATCACTTGAAAAAGAAAGCATATACACATCTAATTCTTACTAGTTTTTCGGGTTAAAAAAAAAAAAAAANTCTGACTCGATGGACGTTAGTGTGAGTGAACTCCGGGAGTTGGTGATGGACAGGGAGGCCTGGCGTGCTGCGATTCATGGGGTCACAAAGAGTCGGACACGACTGAGCGACTGAATTGAACTGAACTGAATGATCTTACCTTCTCTGTTACTTTTATCTTCATAATATTTGGCATTTTTTTCTCTGTAGACTCAATTTCCTAGTATTCCAGTCATTTCTAAACCTTTCCAGTTTGCCTTCTGTAACACCCATTTCATACAAAATGCACTCTTAATATCTTTAAATCTTATCATTAAGTATTCTATTAAAACATTTAACATTAAGTGAGGATTTACTGTGTGCTGGCATCATACCAAGTCCTTAATGTGTATTTTATCATTTGATTTAACAGTAGTCAGATGAGGCGTCTGTGTGTTACAGAAGATGAAATTTTGAGAGAAGCCAAGTGACTTATCCAAGGTCATGCACCTAGTAGCTGAGAGGTACAATCAAGTTTTTCTGACATTAAATCATTTTATACTAAAGCCTGATAACTCATCTTAAAAATTCTTTCTGTAGTGAGTTATACATCTTTAGTTATTCTTCTTCTATATCATATTATTACTGACTTTCTAGTTATTTCCATCATTTATTAGAGATGATCATGACCTTCAACCTCAAAAAGGCATTGAACATTGGCCAGTAACTTTTTGTGTATGTTAATCACCTCCTTTTCATTTGCATTAACCTCAGTGGCCTTTTAAAACTCTTTTGTTCTCAAACATCAGATAGTACCACTTTTTCCTTCTTTTCCTAGAATGAATTATTTCATGCAGAAATAAGAATCTGTCTCATAATAAACAACTTCCCACCATCAATCCTCAAAGCTTAGCTCTATTCACAAATAGAAAGATGAGATGTGTCTTCCCCTGTTAGAGAATCATCCTTGCAACCTGCACTGCAGATCTTTTCTCCTACTACCTTTCAAAGTACCTGGCAATATAAATTTTTATTCCTTATCACTACTACCTTTAATTTCTTTCCTATGTGCACTTGTTTTTCAAAGGAAGAAATTCTTCCCCCTTAATCCTGACTCTCTACTGCTTTTTCTCTTCCCTTTTATAGCCAAGCCTGTTGATTAGTCTGTAACACTTTGTGTGTGTGTTAGTAATATTTCAGTCATTGCTCAGTCTATTTTAGGCACTACCACTTCACTAAAACTACCTTAGCTAGAGACACTGAAGACTTTCTCACAGCTAAACCCAGAGGATGCCTCTTAGTCCTATTCCTTCATTTTTTTGGCTTTTTAATTGAAGTATAGTTGATTTACAATGTTATATTCTTTTCTGATTTACAGAACAGGAGTTCATATATATATATTTTTTCCATTAAGGTTGTTACAAGCTATTGAATATAGTTCCCTGTGCTATTCACTAGGACCTTGTTGTTATCTCTTTTATATATAGTAATTTGTATTTGCTAATCCCAAACTAGCAGATACAAATNTACAATGTTATATTCTTTTCTGGTTTACAGAACAGGAGTTCATATATATATATTTTTTCCATTAAGGTTGTTACAAGCTATTGAATATAGTTCCCTGTGCTATTCACTAGGACCTTGTTGTTATCTCTTTTATATATAGTAATTTGTATTTGCTAATCCCAAACTAGCAGATACAAATTACTATAAAGAAGGCTGAGCACCAAAGAATTGATGCTTTTGAACTGTGGTGTTGGAGAAGACTCTTGAGAGTCCCTTGGACTGCAAGGAGATCCAACCAGTCCATTCTGAAGGAGATCGGCCCTGGGATTTCTTTGGAAAGAATGATGAAGAAGCTGAAGTTCCAGTACTTTGGCCACCTCATGCGAAGAGTTGACTCATTGGAAAAGACTCTGATGCTGGGAGGGATTGATGGCAGGAGGAGAAGAGGACGACAGAGGATGAGATGGCTGGATGGCATCACTGACTCGATGGGCATGAATGATGAGTCTCAGTGAACTTCAGGAGTTGGTGATAGACAGAAAGGCCTGGCGTGCTACAATTCATGGGGTCGCAAAGAGTCAGACATGACTGAGCGACTGAACTGAACTGAACTGAATCCCAAACTCTTAATATATTCCTGGCCCCTCTTTCTCCTTTGACAACTGTGTTTGTTTCTATGACTGTGAGTCTGTTTCTACTTTGTTAATAAGTTCATTTGTGTCTCATTTTAGATTTCACATATAATTGGACTAATTATATATTTGTCTTTCTCTTTCTGACTTACTTGACTGTATGATAATCTCTAGGTCCATCCCTCTTGCAAATGGTACTGTTTCATTTTTTGTTGTGGCTGACTAGTATTCCATGGTATATATGTACTACATCTTCTTTATCCGTTCATCTGTTGCTGGATGAATAGGTTGCGTCAATGTCTTGGCTGTTGTAATTAGTGCTGCTATCAACTTTGGGGTGCATGTATCTTTTCGAATTGAGAATTTTCTCTAAAACATATGTCCAGGAGTGGGATTGCTGCATTATATGGCAACTCTAGTTTTAGTTTTTTAAGGAAACTCCATACTGTTTTCCATAGTGGCTGTACCAACTTATATTCCAACCAGTAGTGTAGGAGGGTCCCCTTTCTCCAAACCCTCTCCTGCATTTATAATTTATAGGGTTTTTAATGATGACCATTCTGACCAGTGTGAGGTATTATGTTATTGTATTTTTGATTCACATTTTTCTAATGATGAGCAAAGTTGAGCATCTTTTCACGTGGCTTTTGACCATCTGTATGTCTTTAGAGAAATATCTATTTAGGTTTTCTGCCCGTTTTTCAATTGNTTATAGGGTTTTTAATGATGACCATTCTGACCAGTGTGAGGTATTATGTTACTGTATTTTTGATTCACATTTTTCTAATGATGAGCAAAGTTGAGCATCTTTTCACGTGGCTTTTGACCATCTGTATGTCTTTAGAGAAATATCTATTTAGGTCTTCTGCCCGTTTTTCAATTGGGTCATTTGGTTTTTTTGTTGTTGAGTTGTATGAGCTCTTTGTATATTTTGGAAATTAAGCCCTTGTCACGCACATTGTTCGCAAGTATTTTCTCCCATTTCATAGATTGTCTTTTCATTTTGTTTATGGTTTTCTTTGCTGTGCAAAAGCTTTTAAGTTTAATTAGGTCCCATTTGTTTATTTTCGCTTTTATTTCTACTGCTTTGGGAGACCTAAAAAAACATTGCCGTGATTTATGTCAGGAAATGTTTTTCTTTTGTTCTCTTCTAGGAGTTTTGTTGGGTCATGTCTTATATTTAAATCTTTACACCATTTTGAATTTATTTTTGTATACAGTGTGAGGTATCTGTACAGTGCATTCTAACTTCATTGATTTACACGTAGCCACTCAGCTTTTTTAACATCACTTGCTAAAGTGACTGTGTTTTCTCCATTGTGCAATATATTCTTGCCTCCTTTGTTGAAGATTACTTGACTGTAGGTGTGTGGGTTTACTTCTGGGCTCTCTGTTCTATTCCATTGATCCACATATCTGTTTTTGTGCCAGTGTCGCAGAGTTTTGATTACTGTAGCTCTGTAGTATTGTCGGAAGTCTGAGAAGGTTAGGCCTCCAGCTTGTTCTTTTTTCTCAAGATTCCTTTAGAAATTCAGGGTCTTATATGGTTCCATATATATTAGACAATTATTTATTCTCTTTCTGTGGAAAATGTCATGAGTAACTTAAATCTATAGATTGCTTTGGATAATATGACCAATTTAACAATATTAATAATTCCGACTCAAGAGCATGGGTTATCTTCCCATTTCTTTGAATTATCCTCAGTTTCCTTTATCAATATTTTACAGTTCTCATCATATAGATCTTTCACCTCCTTGGTCAGGTTTATTCCTAAGTTTGTTTTGTTTTTGTCTGTTTGTTTTTGATGTGATTTTTAAAGGGTTTTTTTTTTTTTAATTTTTCCCTTTCCGATATTTCTTTGTTAGCGTAAAGAAATGCAACACATATCTGCATGTTGATCTTGTATCCTGCTACCTTTTCAGCCCTCCTCCTCCTTGATCTCTTCAACAGTTGATGTGGGTTTTTTTTTCTTTCATTAGACATTATTTTAATACCATATCAAAACACCTTGACTAATGAAGAAAGCCTTTTCCCCCAGCTTTGAACATTTTTAAAAACATTTTATAAGGATTTTTTTATTGTTGTTTTGGATTTTAATATATAAATACAGAAACCTATCTTGCCGGAACTGATTTCACACGTGAACATCAACAGCTAAAATGTTCTCACACAGAATACCTGAAAACAGGGGCAACTTACACGTCCTTTTAGTCTTTTGTTTGTCTAAGTTTGCTGGAAAAGAGAAAAGAAAATACACAGGGGTCTAGGAAGAACTTTCAGGCATTTTTGCAGGACACTTGTGATCGTTAAATCCTCTGAACTGACCAGAACCAGAACTGGGAAGGAAAAATGGGAAGAAGGGGGGAAAGATCCTGATGGACTCGTTNCGTCCTTTTAGTCTTTTGTTTGTCTAAGTTTGCTGGAAAAGAGAAAAGAAAATACACAGGGGTCTAGGAAGAACTTTCAGGCATTTTTGCAGGACACTTGTGATCGTTAAATCCTCTGAACTGACCAGAACCAGAACTGGGAAGGAAAAATGGGAAGAAGGGGGAGAAGATCCTGATGGACTCGTTTTTGGCAACGAAGTCAAGGTATCGGGGTCCTCAGGAGAAAAGTGCAAAATCAAGCCAGAAAAATGGGGGTGGAATTAAACAAACAAAAACAAACCAAGGCAGAGTGATTGATGGAGAGGCCACTGGGTGCTGGGCACAGGAGGGCTGTGAGCTCGCTCCGTGCCCTCGGGACTTAAGTGGCAAGAACCCGGCTCTGTTCCTTTGTCAGAGTGGGTTCTGACTGGGCAGCAGACAGCGATCATTGAGAGGAGTCAGCAAGCGAGCCCAGCAGGGTCAGTCCTCAGGGTGTTCTGGACAAGATCTGTTCACTTCAAACCACGAGTCTGTGCAACTTTTGTGATAAATGCACAGTCTGCACAACTTTTGTGATAAATGCAACTTTTGGCTATCGTGATGTGGCACTCTTTCCTTGAAGCACTCACTTCCTTTGGATTCTATTAAAATATTCAGTTCTGGTTTCCTTCTATCCCTCTTCATGTTTTTCAGACTCCCTTTGCTCTACTCAAAATACAGACATGATATTCCCTCTTTTAGTGCTACATGGTCTTCCCTGAAGGTTAGTCCCTAGCACAACTAGGATGACCATGAAAAACCTCACCTAATAAAAGTAATCTGTAATATCCAGGCATAGCTACAGATGTTCAGTTGTGTCCGACTCTTTGTGACCCCACAGACTGCAACCCGCCAGGCTTCCCTGTCCTTCACAATCTCCCAGAGTTTGCTCAGACTCATATCCACTGAATCAGTGATGCTATCCAGCAATCTCATCCTCTGTCATCCCCTTCTCCCGGCTTCAGTCTTTCCCAACATCAGGGTCTTTTCAAATGAGTCAGTTCTTCGCATCAGGTATTGGAGCTTCAGCTTCAACATCAGTCTTTCCAGTGAATATTCAGGACTGATTTCCTTAAGAATTGCCCAGTTTGAGCTGCTTGCAGTCCAAAGAACTCTCAAGTCTTTTCCAACACCGCAGTTCAAGAGCATCAGTTCTTCAGCACTCAGCCTTCTTTATGGTCCCACTCTCCCATCCATACATGACTATTGGAAAAACCATAGGTTTCACTAAGACGGTTCTTTGTGAGCAAAGTAATGTCTCTGCTTTTTATTATGCTGTCTAGGTTTTTCATAGCTTTTCTTCCAAGGAGCATGCATCTTTTAATTTCATGGCTGCAGTCACAGTTCACAGTGATTTTGAAACCCAAGAAAATAAAGTCTGTCACTCTTTCCATTGCTTCCCCATCTATTTGCCATGAAATGATGGGACTGCGTGCCATGATCTTCATTTTTTGAATGTTGACTTTAAGCCAGCTTTTTCACTCTTCTCTTTCACCTTCTTCAAGAGGCTGTTCAGTTCCTCTTCTCTTTCTGCCATAAGGGTGGTGTCATCTGCATATCTGAGTTTATTGATATTTCTTCCAGCAGTCTTGATTCCAGGTTGTACTTCATCCAGCCCAGCATTTTGCATCATATGCCCTGCATATTGGTTAAATAAGCAAAGTGACAATATACGGCCTTGACGTACTCGTTTCCGTTTGAAACCAGTCCATTTTTCCATGTCCAGTTCTAACTGTTGCTTCTTGACCTGCATACAGATTTCTCAGGAGGCAGGTCAGGTAGTCTGATATTTCCGTCTCTTTAAGACTTTTCTACAATTTGTTGTGATCCACACAAAGGCTTTAGCTTAGTCAATGAAGCACAAGTAGATGTTTTTCTGGAATTGTCCTGCTTTTTCTATGATCCATAAAGATATAGCATACATTTAGAAACGCAGAGATCATATCTAACTTCCTATTCAACATTTTCTCTCGAATATCTTGCATGCACTTCAAAATCAATGTGTCTATAGCTAAACTCACAGTCTTCCCTTGTCTTCCAATTCTACTCCATTCCAAATCTATTTCTCTTCTTCTCAACCATCCATGGATTATTATTCAACCTACCAAGTGACACATGCCAGAGGCCTGAGTGATGAACTCTCTCACATTCTACATAGCCATTAATTATTAAACATTGAAAGTTTCCAGACTTTTTGTTGGTATTTATAAATANTGTGTCTATAGCTAAACTCACAGTCTTCCCTTGTCTTCCAATTCTACTCCATTCCAAATCTATTTCTCTTCCTCTCAACCATCCGTGGATTATTATTCAACCTACCAAGTGACACATGCCAGAGGCCTGAGTGATGAACTTCTCTCTCACATTCTACATAGCCATTAATTATTAAATGTTGAAAGTTTCCAGACTTTTTGTTGGTATTTATAAATACTGTCTGTGACTCTCCAATCTTGCTGCCATAACTCTGACTCAAACCATAATCAGTACCTCTCCCTGAGATTATTATTATAACAGCTTCAGAGGTTGTCCCAAGTGTTCTCTTGTGCAGTCCATCTTTATACTGTAGCCTGAGTGAACTTTCTGATATGAAAGTCTGATCATGATCCTTGCTTAGGACCTTTTTGTGTTCTCTGTGGATCTTAACATAAAGTCCAGAGACCTTTATATATGATCTGCCTCTTCTGATTCACTTTAGCCTTTTCTCTTATCTTCTCACCTCCTTCCTCGAGCTTTGTATTTATTTCCCTAAGCTTTTATTTCCTTCAGAGTGCCATTCTCTCACCTCTTTTCAGGCCTTTGCTTAAGTTCTTTCTTGCTACCTCTCTTTTCCTAACTCTTAATCATCTTTTCGTGAAAGAAAACTCCACTTAAGTATTTCTTCCAGGAAGTCATCCTTAACTGTCGCTTTCCTTCTTTTCATCCCCAATGAATAGTATTCCTCCTATATAAATACTCCTGTAGTGTTCTTTCTCATGACACTTTTACTTTACTGAGAAAACCTGATCATGCATTATATTCAGGAGGCTGACAGTTAGCACTGTAATCAAGGGGACTATATACAGGCACAGGGAATGAATGAATGCATGATAAATGAATGATATGACAGGCTGGCTAAAAATAATGTATAATGGTTAGAAATGTGTAATCATGGAGTATTTTGAGTAACTAAGACAGATTATGAAGGATGCACTGCAGGAATAAAGTAAAAAACTTGAAGTGGTAAAAGTACTCATTGCCCTAATCTGAAGATGAGGTGAGGTTTGTTACTATGCTTTTAAGACTTTAATCATAAATTTACTGTCATATTTTGATGGGATAACAACAGAAACTAGCTTTTCTATTTCTGCATTTCATTATGTATATGAGTCTAAATGCTAAACTAGCTTTGCTTACTGTGTGATATGAATTATTATTTCCATTTTTCTTCTTTTAATAGGACCCTCAAAAGAATGTTGATGTCTGCTTCTGTGTTATATAAATGTGTGGGAGATGTCGGGGAGAGAGTAGGTAGGATGATTCCAAAATTTTTGGCAGAGAAATTTTGGAGTTAATACCATTAGATAAAGTCAGGAAAGCAGGAATGAGCAAATACTGAGGTAAAGTAATGAATTCAATTTAAACACAGTGAATTTTATGTTCCCAGTAGCTCTACCTAGTAGAGAGTTGGATATTTGGGTAATAAATTTAGGCTAGAGAAAAATATTTGGGATTCCGAAACAATATTGACTTCCCTGTTGGCTCAGATGGTAAAGCATCTGCCTACAATGTGGGAGACCTGGGTTTGATCCCTGGGTNCTTTGGCCACCTCATGTGAAGTGTTGACTCATTGGAAAAGACTTTGATTCTGGGAGGGATTGGGGGCAGGAGGAGAAGGGGATGACAGAGAATGAGATGGCATTTTAAATAAACGTTATTCATATTTGATGAATTAATATAATAAAATACTTTGGTCACTTTTTCACTTGGTAACAAAGTAATGAAGTGTGAAAATTTTGTTTAACATCTTCAGAATTCTCTTTTATGGTCTTTTAACCCATAATTAAAAGTTAAACTTGTATCTTGATCATTTAAAATCATTATTTTAAACCTCAAAATATCAGCCCTTTACTCAAATATGGAACTAATTTGTTAAAATCTTATTTATTTTACCTTGTGTCTTTTCCTGTGTTTGATTCCTTGGTTTTAATTGAGACCACAGGCATTGATTTAGAGTTAGATAAAGCAATATTGGGCTTCCTTGGTGGCTCTGCTGGTAAAGAATCCATCTGCAATGTGGGAGACCTTGGTTCGATCCCTGGGTTGGAAAGATACCCTGGAGAAGGGAATAGCTACCCACTTAAGTATTGTGCCCTGGAGTATTACCATGGAGTAATATAGTATAGTCCATGCGGTTGCAAAGANTATTGGGCTTCCTTGGTGGCTCTGCTGGTAAAGAATCCATCTGCAATGTGGGAGACCTTGGTTCGATCCCTGGGTTGGAAAGATACCCTGAAGAAGGGAATAGCTACCCACTTAAGTATTGTGCCCTGGAGTATTACCATGGAGTAATATAGTATAGTCCATGCGGTTGCAAAGAGTTGGACATGACTGAGCAACTTTAACTTTCACAAAGCAGCATTATTTGCTAAACAATTTAATGTTTGAGTTACTGATAAAAAGATTTCTTTTCCTTCTCTCAGTTTGGTGTCATGATTACATCTGTTTGCCATCCATCTGTTATTTACTGATCGTGGAACAAAAATTAGAAATCTAGTGAGTGGTCAGTTTGCTCTTAATAAATTGCAGTACTATCTGGTCTTTCTCAGTATGGAGAATACAAAAATGTCTTGGATCCAACCTATGCTTTTTTTCAGTGCCAAAAATTGAAACAGATGTGAAAATGAAGTCAAAGAAACATCCTTTGGTTGATCAAATTTATCATTGAGCATTTTTTTAGTTTATGCTCATCTCCAAGTTGTAGTTTTATGATTCAAAACAGAAGTAACATATAAAGTTATAAATAATTAAAAAGTTTTTTCTGGCCCTTCTATATTCTACTTTGCAAGCTTTATGCATGCTCAACATGTTATACATTACACATTTTCCCACATATTTTTTACTTTTTCTAGCCTGTTAATATTTAATATGTGTCTTATCAAAACTAGCTTATCACTGTATACTTTTGTTCATAATATAAGGACAAATATTAAAAGATCTTTGAAGGCAGTGCTATAATCAGAATATATTCCCTTCTCTTCTTTGTCAACATTTTATTTGTTCAGAAAATTATCAGACTATAAGCTTTTCAGTGCTTACAACTCTGAAGTGCTAGTAGAGCCGGAAATTTGCTGTTTGACCCTAGGGCTTCACTCTTTTTTAATCCCTCCCTAGCTACTTGTGAGAGCTTATTTGAAATTCTGAGTTCTCCCCTGGCAGCCACAGTTACAGCTTCTTTGGCAAATTAAAAAGACTAAGAAAAAACATGCAGAGGCTCAGTACTGCTTCCAGTGACCTACATTTGTAGCCAGCTTTTAAAAGATGGCATGTGCCTTATTTTCCAACGAGGAAATCAAAGATAAGATAAAAATATAAAAGAAAATAAACCCACCTCTCTGTCACTGGCTCGTGAGAACATTTTTGATATAACGTTGGAATGAACACACAGTTGGCCTTGATGCTTGTGCTTAAGTCAACAAGAGAAAGGAATTTTGCATGCAGAAAAGTGGCCTAAGTTACATAGTAAAATGCCACACTCTGTAACAGGATATTTACCCTCAAGAAGGTAAAATATACTTGAAATCTGAGCTTAGTTTTTAATTTCTGTGTGGCTACTTAACTAGCTTCAGGACCTTGCACTAGTCATTTAACCTTTCATATTAAAATAGTAATAATATCTGCCTACCATATTCTGAAGTTCCAAATCAGAAATGAAATATCTGAGGTTTTTGCTTTCTGAATCTGAAAGCATCTATTCCAGGCTTCACATTTACTTTCAAAAATTTTATTTTGAGCCCATAAAAAATGGATGGTTGTGAATACTTGATGGTTTTGCTATACTCAAAGAAATGTTTAAATCTTGGAACTGTAATATAGAAGTTTTATCATTCTTAGAAAAGAAGTCATACAAAGTCAAAATTGAGACTATTAGAAAAAGGGTTCACTTTTCTTCTGAATACTTTTCTGAAAAACTATTCAGAAGGGAAAGGATTCAATTCTTTTGCGGGGGATAAATGACTTGAAAACCAGAGCCATTCATGCTAAAAGAAAATCAGCCTCCCAAATTAACATGCTGTCCCATTTAATGAAACATTAAAGGACACCACAGGAGTAGAGAGGCAGTATACCATCAAGGATCATAAATAGAGTCTGTGAAGATTTATTATCTGTAAAAGGATAACTCTACTGTTGAAAATATCCCCCAAAATAGGGCTATTTCTCCAGCTAGTGTTGGGGTGATTCTTTCAGTATTTCTCTTCTGATTTAAGTTTTGTTTATCAGAAACTGACAGGCAATTGCAGAAAGCCTTAGTTCCTCACATCCATCTTTTCACATTATGGTATATATTAATGAAATCACAGGCATTTGAAATGTGCTGATTGTGGATGCATACACTGAGTCTAAAAGTCTGCTAGATTTCAAAATCAAGATAGAGAGTATTAAAATGAAGACTGAAAGTGGAAGTAGAAAATAAATCTGCAACTGTGAAGTGTACTTCTCACATTTATCTTTTAAAATAGACTATAACATACAGGGTGCTATAGAATTTTTAAAAACCTATTTTATGCTCCTACTCAGTTACCTCTCCCTCGCAGTGGTCGATGAACAAAGAGAATGAGTTCTGCTCTACTAAAACCAAATATCCTACAGAAAATAATTTTCACATTTAATAAAAATAAAATTATATCCAGTTTCATTTAGTGCCCACAATACCCTAAAGATTTTTGTTTGCAACATTCTCCATAAGTTTTGTTTATTCTGAAAAAATTTAAAAATATGTAATATCAAATAAAACTAGTCACCTGTGTGCTTCTGAGTTAGGAATTTAACTGATCAGAACCCTTTAAATGAAGATAATGCCTGATTCTGTTCCTAACTGAGATTTCTTTGACAATAGGTATCTATGAAGCTTTGAAGTATTTCTTTTCCAACAGTGTAGATTTGTGACCTTGATTCTGTGACCTTGATTTAATAAATAATTACACGATTGTTGTCACTTTCTTAACTTTTAAAATAGCTATATTTAGAAATGTTTTAGTTAGACTAACAGTTTTTAAGATTTAGTTTATATTCAGTAAAGACATTTAATACTTAAAAGGAAAAGAAAGTAACTTACTATTATTTAACTTGTTTGCTCAAAGTAGATTTTCATATGTCGTGTTTTCTTAAAACACTGTTATACAGTAAACATTTACTGAAAGGAGTTACTACATATGATCTCACTAACTAAACCTGTTAATACTAGTGATTAAGTGGAGCATTTAGTCTACTTTTCAAAACAATTTGCAAATGTATTGTAATTAAGATATGTCCTATTGTAAGGACTCTGTTCTTCACAGTTCATTATTCTTTTTCTGAGTAGGAACATAATATAGGTAAAAATAGACATATGCACACTTATGTATACCTAACACATATACACACACACAGAAGTTCACATTTTTAACAATAGTAGTTACCTAATTAGGAACTCTCTTCACTTTAACTTATATCTCTGGGTATGAGTTTTATTGCTTGTACAGTCAGAACTAGATTAAACATTAACAACTTCGAATATGTAAACTTGACTTTGTAAAAAAAAAATCTAGGAAGGAAAACTCCAATTTTTATGAATAAAAATATTAATAGATTCCAGTAGTGCAATCTCGCTTCTCTGTAAGTAAAAGCATGAAATTTTTTTTTTAAGCTTCTTAAGAAGTCTGAAGTAAAGAGATTGTTTTGAAGGAGTATGTAATATAGATCTTACATTTTGATTTATAAAATCATAAATTCTGCATCTAAGTTGATATATTAAGGAAAATTGGTAAAACTAATATAGACTTCATAGAGACTTGTTCTTAACAGCTTGGCAGTTATTTTTTTATATATATGTGAGAAAATAATTATGGTAGCTAATATTAGAATGCCAAGAAACTCAGTGCATTTCCTTTTAAACTCCTTTTGGTCAGTAGCATCAACAGACAGTGTTGAAACTTCCAGCTGCTTTGGTTAAGACTAGAAGTACTGTTTATGTATCACCAGGCATACTGCTGGAACCTAGATAAGGAATTTAAATTTATGTGTACCTCATCTTCCCATTCTCTCTACTCGATTTCAGTAGAACTCAGGGGTTAATACATGTCTAAATGCTTTGAGATCCTTCTGTGACTGGTACTCCTAAAAATGTGATGATTTAGAATATAATATTTCTAAATGATTATATTTGCATTTAATTGAAATTATTTTCACTTAGAGCGACCCTTTCTCTTCATTTCTGAATACTTGTAGTGCAGACTTCCATACTCTGTTCTTCATGTATCCTTCTCCTTCCCTCTCTTAGTCAAAAAAATTGAGAGATTTTTCCAGTCTTCTCAGCACATTTCTGGTTCACATGTTAAAAAGAAACATGATAAAGATAAGGATGATAACGTGATAAGGATCAGTAGAAGAGTATCAAGAACACTGCTCTGATCCCAGTGGTTTCATTTTCTATTTTTCAGATTCATATAATTAATGTAGTTTCCAAATCACAGACATCAATTTTGTCTGCTTATCTTTGGGAGTTTAGTGTGCTGATATGAAAGTGTTTTTCACCATTCTTGTAATATCAGTAATTTTGCTAAATTTATATCCAAGAAATGATACCTGAAATTGCACCAAGATATTCCCTAATAGGTACTGCATTCAGTTTGGTACAAGATAATCCACTAATTGCTAATCTTAAAATCTGTGAGTTTTAAAAACTTTTCAATGTAGCATCAACTACACCTCAAGATCTTCTGACTTATTCCATTCATCTACATTTCTGAATGCTTTTAACAATTAAAGTCACTCCTCCCCCCACAGTTTTCAATAATTAAATGAAGATAATGTGGAGAACATACCTTTAATTTGTAAATATTTGGCTTCATATTTAGACTATGTTTTTATTTAGATTGTGATAGTAATATCTTTGGATTTGTATCTCTTTCAAACTTTCAGAAAATAAATATTTCCTCCCAAACACCCCATAAATCAACAAAATAATATACTTACTGATACATGGATAATGCTTAAGTAGTATTAATTATACAGTTACCAAAACCTGCAAGGATCAAAAGATTTTATTTTTAAGAAGGATTTCTCATGCTGCATGGATTATGTGGCTACATAATAGCTCAGTAGTACTTCTGCTGAATTGTAAAATAGCTTAGAGAGGAGTATGATGCCCATAGTTGGTGTAATGCATTGGTAATTAAGAGGGTGGGAGGTTAAGCTTCATTAACTGCTGAGGGATTGTATCTTGGGTTTTATTATGCCCTAGAGAACATAAAAAGTGAGAAGGGTCAAACTGTTGGAATCAGATTTTGCTTGTGCATCTGCCAAAACAAAGACCACAAAATAATAAAGCAGTAAGCACAAAATGACATGAATTGAAAAGGGGAAGAAATATATTTACAACATCTTATGGATAAGGATAAATATTTCTGGTAAAAAAATAAAATATAAAATACTGCAATATACTTTGGTATTGCAAATTTGTAATAATTTCATTTTTTATAGCTTTTTAAAAAATAGAGTAAATAGTTCTTTTTGTCTGAAAGTATTGCCAATTTCTATATTGTTGTTAATTTTCTAACTTAATGTATTTGATTAAAAGAGATATTTTATACTTTCCATACTATCTTCTGTGTGGAACTTATGATGCCTGCTTTTTATTTTTATTTACTGATGTTTATGATCGTTTCCAAATATATGGGAACTGTAAGTACCACATTATAAAAAAGAACCAAAAATGTGATATTCTGTCTCTTAAGAAGCAAAGATATAACAGCCATACATTGCGTTCTGTTGGTGCACTAGGTTAGAAATCAAGACTGGGGATTTTCAAAAATAATGAGGGTGGATGCTGATCTGTGATTGACGGCTATAATATTTGATTATTAAAGAACTTATTCTTAGCATTCACTCAAAATAGACATTTTATCAAAACATCAATCAAGTTTTTTGTTTGATTAGATAGAAGCATTGCAACAAATGGTAGAGATTACAGATACAGTGATCATCTCTGTTAGGGTCAGTGATTCGAGCAGGGTAGATCAATGATGGCATACTGCAAAAATGTTAGGGCTTACAAATAAAACAACATATTGTATGTAAACCCTTACAGAAATTTCTGAATAATAGAAAACAAAAGGACCAGAGTATTTCTTTTTTTCCGAAAATATCATTTTAGGTATATCTTTAAATCACTCATTTTTCACTTGAAGAGAACAGGAAAATGCATTTCCTATTTTATGTTCCTTCAGTTGCTCAGTATCATGTCATATTTTTAGTTCCTTTCATTTCTTCATGTTTAGTCCTTCGCCTTCTTGTTCTACTTTTTATTCTCTTCCCAGCAGTTCTTTTTTCCTAACAGTCTTATTAAGATGTAATTGACATGTAGCTATATTATTTTAAGGTGTACAATGTAATGATTGGATATATGTATGTAGAATAATAGCAGGATAAGTTTAGTTAAAGTCCATTACCTCACATTTAGAATTTTTTCTTGTGATGAGAACTTGTAAGATCTACTTTCTCAGCAGCTTTCAATTATACAGTGTTGTTAACTATAGTCACCGTGCTATACATTTATCACATACAGAATTATTTATCTTATAACTGGAATTTGTACCTTTTGGTCACCGTCACCCATTTCCCTGCTTCTGTAACCGCCAGTCTGTTCTCTATTTTTATAAGGTCATATATTTTAGATCCCTCATCTAAATCAGTGTATATAGCATTTATCTTTCTCTATCTGACTTATTTCACTTAGCAGGATGCCCTCAAGTCCACCATATTGTCACAAATGGGATAATTTCCTTTTATTTTTTATTTTAGATCCCTCATCTAAATCAGTGTATATAGCATTTATCTTTCTCTATCTGACTTATTTCACTTAGCAGGATGCCCTCAAGTCTACCATATTGTCACAAATGGGAGAATTTCCTTTTATTTTTTTAATGGCTGAGTAATGGTATATATAATATTTTCTTAATTCATCTGTTGATAGATATTTAGGTTGTTTCTATGCCTTGACTATTCTAAAAAATGCAGCAGTGAAAATGGAGGTACAGGTATCTCTTTGATATATGATTTCATCTCCTTCAGATGTATACCTAGAAGTGGAATTGCTAGATCATATGATAGTTCTATTGAGGAATTTTTTCAGGAACTTCCATACCATTTTCCATAGTGGCTGCACCAATTTATATTTCCACCAACAGTTCATCAGAAAAGTTGGTGACGGGTAAGCTTTTGAAACACTGTATGCCTTTTTAAAACGTATTTTGTGCTTAGAGTTAATACATAATTTTCCTGGATAGAAAATTACAGATTTAATATCAGATTTGCTCATATGTCGAAAACATTTTTCTCCTTGTCATTTAAAATCCAGTGTTACTGAAATATCTAATGCAGTCTATCTTTTGGCCGCTAGTAACCTCTAGTCTGCTTACCATCTTAATAGTTTGTCTAGAATTTCACATGTATGGAATCACGCAGCATAGAATGTTTTGTATCTGGCTTCTTTCATCTAACATAATGATTTTTAGATTAACCATATTCTTATATGTATCAGTAGAGTCTGTTCCTCTAACTGACAGTTTTAGCCATTTATCGGTTGATTGACATTTGGGTTTCCCCTGTTGACTGTTAAATGAAGTTGTGACCATCCATGTCCATGTCTTTGTATGGACATGTTTTCATTTCTCTTTGGCAGATACCTAAGAAGATAATTGCTGGATCATATTGAAAGTGAATATTTTTAGAGAAATTTCCAAACTCTTCGCTAAGGTAGCTGCGCAGTTTAGATTTATCAGCGGTGTGTAAGAATTCCAGCCACCTGCTTTCTTTTTAACAGTTGGTGTGACCATTTTTTAAGTTCTATGTAAACAATTCCAGTGCACATATAGTGATAACTCATTGTGGTTTTAATATGCATGTTCCTAATCCCTAAAGGTTGAGGGCGTGAGGAGAAAGGGGCAACACAGGATGAGATGATTGGATGGCATCATCAACTCAACGGACACAAGTTTGAGCAAGCTCTGGGAGATAGTGAAGGACAGGCAAACCTGGCGTGCTACAGTCCACGGGATCACAGAGTCAGACACGACTGAGCGATGGAACACCAATAACAATAATTAATGCTATCGAGCGTCTTTTCTTGTGTTTGCCATCCATATATCTTTTGGTAGAGTGTTCAACTCTTTTGTCCACCTATTATGGGACTATTTGCATTTTTGTCACTGAGTTATGTGTTCTTTTATATTCTGGGTATAAATTCTATATCAGATAAGTGTTTAGCAAATATCTACTCCCAATCTATAGCTTGCTTCTTTGTTTTCTTAACAGTCATTTGAAAAACATTTTTAAAGCTCAGTATATTTCATGCTGTGTTTTTGTCCTATTTAAGAAAAATTTGAATCACTCAGAGGTCAACAAACTTTTCTTTAAAGGACTAGTTAGTAAATGTTTCTAGCTTTTCAGACCATGTGGTTTCTGTTACAATTACAAAAACAGGTGACTGGTTGGATTTGGCCGAGTTTGCCGATTCCTGGAATACCTTAAAACCACTGTTTTCTCCTCTGTTGTTATCTTCTATTAAATTCCCTTGGCATCTGTGTAGAAAATCAATTAAAAAAATATCTGAGTCTCTTCCCTAACTATATTTTCTGTTTCATTGAATCATATCTATCTTTGAACTCCAGGATGTCTGGCTCTAGGTGAGTGATCACACCATCGTGGTTATCTGGGTTATGTGTACCACATTCCCAGGCCTAGTAGGGAAGCTTGCAAAAGCCTACCTGAGTCAAATAAGCATTTTACCTTTTTGCTTTTACTTTCCTTGGGGATGGTTTTGATCACCCCTCCTATACAATGTTAGGAACCTCTGTCCATAGTTCTTCAGGCACTCTATCAGATCTAATCCCTTGAATCTATATATCACTTCCACTGTATAATCGTAAGGGATTTGATTTAGGTCATACCTCAATGGTCTAGTGGTTTTCCCCACTTTTTTCATTTTAAGTCTGAATTTGGCAATAAGGAGCCAAATTGGCTTCATGATCTGAGCCACATGGGGTCAGTTCCTGGTCTTGTTTTTGCTAACTATATAGAGCTTCTTCATCTTCAGCTGCAAATAATATAACCAATCTGATTTTAGTATTGACTATCTGATGATGTCCATATGTAGAGTTGTCTGTTGTATTTTTGGAAGAGGGTGTTTGCTATGACCAGTGCATTTCTTGGCAAAACTCTATTAGCCTTTGACCTACTTCATTTTATACTCCAAGGCCAAACTTGCCTGTTACTCCAGATATCTCTTGACTTCCTATATTTGGATTCCAGTCCTCTGTGATGAAAAGAATCTCTATTTTTGGTGTTAGTTCTAGAAGATCTTATAGGTCCTCATGGAACCATTCAACTGCAGCTTTTTCAGCATTAGTGGTTGGGGCCTAGACTTGGATTACTGTGATATTGAATAATTTGCCTTGGAAACGAAAAGAGATCATTTTGTCCTTTTTGAGATTGCACCCAAGTACTGCATTTTAGACCCTTTTGTTGACTGTTAGGGCTACTCTATTTCTTCTAAGGGTTTCTTGCCCAAAGTAGTAGATGTAGTGCTCATCTGAATTAAATTCACCCATTCCGGTCCATTTTAGTTCACTGATTCCTAAAATCTCGATGTTCACTCTTGCCATCTCCTATTTGACCACTTCTGATTTACCTTGATTCATGGACCTAACAATCTAGGTTCCTCTGCAGTATTGTTCTTCACAACATCGGACTTCACTTACATCACCAGCCATGTCCACAACTGTGTGTTGTTTTTGCTTTGGTTCCGTCTCTTCATTCTTTCTGTAGTTATTGCTCCACTCTTCTCCAGTAGCATATTGAGCACCTACCGACCCAGGGAGTTCATCTTTCAGTGTCCTATCTTTTTGTCTTTTCATACTGTTTGTGGGGTTCTCAAGGCAAGAATAATGAAGTGGTTTGCCATTCCTTTCTCCATTAGACCTTGTTTTGTCAGAACTCTCCACCATGACCTGTCCATCTTGGGTGGCCCTACATGGCATAGCTCATAGTTTCATTGAGTTAGACAACATTGTGATCTGTGAGTCTGGTTAGTTTTCTCTGATTGTGGTTTTAATTCTGTCTGCCCGCTGATGGATGAGGATAAGAAGCTTGTGTCCTTCCTTGGGAAGGACAAGCTGTGGGTAAAACTGGGTCTTGCTCTGATGGGTAGGCATATGACAGTTCAGTTCAGTTCAGTCGCTCAGTCGTATCCTACTGTTTGCAACCCCATGAATTGCAGCACGCCAGGCCTCCCTGTCCATCACCAACTCCCAGAGTTCACTCAGACTCACGTCCATCCAGTCACTGATGCCATCCAGCAATGTCATCCTCTGATGTCCCCTTCTCCTCCTGCCTCCCATCCCTCCTAGCATCAGAGTCTTTTCCAGTGAGTCAACTCTTCGCATGAGGTGGCCAGAGTACTAGAGTTTCAGTTTTAGCATCATTCCTTCCAAAGAAATCCCAGGGCTGATCTCCTTCAGAATGGACTGGTTGGATCTCCTTGTAGTCCAAGGGACTCTCAAGAGTCTTCTCTAACACCACAGTTCAAAAGCATCAATTCTTCAGCGCTCAGCCTTCTTCACAGTCCAACTCTCACATCCATACATGACCACTAGAAAAACCATAGCCTTGACTAGATGGATCTTAGTCGGCAAAGTAATATCTCTGCTCTTCAATATGCTATCTAGGTTGGTCATAACTTTTCTTCCAAGGAGTAAGCGTCTTTTAATTTCATGGCTGCAGTCACCATCTGCAGTGATGTTGGAGCCCCCCAAAATAAAGTCTGACACTGTTTCCACTGTTTCCCTGTCTATTTCCCATGAAGTGATGGGACTGGATGCATGATCTTCGTTTTCTGAATGTTGAGCTTTAAGCCAACTTTTTCACTCTCTTCTTTCACTTTCATCAAGAGACTTTTTAGTTCCTCTTCACTTTCTGCCAGAAGGGTGGTGTCATCTGCATATCTGAGGTTACTGATATTTTTCCCGGCAATCTTGATTCCAGCTTGTGTTTCTTCCAGTCCAGCGTTTCTCATGATGTACTCTGCATAGAAGTTAAATAAGCAGGATGACAATATACAGCCTTGACGTACTCCTTTTCCTATTTGGAACCAGTCTGTTGTTCCATGTCCAGTTCTAACTGTTGCTTCCTGACCTGCATACAGATTTCTCAAGAGGCAGGTCAGGTGGTCTGGTATT
>SJYA01002280.1:4496789-4559012 GCA_006410615.1 Neotragus moschatus | reverse complement strand
TGACCTTTTCCAGTCCTGTGGCCACTGCTGAGTTTTCCAAATTTGCTGGCATATTGAGTGCAGCACTTTCACAGCATCATCTTTCAGGATTTGAAATAGCTCAACTGGAATTCCATCACCTCCACTAGCTTTGTTCGTAGTGATGCTTTCTAAGGCCCACTTGACTTCACATTCCAGGATGTCTGGCTCTAGGTGAGTGATCACACCATCATGATTATCTGGGTCATGAAGATCTTTTTTGTACAGTTCTTCTGTGTATTCTTGCCATCTCTTCTTAATATCTTCTGCTTCTGTTAGGTCCAGACCATTTCTGTCCTTTATCGAGCCCATCTTTGCATGAAATGTTCCCTTGGTATCTCTAATTTTCTTGAAGAGATCTCTAGTCTTTCCCATTCTGTTGTTTTCCTCTATTTCTTTGCATTGATCACTGAAGAAGGCTTTCTTATCTCTCTTGCTCTTCTTTGGAACTTTGCATTCAGATGCTTATATCTTTCCTTTTCTCCTTTGCTTTTCGCTTCTCTTCTTTTCACAGCTATTTGTAAGCCTTCCCCAGACAGCCATTTTGCTTTTTTACATTTCTTTTCCATGGGGATGGTCTTGGCCTGTGTTCAGTAAATCTTTAATCCAATTTTCTACTGATGGGTGGGGCTGTGTTCCCTCCCTATAGTTTGGCCTCAGACCAAATTATGGTAGGGGTAATAGTGGTAATGGGTCCTGCTTCAAAAGAACTTATGTCAACACACTGGGCTCCCAGGACCTTTGTAATCAGTGCCCCTGACCCTGCAGGGTGACACACACCTCTACTGGAGACTCCCAGACATTCAGAGGCAAGTCTGGCTCAGTCTCTTATGGGATCACTGCTCCTTTCTCCTGGTGAAGGCAATCGCACCCCACTCCAGTGTACTTTCCTGGAAAATCCCAGGGACGGGGGAGCCTGGTGGGCTGCAGTCTATGGGGTCTCACAGAGTCGGACACGACTGAAGCAACTCAGCAGCAGCAGCAGCAGCTCCTTTTTCCTGGGGTTCTCAGCCCTTTTTCTGAATCCCCAAGTCGAAAAATCTGTTGTGGGCCCTAGAACTTTGGCAGCATTGCAAGAACTTCTTTGGTATAATTGTTCTCCAGTTTGTGGGTGGTGTATTATTGGTGGTTCTATAGTGGCACTAATGGCGACCTCCTCCAAGAGGACTTAGGCCACATGCCGCGCCTCCCAGGTATGCTGCAGCCAGAGCTCCTGCCCCTGAGTCAGGTCACTGCTGACCCATGCCTCTGCAGGAGACACTCAAACACTCAAAGGCACGTCTGACTCAGTCCCTTGTGGGGATCACTGCTGCTTTCCCTCAGTCCTGGTGTGCACAAGGTTTTGTTTGTATCCTCCAAGCATCTCTGGCAGTTCTGGGGTTTGATTCTAAAAGCGATTTTCGCCCCTCTTACCATCTTATAGGGCTTCTCCTTTGCCCTTAGATGCAGGGTATCTTTTTGTGTGTGTGTGATTCAACATTCTCCTGTCCATGCCTGTTCAGCCGCTAGTTGCGATCTTGGTGTTCCTGCAGGAGAAGATGAATGCACGTCCTTCTACTCCGCCATCTTGTCCATGGATCCTGAATCTAAAACTTTAGAAAAAAACGAAAGGAATAAATCCTCATGACTTTGAGTTAGGCAATAGTTTTTTAAATATGACACCAAAAGTATAAGCAACAAAAGAAAAAAACAATAAACTGGACTTCATCAAAATTAAAAAGTATTTTTGCACCAAAACACACTGGTGAGAAGTGAAAAGACAAAACCATGGAATGTGAGAATATATCATATATACGATAAGGGTCTAATACCCAGAATAAATAAAGAATTATAATAACAACGTAAGAACCCAGTTAAAAAGTGGGCAAAGTACATATAGACATATTTCCAAAGAAGATATACAAGTGTCCAAAACTAACACATGTAAGAAACTCAACATCATTAGTCATCAAATGCAAATCGAAACAATGAGATACTATGTCACACCTACTAAGATAGCTGTTTTTTCAATAAAGAAAGAAAAAATGTTAAGATGTGGAAAAATTGGAACCCTCAAACATTGTTGGTACGAATATAAAATGGTGCAGCCACTATGGAAAACATTTTTGTAGTTCCCGAAAAAGTTGAACAGATTTACTCTATGACCCTCTCCTAGGTATATATCCTAGAGAATTGGATATATATGTTCACATTAAAACTCATGCATGAATATTCATAGCTCCTTTGTCATAACAGCCAAAAAGTAGAAGCAATCCAGATGTCTACCAACTGATGAGTAAACAAATGTGACATATATCCAATCAGTGGAATATTATTCAGTCATAAAACAAAATGAAATACATACAGCAACATGGATG
Organism: Neotragus moschatus; assembly: GCA_006410615.1. Lineage (NCBI taxonomy): Eukaryota > Metazoa > Chordata > Mammalia > Artiodactyla > Bovidae > Neotragus > Neotragus moschatus. Next base: position 4,556,637 of record SJYA01002280.1, on the reverse strand, counting down.
AACCTTCAAAACACCATGCTAAATGAAATAAACCAGATCCGAAAGGTCATGTGTTATATAATTCTATTTAAATTAACTGTCTAGACTAGACTAATCCATAGGACAGAAAGTAGATTAACGATTGCTAGGACTAGGAGAAGGGGGAATGGGTAGTGACTGTTGAATGAGTGTGCTGTTTCTTTGGGGAGTATTGCAGATGTTCTGAAAGTAAATAGTGGGAATGGTTGCACAACTCTTAATATACTAAAATTCACTCAACTGCACTTTAAAATACTTAAAATAATAAATTTTGTTTTATGTGAATTTTATTTCAATTGAAAGTTTTTGATATATGCACATATTAATATATGTATATTTATTATTTGTATATATGAAAACATAACCTTTAGATGAATGTTACTAGTTAGAGTGTATTTTCTTTACCTATTTTGAACATTTTCTTTAGAAAATGAGTATCTATTTTATCAATACCGAAATTAGAATCATTGTAATTTTCATCTTATAAAAGTTTTTGAAATGGTGAGATGTCCACCACAGGAGTAGATGCCTATGTCATAAGATATATAAGGAGATGCTCACCTATTTTTATGCTCTCATCTTGTTTACATGTCTTAGCTGTATTAATAAGAGGTCTCTAATATTTTAGGTCTAATTCTTTAATACTATACACCTTAATATTAGAACATTTCTATTCCAGATTGATATATTTTAACTAATGAGAGACAGTGTGGTATACATTTTTAAAATATACACTGTCTCTTTTGAAAAAGAATTTTTAATGTTTTTGTTGTTGAGTTACGACCTTTGTCATAACTGTTATTAAAATGTTCCTTAGATTGGAAAAAATACAAATATTTGTACTAAGTGTTGCCTAATATTGACAGTACAAAATGTGTGGCTCTCAGTAAAAGTTAGGACAGTGATTTGACTGAATTCTCATAATCGAACATTTATTGAATGCTTGACATGTGGCAGGTACCATTCTTTGCATTTACATTTTTAGCTCATTTATTACTTACAACAAACCATTGAAGTAAATACTACTATCTGCATTTTTCCAGTATTGAATGGAGACGTGCAGAGGTGCTGCAGGTGGTCAGGGTAAGCACAGATAGAGCTCTACTGCAAAGTCAGGTTTTGAATCTGAACAATCTGGTTGCTGAATTCAAACTTATAACCTCTATGCCATGTTGAACTATACACATATATTTGTTTCCATTGGAGAAAATGTTACTCTGTGTTTTATAAGAAATGAATGCTTTGCTAGGTGTGATCTATTCAGAGTTTTAATGATAGAACTAGTGTCTAATACTAGCATATGTTATAGAGTGAATCCACTGTGAGATCTTTTAGGAGGTTACTAAAATATATGATGGTTACTATAATTTTTAGTTGACACAATTTTAAGCATAAGTAAATTTAATCCTGAAAAGTATAAATTGCAGTTTACACTAATTTATGAAGACATACAAGATTATGTTTACTAATACAAATGCTCCACTTTATGATTATAGCTGATAAAAAACAAAATTATTGCCTGTGCTTTCCTTCTCCAAAAAGTGTGTGTACTCTTCACAAAACGATGTTTTCTATATGTTTTCTTGTAGCCACTCAGTAGGTCATTTTGTAGCTTCTAAGTAAGGAAAATTGGAATTCTTTGTCTCTTCAGGGATTTTAAATTCTATTTTCATTGTTAAAGTTAGAGTCATAGGCTTGCAGGTGCAAAACTAATGTTTGATGTGGGCAAAATACGTGTCTTTATTCTTAGTTGTTACTTCACCCATTATTTTGGTGAATGAATTTTTTAAATTCTGGAATTACAAACCAGTAAACAGATTATGCACATGCTTTATTTTTACCTTGTGGAAAACATAACAATAATTACATAAAACACAGAAGTGCTAGTTCTAGACTTTAAGAGTATAAAGTTTTTTTATGATCATAGTGTCTAGCAACAGCATTTGATTTTGCTAGTATAAAAATTTGAAAATTTTTTTCAAATTCTAGTTCATCAGTAAAAAGTTAAATTTCACATTTAATACTGTGTAATTCCTTCTCTACTGTAGAAATATCGATATTGTCATGATATTATGCTTGAGTCAGTTTTAAAGTGTCAATTTTTAATACATTGGAAAGTTCTAATATTATGGTTTAAGAAAACTGTCACTTCTTTTTTTTTTACTACAGATGCTTCATAATGTGTCATTCTGTTTTCTTAGAAACTTCCTGCACCATTAATTGATGATAGTTATAAAAAAGAATGCGATGAAGATGTATGCAGTCATAAAATGGAATCTGACATTCAGATGAAAATAGCTTGGCGTTACCAGTTATTACCCAAGATGGAGGCAAGTCAATAAACTCTAAAATTGGAAAATATATTTGTTTTCATTTTATCTCTTGTGATATACTTGTTACTCTTCAAATGCAATACAATGTTTATTTGTTTATTTAAATAATTACTTATTTGTAGGGTATCTTATCTAGATGACTTTTTTTTCCAAATTTTGTTGTGAAATAATTGACATATGTCACTTTATAACATCCATGTGTACAGCATCATGGTTTGGCTTAAATAAGTTGTGAAATGATTGCTACAATAGGTTCAGTTAACATCCATCATCCCATATGGATAAAATGAAAAGAAAAGAAAAAGGAAAAAATATTTCTCCTTGTAATGAGAATGCTAGGATTTACTCTCTTAGCTTTCCTATATATTTTTCAACAGTTTAAGCTACAGACATCATTATGTACATTATATCCATAGTAGTTATTGTTCAGTTGCCCAGTCATGTCTGACTCCTTGCGACTACATGGACTGCAGCGCGCCAGGCCTCCCTGTCTCTCACCATCTCCTGGAGTTTGCCCAAGTTCATGTTAATTGCATCAGTGATGCCATCTCATCCTCTGACGATATCTTCTCCTTCTGCCCTCAATCTTTCCAAGCCTCAGGGACTTTTCCAGTGAGTAGTCTGTTCTCATCAGATGATCGAAATACTGGAGCTTCAGCTCCAGCATCAGTCCTTCCCGTGAATATTCAAGGTTGATCTCCCTTAAGATTGACTGATGTGATCTCCTTGCTGTCTAAGGGACTTTGAGGAGTCTTCTCCAGCACCGCAGTTCGAAGGCATCAACTCTTTGGTGTTCTGCCTTCTTTATAGTCCAGCTCTCACAACCCCATGTGACCACTGGGAAGACCTTAGCCTTAACTATACAGACCTTTGTCAGCAGAGAAATGTCTCTGGTTTTCCATACGTTGTCTAGGTTTGTCATTGCTTTCATGCCAAGAAAGTAATTGTCTTCTGATTTCATGGCTGCAGTCACCATCTGCAGTGATTTTGGACACTGAGAAGAGGATATCTGTCACTATTTACACATTTTCCCCTTCTGTTTGTCATGCAGTAATCGAGCTGGATGCCGCGATCTGAGTTCTTAGTTTTTTTTAATATTTAGTCTTAAGCCAGCTCTTTCACTCTCCTCCTTCACCCTCATCAAGAGGCTCTTTAGTTTCTTTACAGTTTCTGCCATTAGAGTAGTGTCACCCACATATCTGAGATTGTTGATGTTTCTCCCGCCTCTCCTGATTCTGGCTTTTAACTCATCAATCCTGTCATTTCTCATGATATGCTCGGCGTATAGGTTAAGCAAACGGGGTGACAACAGACAGCCCTGTCGTACTCCTTTCTCAATCTTGAAATCAGTTTTTCCATAAATGTTTCTAACTGTTGCTTCTTGACCTGCACATGTTTCTCAGGAGACAGGTAAAATGGTCTGGTATTCCCGTCTCTAAGAACTTTCCACAGTTTATCGTGATCCACACAGTCAAAGGCTTTAGCATAGTCGATGAAACAGAGATAGATGTTTTTCTGAAATTCCCTTGCTTTCTGTATAATCCAGAGAATGTTGGCAATTTGATCTCTAGTTCCTTTTTCTTTTCTGTAACCAACTTGGACATCTGGAAGTTCTTGGTTTACTTAATGCTGAAGCCTAGCATCAAGATTTTAAGCATGACCTTACTAGAATGGGAGATGAGTGCAGTTTTCCAATGGTTATCACATTCTTTGATACTACCGTTCTTGGGAGTTGGGATGAGGATTGACCTTTTCAGTCCTGTGGCCACTGCTGGGTCTTCCAGATTTGCTGACATAATGAATGCAAAACTTTGACGGCATCCTCCTTTAGGGATTTGAATAGTTCTGCTGGAATTTCATTGCATCCACTAGATTTATTAGCAACAGTGCTTCTTGAGGCCCACTTGACTTTGAGCTCCAAAATGTCTGGCTCTGGGTGACTAAGCATACCATCATAGTAATCCAGTTCATTAAGATCTTTTTTATACAGTTCTTCTGTGTGTTCTTTCCATCTCTTCTTGCTATCTTCAGCATCTACTAGGTCTTTACAATTTTTATCCTTTATTGTGCCCATCTTTGGGCAGAATGTTTTATTGATGTTTCCAGTTTTCCTAACGAGATCTCTAGTCTTTCCTCTTCAGTTGTTTTCTTCTGTTATTAAACACTTTTCATTGAAGAAGGCATTCTTTTCTCTCCAATTTATTCTTTGAAACTCTTGTGTTTAATTGGATGTACCTTTCCCTCTCTCCCTTGCTTTTTGTGTCTCTTTGTTCTTCTGCTGTTTGTAAAGCCTTGTATAACTCCATAAAGCTATGAGCCATGCAGTGCAGGGCCACCCCAGATGGACAGGTTATAGCAGAGAGTTCTGTCAAAACGTGATCTACTAGAGGAGGGAATCATAAACTACCCTAGTTTAGCCTAGTTCTCACTTGTCATGAGAACCTCATGAACTGTATAAAAAGGCAAAAATATATAACACCAAAAGATGAGTCCCCTAGGTCTTAAGGTGTCCAGTATGCTACTGGGGAAGAACAGAGGAGAATTACCAATAGCTCCAGAATGAATGAAGTGGCTGAGCCAAAGCAGATACGATGCTCAGTTGTGGATGTGTCTGGCGACAAAAGTAAAATCTGATGCTGCAAGGAACAGTATTTTATGGGAACCCGGATGTTAGGTCCATGAATCAAGGAAAATTGGACGTGGTCAAGCAGGAGATGGTAAGAATAAACGTCGACATCCTAGGAATCAGCAAAATAAAATGGACAAGAATTGGCAAATTTAATTCAGATGACCATTATATATACAACTGTAGGCAAGAATCCCATAGAAGACAGAGTAGCCCTCATAATCAACAAGAATCTGAAATACAATACTTGGGTGCAACCTCAGAAATGACAGAATGATCTTACTTCATTTACAAGGCAAGCCATTCAACATCACAGTAATCCAAGTCTATGCCCCTACCACCAGTGCTGAAGAACCTGAAGTTGACCAGTTCTATGAAGACCTAGAGGACCTCCTAGAACTAACGCCTAAAAAATAAGTTCTAGTCATCTTTGGGGATAGGAATGCAAAAGTAGGAAGTCAAGATATTCCTGGAGTCCTGGAGTAACAGGCAAGTTCAGCCTTGGAGAACAAAATGAAGCAGGGCAAAGGCTAACTGAATTCTGCCAAGAGAATGCACTAGTCATAGAAAATACCCTTTTTCAACAAGACAAGAGACAACTTTACACATGGACATCACCAAATGATCAATAGCGAAATCAAGTTGATTACATTTTTTGTAGATGAAGATGGGAAAGCTGTATACAGTCAGCAAAGAGGACCGAAATGGTATGGACCTAACAGAAGCAGAAGATATTAAGAAAAGGAGGCAAGAATACACAGAAGAACTATACAAAAAAGATCTTCATGACCAAGATAACCACAATGCTGTGGTCACTCACCTAGAACCAAACATCCTGGAATGCGAAGTCAAGTGGGCCTTAGGAAGCATCTCTACGAACAAAGCTAGTGGAAGTGATGGAGTTACAGTTGAGCTATTTCATATCCTAAAAGATAATGTTGTGAAAGTGCTACACTCAACATGCCAGCAAATTTGGAAACCTCAGCAGTCGCCACAGGACAGTTTTCATTCCAATCCCAAAGAAGGGCAATGCCAAAAAATGTTCAGACTACCACGCAATTGCACTCATCTCACACTCTATCCAAGTAATGCTCAAAATTCTCCAAGCCAGGCTTCAACAGTACATGAACCGTGAACTTCCAGATGTTCAAGCTTGTTTTAGACAAGGCAAAGAAACCAGAGATCAAATTGCCAACATCCATTTGATCATTGAAAAATCAAGAGAATTCCAGAAAAACATATACTTCTGCTTTATTGACTACACCAAAGCCTTTGACTATGTGGATCACAATAAACTATGGAAAATTCTGAAAGAGATGGGAACACCAGATCACCTGACCNACAAGGCAAAGAAACCAGAGATCAAATTGCCAACATCCATTTGATCATTGAAAAATCAAGAGAATTCCAGAAAAACATATACTTCTGCTTTATTGACTACACCAAAGCCTTTGACTATGTGGATCACAATAAACTATGGAAAATTCTGAAAGAGATGGGAACACCAGATCACCTGACCTGCCTCCTGAAAAATCTGTATTCAGGTCAAGAAGCAACAGTTAGAACTGATCATGAAACAACAGACTGATTCCAAATTGGGAAAGGTGTACGTAAAGGCTGTATNCCAATATATATATCACAACTTCTTTATTCATTTATTCATCAATTGACACCTAGGTTGTTTCCATTTCTTAACTATTGTAAATATAGCTGCTATGAACTTGGGGTTGCAGATACCTTTTTGAGTTAGTGTTTTCATTTCCTTTAAATATATTACCAGAAGTATAATTACTGGATCCTATGGTAGTTCCACTGCACCAATTTACAATCCCACCAACATAGGACATCCATGCCAGTATTTGTTATCTCTTTACCTTTCCCATGATGGCTATTCTAACAGGCGTGAAGTAATTATCTTAACAACTTAGCATTGTGGTTTTAGCGTGCATTTCTGTATTGATTAGTGTTGTTGAACATATTCTCAAATACCTGTTGGCCTTTTTAATATCATCTTTTGGAAAAATGTCTATTCAGATCCTTTCTCCATTTTTTTGTTTTTTTTTTCTTTACTATTGAGTTATATGAGTTTTTAAATACATTTTGGATATTAACCCCTTATCAGATAGATGGCTTACAAAAAATTTTTCCCAGTCCATAGGTTATTTTTTCACTTTGTTGATTGTTTCTTTGGCTATAAAGAAACTTTTTAGTTTGATGTAGTCAACTTGTTTATTTTTTAGTTTGTTGCATTTAGTATCAAATCCATCCATGTACATTACCAAGATTCATGTCAAGGAGTTTTATTCTTATGTTTTCTTTTAGAAGTTTCATGATTGCAGGTCTTACATTTAAGTCTTTAATGTGTTTCAAGTTAATTTTTGTGAGTGGAGTAGTATAGGGGTTCATTTTCATTCTTTTACACTTCAATTTCCAGTTCTCCCAGTACCATTTATTGAAGAGAAGGTCTTTGCTTTTTTGAGTCTTCTTGGCTACCTTGTCAAGACAAACATTAGTTGACCATGTATGCTTGGGTTTATTTCTGGGCTTTCAGGTGTGTTCCAGTGTTCTCTTTGTTTTTATGGCAATATCGTACTGTTTTGATTAATGTAGCTTTATCATATAGCTTAATATCAGGGAGTGTGTTGCATCCTGCTTTGTTCTTCTTTCTCAAAATTTCTTTGGCTTTTGATGGTCTTTTGTGGTTTCATATAAATTTTAGTAGTGTTTTTTCTACTTCTATAAAAATTGCCATTAGAATCTTGATAAGCATTGTACTGAATCTATGAATCAAGGGTCCTCAACCTCCAGGCCACAGCCTACTGGTACTGCCTGTCAGATCAGGGGTGACATTAGATTAAAAATAAAATGCACAATAAATGTAATACGCTTGAATAATCCAAAATTATCCCTCCCTGACCTGCCCCAGTCCACGGAAAAATTGTCTTCCACAAAACTGGTCATATGGTGCCCAAAACATTGGAGACCACTGCTATAAATGACTTCTGGAAATGGCAACCCACTCCAGTGTTCTTGCCTGGAGAATCCCAGGGATGGGGGAGCCTGGTAGGCTGCCGTGTATGGGGTCGCACAGAGTCAGACACAACTGAAGCAACTTAGCAGCAGTATTAACATTTTAACAATATTAATTCCACAATCCATGAACATGGAATACCTTTCCATTTATTTGTATCTTCTTCAGTTTCTTTTATTAATGTCTTATAGTTTTCATAATAGAGAATTTTCACCTCCTTGGTTAAATTTACTTCTAAGTATTTTATTGTTTTTGATGTTATTGTAAATGGGATGATATTTCCTAAAAATTACTGAGCCCATGCAAGCCACAGCTACTGAAGCCCATGCTCTACAAGAGAAGCCTTGAGAAGCCATTGCACCGTAACTAGAGAAAGCCCTCACACCGAACAAAGACCCAGCACAACCAAATAAATAAATAACATAGAAAGAAATGGGCTCACACATTTAGAAAACAAAACTAAATAAAGGATGGCACACTGTCAATCATATCACCTTCCTGCCAACCTCAGACACAGCTTTAGAATTCTCTGTGGAGTGTCTGGGTGGTTCCTACCAGTTAATGAGAATTTGAATTACAAGGTGAAATCTATTATAAGTCCACATATGAAAATATAAACTTCTCAAGATTGTATTCAAGATTTATACCAAACCTACCTTTTTGGTCTGTGTCCTTTGTGTGCATAAAACACTATTCACCCTTGCTATGAGAACTGCTCTATGGAAATTGCTTGTTTCTGCTGGCAATGCTTTTCACTTTCTCACCAACTCATCCTTCTCCAAGTGTAAATTATCTCCAAGCGTAATTATCTAGTTTCTTAGATTTGTTTCCATAATACCACATGTATTTTAAAGTACTTTTATACATTGTTTTTAATTAGTTGGTAGTATAATCCTTTTCTCCACCAGAAAGAATTCTGTATAGGGCAGGGAGCTTGTTTTATTTTCTCTTGTATCTCTAGCACCTATATTAATGCAGTTTATTCATTCAGTCAGAAAATACTGATTAAGCATCTACTGTATACCAAGTATAAAATGTGTTGTAATGGGCATATATTAAGCAGTGGTTAATTGTTCTAATTCAGATGGGATGATGTTTGAATAGAATCATTTTTAAGTGTGATTTAAGTGACTGTGAACAAACTACAAATTGGAGAGGGAATACTTGCAGCTCATAAAATAGAATAAAATAGTCTACCATCTCAACTTTTAAGAACAGAAAAAATTGTGAAAAAAAGAAATTTAGGTGGCTCTTAAACATAAGAACAAATGCCAAATTTCAGTTATAATGAAAGAAATGCAAATTGCTAAATTAAAATTAATACAGATTAAAACCTGCCATTTTTCTCTTACTATATTGTCAATAATCTAAAATGTTTGGTGAGACATTAAATTAGCAAAGACAGGCAGAAACTAGTACTCTTGTGCTTTGCTGGTGGAAATGTAAATAGGTTCCGTGGAGGTTAATTTGTCAGTATCCTTCAAAATTACAAAAACTTGCACCCTTTGATTTTTTTATTGGAAATTTACATCATTAGTATATTTACTCAGATATAAAATTCAATAGGTATGGCCTGTATATGAGGCATGTTTTTTTATAGCAAAAAATTAGAAATAGTCTAAATGCCCATCAGTAAGCAACTAGTTGGAGAAGGCAATGGCACCCCACTCCAGTACTCCTGCCTGGAAAATCCCATGGATGGAGGAGCCTGGTAGGCTGCAGTCTATGAGGTCTCTAAGAGTCGAACACGACTGAGCAACTTCACTTTCACTTTTCACTTTCATGCATTGGAGAAGGAAATGGCAACCCACTCCAGTATTCTTGCCTGGAGAATCCCAGGGGCGGCGGAGCCTGGTGGGCTGCCGTCTATGGGGTCGCACAGGGTTGAACACAACTAAGGTGACTTACAGCAGCAAGCAACTAGTTAAATAAACTGTGGTAAATGTGTGCAGTAGAAAACCATACATTTGTATTTAAAAGTAAAAGGAAGTTCAGCGGTCAGAAATTGTTGCAGAGATAGCTTAGAATGTGAATGAGAACTGAGTACAAGAGGCCAGAATAAATGTAGTTGTTCTGCTTGGAAAATGTGAGTTAATTTATAAGGATTGAAGCAAGCAATGTAGGACTTAAACTTGAGAACCCTAATGGCAAAAACTTCATGCCTGTAATCTAGCAGATTCATTTAAGTAACTGGGCTTAAGGATGACTTTTGTAAAAAGTAGCCGTATTTCTAATTTTTCTGCTGCTGTGTTCTGAAAGACATTAAGAATATAAACTCTAAATTGAATTTAGTTTTTGTGTAAAGATAGTATACCAATTCAGTTTTGCTCTATATAAAATACTTGTATCTTCCATTTCCTTTTTTTAAAAAACTCTCCTCTTGGTTTTGGTCTTTTCATGGTCACTGACCTTGTTGAGGTGAAGTTGTCAGTAAAGATATGAGTAATTGAAACTAAGATTTTTCTTACTGCTTGTTATGAAATCTGTTTCAATTGGGGAGAAGATGCTTTGTTTCTTTATAATTTTAGTTGTTTCTCTCTGTATTGCAGACACTCTTCCTACCCCCTTTTATATATGAGTAGTACTGCTTATTCTGCTTTTTCCTTTTAGAGTATGACCTGCTTGCAGTTGTTACTATGGGAGTAAACTTCTGCAGTGTTACACATTTACACATAAACCTCAGTTTTCAAGGCTTAGAGCTTGAGTGTCTTAGAAGTTATGATTTTACAATGGTTTTCTCCAGATGATTTACTTTCCCATTTTCTTCAGACTCCACTAAAATATCACTTTATTGGGAATGTCTTCCTTTGTCACTCTATATAAAATAAAACTCCTCTCTCATACCCTTCCACCACCATATTTTTCTTCTGAGAACTTATCATCACTTAGCATATAACGTATCATCCATCTCCTCTGACTAGCGTGTGAGTCAGTGGGAGAAAAAAACGTTGACTGTTTTGTTTTCCTGGTCTATAGTAGGTCCTCAGTAGTTGTTTGTTGAATACAGGAGTGAATGAATTATTTGGCATGTGAATTAAATGTTAAAGTGAGTTAAGTTGCATTAATGAATACACACCAAGTTGCAGCTTATTTTGAATTCACACTCAGTGGACAGGCCTTCGTTTACTAGTATTTATAAGCAAGTTCTATCAGGTTTAGAAAAAAGAGTCATCTTCTGACTTCTTTGCTTTTCCTTGAAATGTCACTAGCCTGTATATTTATTTGTCTGTCACAGAAATTTTGTACATGATGATTTACCAAGACTGATAAACTTTGATGATTACCTGTCATTATCTACTTTATAAATCCAGACCTTATCTTGCCATTATCAGTTTAAAAACAACAGTAAAACCCTGATTTTCTGTATTTTACTTGAGATAAAATATAGTTAATACTATTATGAGTAAAGTTTAATCAAGTAGTCTAAAGCATAATGTAACAGAAAGACATTCTGTTGATTTTCAGAGATGCCTTTTAATATAAATTATCTCTCAGTCCTAAGAATATAGTCCTTTCCCCATTTAGGGAATGCAAAAAAGGATTAGAATATGTATACTTAAATAAATAACACTAGCTCAGTAAAGCATAAAGTAGTGCTTCTTCCCATTGGAGGGGTGTGTAGTTTGTAGATGCCAACTTTCCTNATTTTCAGAGATGCCTTTTAATATAAATTATCTCTCAGTCCTAAGAATATAGTCCTTTCCCCATTTAGGGAATGCAAAAAAGGATTAGAATATGTATACTTAAATAAATAACACTAGCTCAGTAAAGCATAAAGTAGTGCTTCTTCCCATTGGAGGGGTGTATAGTTTGTAGATGCCAACTTTCCTTCATCCTGTGATTTTGATTTTCTCTCCTGGGTGGACACATGTCCTTCTTTCCTATCAAATCATTAAACCTGTTCACCCCAAGGATTGATAAAAGTGAAAAAGTGTTAATTGCTCAGTTGTATCCACCTTTGCAAATCCATAGACTAGCCGGCCAGGCTCCTCTTTCCCTGGAGTTCTTTAGGCAAGAATAAATACTGGAGAGGGTTGTCATTCCCTTCTGCAGGGAATCTTCCTGACCCAGGGATCAAACCCAGGTCTCCTGCATTATAGGCAGATTCTATACTGCCTGAGCCACCTAGGAGGCCCATGCCCTTCCAAGGATGATGGCCTACAGCCTATTCTGAGACTTAATTTTTTTAATACTGTAGAGCTCTACTACCTAGGCTTAGAACGGCAGTTTATAACAGCATATTAGATCTCTGTTTATTAAATCCTCATTACACTTCGGCTTTCCATCTTAGTAGTTCAGCTACAACAGTCCAGTGATAGATATATACATGTTTTAGATGACAGCAAATACCATTTTTCCAGGAGAGCAGTGTAGTGGCAAACGATAGTGATGGATCTTATGATTCTCTAGTGAATCATAACACAATGATAATAATAATATTTATGTAGTGCTTGATAATTTACAAGATATTCATTTCCAGTATTTCATTAGATTCTTACAATAGTCTGGTGAAATTGTTATTATTCGCTCTGATTTCTAATGATTGAACTGATGCTCAAAATGGTTTATAACCTTTTGGATTCTTGCTTTGTGTTATGCCGTACTGAGAAACAAGAAATGATAACACTAAGAAAATGTCTTGTTTGGACTGGTTTTTTCTCTGGTACAGCTCTTGTCTGAATTTTTGCTTTCTTTCTGACATATTCATGGTGAGGGAGGGTATTGTTTTTGCTGCTCCTCTTGGAAACCTTTAGCATAGTAAATTTTTATTGAACCATTCTGTTTTACTCTCTTCCATAGCTGACAGAGTTAAAGTGTAGTTTATGAATGTGAATTAAGTGTTCATTATGTAAAACTACACCAAACTGAGTAAATAGTTATTGATTAGAATAGTTATTGATGATAGTTTTTTTAGTGCATTTATTGCTTCAGGAAGTTGACAGTTTTTCATGGATTACCATTATTATTATTAGATTTAAGGCATTCAGTGACCTTTTTAAAAGGAAATATTTTAAGTCTTTATTTTACAATTCTAGACCTAGGAAGATTTCACAACATTTCAATCATCTGATGATATGTTAACGCTCTGTGTCTTGGGTAGAAAAAAAACTTACAAAATTGTTTTTCCTGTAAGAGTGTATTTATTTTTCCTTTTTATTGCAACATTAAAGTTTTTCATCATTGAATAAATGCTTATATGTCTACCCTATAAATATTTTAGTTTCCATTATCTAATCTTAATTTCTAATAAAAGTAATAATTTAATTGTAATTTTAAATTTTTCCAAATAAATTTTTACATTCTGATCAATTATTTGTGTTCTGTGTGTAGACTGTCACAGCATGAAATCAATTTTCTTGATTCATCCCAAATCTCAGATTTCGATGACATTAATATTATAATTAGAAATATTGGTGGAGACGGCAACTTAAAAAGCATACTTTGCTTCTTGGCAATTTAGCATATTTCTCAGAGTGCATAGGACTTCAAGAACCTTCAGTCCACTAATAAATTTATTAACTTAAAAGAAGCGAAAGTCTCTCTTTCTTTCTCTCTCCCCATGGCCAGTCTGCTAAAATAGATTATTCATGCTTATTTGATTCAGGTAGGCTTTTGCAAGCTTCCCTACTAGGCCTGGGAATGTGGTACACTGAGGCCTTTTCAGAGGCTTCTGACAGAGACCAGGCTTTTATTGCATGGTGTTTTATTATTACCAAATCCTAGTCTCCACCCAGTTTGTAGGCACTCCGCTTATTCTTTGGAATCAGGAAAGGTTATCACCTACCTTAATCCATGCAGCAGTGTGGATTAAGGACACCAGTGTGCCCCAGGATTCTCAAAGAGGACCCTGGAAACTTCTTGTTTCTTCTTTTTTGCTGTCTTTACTAAATTCTATTGGGCCTTAGAGGGATTTGCATCTGAAATGGGCAACCTGGTGTTTTTCTCAATGAAGACATCAGATCAAAGTTCAGTTAGTCAAGGCCTTTCTAAAACATTAAGGGGGCTTGGACTTACACAATAAAAAGATGAGCTCTAGCAGAGATTGCAGTAAAAACATTTTGAACCATAATCCGGATAAAGAATAGATTATAGGCCAAAGAACAGACCTTGTTTAAATTGCTTTAGACTAATAACTTTACATTTAAAAACCTTACACCCTCTTTTTAAGAAACAAATTTTAATGTGACATAATGTACTTGTTAGCAATTTTGTGGCAAATGGATAAATCATGTTTTTGAAACCATATATCTGTATATATTGTATTGAAAAGATTATATTAAGCCAATTGATAGGTCTCTTTTATTAATGAAAACAAATAGTACCTTATGGAGGAATGAAGAGCTATTCTATATACCAAATGAATGACAAACCCCCAGACTCTGAATCTGAGAATAGTGTTTCTACTAGACTTTAATTTTTCTAAATTCTGTATTACTGTATAATTTGAGGTTTGTAGGGATTTAATTTAATATGAATTCCTAAAGTCTTAAAATGCAAACACCTAGTGGCAAGCGAATGTCTGTTTCTTCTCTGAATTACAAAATTGTCACTTACTTAGTAAAACAAGTTAAGAACCTACTCTGTACAGTTCCTCAGTTTCCATCATTATTACCTAGTTTTGTTGAGTGTTCTGAAATTTCTGTGTTTTGTAGTATTCAAGACAGTGAAAATTAAGTAAATAAAGATCAGAGATTTTATTAGAAACTATTGCCATGCAGAGTCTGTTAGTAGTTCAACTCTGGATAAAGGTATATTTTGGATAGAGATATATTTTGAATGTGCTGACTGAAAGAAATTAGCCCAGAGTCCATTCAAATCAGTATAATGTTAATGTTATATTACAAGGTTCAGCTATCCTGTGTAATTAAATTCAGCATCAGTAGTTATTAAAGTCTCCTCTAAGAAAGAGAATTGTTTGGAGAAATCATTAGTGGAGGGCACAAAAGAGGAATTATCAATGAACTAACAATGAATATGCCAGATTTCTGATTTAACTAAGAGAGCTTGTATACATTTTCCCACTTGATCATGTGCCTTCTTCCTGTCTGGAACACCTCAGTATATTTTATACAGTAAGCTTAACTTTGTTTGTAAGAAGTTTGGAATACTATGTATACACATGGTATTATGAGAATTTAGTTTTAATATGATGCTCAGTTTAATGTATATAAATAGTGAGTTTCTTTTGGACCCCTCTTCAATGAATTAACTTGGCTTAAGTTTTCTAAACTGTAAATTTATTTTATTGTTAAAACTTGAAGTCTTAAACATGAATTGAGTTATGTATATAAAATTTTTGAACCGAGAGAGAGATTGAAAGAGATCATAAAAAAAAGCAAAGTGAAAGTTGCTCAGTCATTGCTGACTCTTTGCGACCCTATGGAGTATAGGGTCCATGGAGTTCTCCAGGCCAGAATACTGGACTGGGTAGTCTTTCCCTTTTCCAGGGGATCTTCCCAACCCAGGGATTGAACCCAGGTCTTCTGCATTGCGGGCAGATTCTTTACCAGCTGAGCCACCAGAGAAACCCAAGAACACTGGAGTGGGTAGCCTGGCCCTTCTCCAAGGGATCTTCTCAACCCAAGAATCAAACCGGGGTCTCCTGCATTGCAGGCAGATTCTTTACCAACTGAGCTATCAGGGAAGTTCCACTCTGCAAAAAAGCAAAGAGATAGTTAATTTCATATAAAACTTAGGGGAACCACCAGGAGTGAAGATACATGAAAGATGTGAAGATTGATCTCTAACTATAAATAGTTTACAATAACAAAGATTGTTGCATGCTTCTTTGAAATTTAATAAGTCTATATATATCAGTTCTTCCATGTTTTCATTAAGATGCATAAATATATCAGTATTTTGCTGAATGTAGGATAAATAAATTACAGTTTAAAGAAAAGAAATTTTTAACAACCAGTGTGGGTTTTCTTATCAGGCTGGACCAGTATCATCTTCAAGATTTGGTCACTATTATGATATATCAAAAAGGATACCACAAGAACTCATTGAGACCTCAAAGTGGCATGGATTTTTTCTCCCTGAGAAAATATCATCAACTTTTAATGTGGAATCCTGGTAAGTTAATGATTTCAATTCTGATTTCAAAGATTAGTAAAATACATGTTTACCACAGTCTTTGAAAGAATGCCTATTTAAAGGAACAAATCCTAATAAATGTTGGTTTTCTAGGTAATATGTAACCTTAATATTTTATGTTATTTCATTATATGTAATTTTTCTAATCCTATAACTGTTGGACCTATCATTGCTCTTTAATTTGAAACTTGACAAATCTGGATACCAAATTTGTAATAACTACTGCTTATTTTCAATAACATGTGAAATAATTCAGTAATAGGATCTTTCAGCCCTAAACGCACAAGACACATAAATATTGCTTATTGATAATAATAGCAGTGAAAATGGTATAAAATCATGCTGTTGCTCCACGTTTTTGATACATAATAAACCAACACAACATAGTCATACTGCTATTAACTTTATTAAGGCAAAACTTTGAAAATTAAAGACTTGACATTGAATAATTTCTAAAGTGTTAGGACTGTAAGGAGATCAAACCAGTCAGTCCTAAAGGAAATTAATCCTGAATATTCATTGGAGGGACTGATGCTGAAGCTGAAGCTCCAATACTTTGGCCACCTGATGCGAAGAGTTGACTCATTAGAAAAGACCCTGATGCTGGGAAAGACTGAAGGCAAGAGGAGAAGGGAACGAGAGGATGAGATGGTTGCATGGCATTACCAATTCAATGGACATGAGTTTGAGCAAGCTCCAGGAGATGCTGAAGGACAGGGAAGCCTGCGTGCTGCAGTCTGTGGGGTTGCAGAGTCAGACACAATTGAGACAGAACAACAATAAAGAAATACTTAATTTTAATTCATATTGTGGTGGAATCAAGGGAAGGTTTTCACGGAATAGGTTGTTGCCTCACAGAATTGGTTGTTGCTTCACAGAATAGGTTGTTTTCTTTTACACTGTAAAGCCATTATTTTCAAAATGAAATGAGTTGATAAATGTTGATTTATGATTTAAAAATCTAGAATCTCTTTCCAAGAAATATTGCCTGAGAGTTTAGTGAAGACTATGCCATTTATTTGATTTTATTGATTATACTAGTTTCTAATTTTTGTCATTCACTGAACCAGACATACATATACACATACTTGGGAAATAGATTAAAATAGTGTCTCCATTTTTGGAGAAGGCAATGGCACCCCACTCCAGTCCTCTTGCCTGGAAAATCCCATGGACGGAGGTGCCTGGTAGGCTACAGTCCATGGGGTTGCCAAGAGTCGGATACGACTGAGCGACTTGACTTTCACTTTTCACCATCATGCATTGCAGAAGGAAATGGCAACCCACTCCAGTGTTTTTGCCTGGAGAATCCCAGGGATCGGAAAGCCTGGTGGGCTGCCGTCTATGGAGTCACACAGAGTCGGACACGACTGAAGTGACTTAGCAGCAGTGTCTCCATGATTTCTCAAAACGTAAATCATAAAACCCAGATTCAAAGTCAATTCTTTCTGATTTAAAAATCTCTGTTAGCAGTAATGCTATACTGTCTCCATTCATGGAGTGCTTAGGGAAATGAAAAATGTACATTAATTATAATGTAAATACATGAAAAGAGATAAAGTGTTACTTTTGTAATTTAAAAAATTAAAGATAAAACCTTTTAAGCCAGAAAATACAAAGTGGTTTTCATTCACTTAGCAACTAAAGTGATGGGAAATCAACATTTGTCAATTAACCTGATTGATATCAGGTAATGTTCCAGGCATTAGACCATGGGCTATCTCATTTATCCTCCAAACAACCCTATAAGAGAAGCAGTATTATCCCCACTTTGTAGGAAACTTGAGGACAAAGACACTGAGCAGCTTTACCACTATTTTAGTCTGTGAGTGAGTAAAGCTGACACCAAACCCAAGTATCCGAAACCCTCTGCTCTCTTTTCTTTACCAGGCTGTCTCCATTTACTGCTGTAGTAAATGTATAACCCAACAAGAACCTGGGCACCAGAAAAATTATACCTTGATTAGATATGGGGATGTAGTTTTTTAAATATATTTTAAGAATATTTTCAAGAACTAACAGTTTTACATGGAACAGGAAAATTTATAGATTTTAATTATCAAGGCAGTATTTCATTTCATAGTAGTTAACTGATAATTCATTTATTTCATATTAAACTTAAATGCTTAATTAAATGTAATTAAACTTTAAACATGTAATTAAATTAATTTTGAAAATGGGTACTTTACCATGTGAGATTTATTTTATGAAAAGCATGTGCTCATTTCACTAAAATGAACTTTACTGGTTCATTTATAAAACAATAAAGCTAAGCCTTACACTTGTCCATACTTTTCCTATAATTAAGATCAGAGAATATGGCTGTGTCTATCATGTATGAGGATATGATATATAATTTTATAATTTCTAAAGGCACTGTTGAAACCTATAAAGTTTTTTTTTTTTATAGTAAGAAGAACTGAAGGTCATTTGAAATCTATAATAACTAAAATTACTGGTATATTTGCCAATGGAAAATGTTCATACCTATAGTTTAAACTTTCAAATTAAAGCCTGGTTGTAGAATCTTGAAATGTGTCACAATAATATTGCCTAGATAATTTTGTTTTGGTATTTTACTATTATAAATCTGATTACCTCAAACATAAAACAATAGAAAAAACTGATTTTGAGAATAATTCGAAAATAGTTTACAATTTTTTAATTTGATGTTGTTTTGAGTTAAGCTTTGCTAATAGGTATGTCCAAGCACAGTTCTTTTTCCCTACTAGAAAGATATTGTCATTCTTTATTATTTATTCATGAATCTACTAACATACTGCTTAACCTACTGTCACACACTGAATGTTAGTATTCATCCCATCCACCCCCTTCCCCAAATTCATATGTTGAAACCCTAATCCCCAAAATTTGGAGATAGGGCATTTGGGAGTTAGTTAGATTCCATTCTGAAGGAGATCAACCCTGGGATTTCTCTGGAAGGAATGATGCTAAAGCTGAAGCTCCAGTACTTTGGCCACCTCATGCGAAGAGTTGACTCATTGGAAAAGACTCTGATGCTGGGAGGGATTGGGGGCAGGAGGAGAAGGGGATGACCGAGAATGAGATGGCTGGCTGGCATCACTGACCCGATGGACGTGAGTCTGAGTGAACTCCGGGAGATGGTGACTGACAGGGAGGCCTGGCGTGCTGTGATTCATGGGGTCGCTCAAAGAGTCGGACATGACTCAGCAACTGAACTGAACTGAACTAGATGAGACCTAGGTTTGATCCCTGGGTTGGCAAGATCCCCTGGAGAAGGGAAAGACTACCCATTCCAGTATTCTGGCCTGGAGAATTCCATGGACTGTATAGTCCATGAGTTCGCAAAGAGACAGACACAACTGAGTGACTTTCACTTTCACTCACTTAGATGAGGTCTTGAGGGTGGGGCCCTGGTGTGATAGGATGGTGACGTTAAAAAAGGAGAGACATTGAGTTCTCCACTCTTTTTCTTGAGTAAACACCCAGTAAAAGCCATGTGAGCTCACAGGGAGAAGGTGACCATCTGTAACCCAACACTAACCCTGACTCTCACCAGACGCCAGCCCTGCTGGCATCATGATCTTGGACTTCTAGTCTCCAGAACAGCAATAAAATTAATTCCTATTGTTTAAGCCACAATATTTTGTTCTAGTACCCCAAGCCAACTAATTCACCCACTATATTGTAAAATGGTACTTTTTAAATTATAAATATGTTGGGTCTTTAATACTGAGTTTGCCTACAGTTGGTAGTAAATAATTGATTTTGTTTTGATGTGTTTTTTTTTTTAATTCAAGATTTTACTTTTACATATGTATGCTAACAATAGCTGCTACTGCTAAGTCACTTCAGTCATGTCTGACTCTATGCGACCCCATAGATGGCAACCCACCAGGCTCCCTCGTCCCTGGGATTCTCCAGGCAAGAACACTGGAGTGGGTTGCCATTTCCTTCTCCACTGCATAAAAGTGAAAGTGAAGTCGCTCAGTCGTGTCTGACTCTTAGCGACTCCGTGGACTGGAACCAGGCTCCTCATCCATGGGATTTTCCAGGCAAAAGTACTGGAGTGGCGTGCCGTTGCCTTCTCCAAACAATAGCTAGTAGTAGCTAAAAGTTTTGTATTAACTAGAATGAACTGAATTCTAAGAGAAGCAGTTATCTTTCGGGGAGAATTTCTAGGAGAAAAACAGTGGAAAGTGGATAGGAATATTATTTACAATTTTGGACTTCATTTCATTTTTCTTATCCTGCAAAGTCTCTTTACCATAGTAAATGAAACTTCTATATAAACCCCTAGACAAATTGTAGCTGTGTTCCCCATATGTTCCTACTAATATTCCTTTGTTCGTACTTCTGTCAAAACACTAATTTCATTACACTTAACTATTTGTTTTTTCTTCATTCTTATGTTCCCACCAAGCTTTGGAAATCTTTGAGGAAAAGTTATAATTTTTTTCATCTATGTATTATCTGAATCTAGGATGCAAGTATTAAGTTGATAATCAATGAATTAGTGAATCAAAGCATAAAATATAGTTATAACTCAAATTAACTATAGTCTTGTTCTTAGCAGAGATTTAGTGGGATGAAACCAGTAACTGAAACATAGCCATGTAAGAGTATATTTCACTTCAAAAATGTAGATTTTTTTTCTTAGATTGAGAAACAGAGCTCCACAGTATATTTAGAAGTTATAAGTAGAAAATGTACTCATGAAAAAGGAATTTTGGAAGAGAGCTTCTAGGTGAGATTAAAGGTTCTTAACAGAGTCATCAAGTTATAGAAGTAGACTATAAACTATTCAAAGGATATATAATAAATGATATAATGATACAAATCTCAGAGCTAAAGAAAAGCAAAGATATAAGTGTGAGGAGGAATTTTATCCACCTGTTTATCTGCTGGTGATATAATTAAAGTAAAAAGATGCTATCTGAAACTGTAGAGAGAACTATTATCCTGAACCTCATTTTGGCCAATGAAGATAAATGACTTGCTTATATGTTTACCTTTCTTTCTTCTTTCTGTTCTTCGAGGGGGCCTTTGGATACATGGAATTTAATTGATCATTCTAGCATGCCATTTTCATTGGTTGTTTTGTTATCTTCCACCTTATTCCCACACTCCTAATCCCAGTCATCTTGCTCATAAGACGTACTCTCTCTAATTTGTGTATTTTGTATCTTTCATATTTCTAGTCTTCCTTCAATAAAGCAGTTGTTGACCCTTGTCTCCCTTGTCTCTCTCCAACAATTGTCTCTCTCCAGTTGTTGACCCTTTCTCTGTCTCACTCCCTACATTCAATCTATCAATAAATCCTGTCAACCGTATCTTCAGTATATCCAGATCCTGATCACTTCTTGCATCCCTTACTTCCACCATGCTAAACCTAAGTCACCCATATTTCTTGCCAAGACTCTTGGCATAGCCTCCTAATTAATCTTGCTCCCTGCTTTTTGGTGGCTCTTATTTTTGTGTCCAAAGCAGCTCTCATGAAATTTTTTAAACAGTACTGTCCAATAGCACTTTCTTCAAGGATGGAAGTTTCCTATGCTTGTACTGTCCAAAATAGCAGCCACAAGCCACATGCAACTAACAATGAGTATTTTCAATATGACACTGAAATTTTTGTTTTATTAAGTGTAAGTAGCTATGTGTGACTTCAGTTCAGTTCAGTTGCTCAGTTATGTTCAACTCTTTGCAACCTCATGGACTGCAGCACGCCAGCTTTCCCTGTCCATCACCAACTCCTGGAGTTTACTCAAACTCATGTCCACTGAGTCGGTGATGCCATCCAACCATCTCATCCTCTGTCATCCCCTTCTCCTCCCACCTTCAATCTTTTGCAGCATCAGGGTCTTTTCTATTGAGTCAATTTGCCCCATTAGGTGGCCAAAGTATTAGAGTTTCAGCTTCAGCATCAGTCCTTCCAAAGAATATTCAAGACTGATTTCCTTTAGGATAGACTGGCTGGATCTCCTTGATGTCCAAGGGACTCTCAAGAGTCTTCTCCAACACCACACAGTTCAAAACCATCACTTCTGAGGCACTCAGTTTTCTTTATAGTCCAACTCTCACACCCATACATGACTACTGGAAAAAACACAGCTTTGACTAGATGGGCCTTTGTTGGCAAAGTAATGTCTCTGCTTTTTAATATGCTGTCTAGGTTNTGTCCTTACCTAATTTGGTTCCTTGCTGCCTCTCTGATGTCTTTGATATCATTATGGTTGTGGAAAGAGTAAAGTGAATATCAAGAATGCTCTTAGACAGGAGAACTAGGATAGTGCCGTTTACAGGTGTAAGTAAGCATAACCATATATCTAACAATATTTATTGAACACCTTCTCTGGCGCGAATAACTTATATGCTCCTGAGTACCTTTTATGAGCCTAGAATCATGTTAAGCTCTAGGTTTATTGTAGTAAACTGTTATCAAGAAGGGACTTCACTGGTGGTCCAGTGATTAAGACCACACTTCCAGCACAGTGGGGCGCAGGTTCAATCACTGGTCAGGGAACTAAGATCACACATGCTGTGGGGCACAGCCAAAAAGAAACAAGTAAACTGATAAAGATCTCATTATCAATTGTAATAAGTAGTATAAAGACAAAGAACATTCTCCATACATTGACGGGGGGAGGGAATAAACTTTGTGATGTTTTAGGAAGAGGCCTTTCTGAAGACCTGAACCTGAGACTTGAAAAAAATCAGAAGAAGAAAAAAGTGGTCTTACAGAGAGCACTAATCCAAGAAGTGTTCTTGGCTTGGGGAACAACAGATGTACTAGGAAGGGAAAGTAACTGGTGTTTGCAAGTACCTGAAAGGCCTAGTTGTTAAAATAGAGTGAGTGATAACAAGTGTTACAGAGATGAGTTCAGAGAAATAGACAGGTGTCATACCATGCTTTAAAAATTTATTCATGAAGGGATATAGGTAGAAGCAGTTTCTGCCTATATTCCCTGGGCTTCCCATAGGGCATATATAGGGCTTCCCAGGTGGCTTGACGGTAAAGACACTGCCTGCCAATGAAAGAGACATGGGTTCGATCCCTGGGTCAGGAAGATCCCATGGAGAAGGACTGCAGCTCACTGTAATATTCTTGCCTGGAAAATCCCACGGCCAGAGGAGCCTGATGGGCTATAGTCCATAGGGTTGCAAAGAGTCAGACACAACTTAGTGACTAAACAGCAACAGCAGTCCTGTTTACATAAAATTTTCTATAGCTTTTCCGAAATGCTTTTCTAACAAAAATTCAGTACACATTAATTTAAGCTCTTAAATATACTTAGTAATATTTGGTCAAAGAAGTTCAGGAGAGACTGGAAGCTAAATGTTCGTCTTACACTATGAGGTTCGGTATATATATACATCAGTATTGGAAAGGCTATGAGTGAAATCACTCTATCCCTTCTATGTTTTTTATGTTTGAATTTTTATGATGAAAACATTTTTTTCATAAAGGAAAGGGATTTCAAATAAGTGTGTAAAGTCTAACCCTTTGGGAATAATATAATGAAATCTTTATATTTCATATCAAAGTGTACTTCCAAACAGTGAAAGATTTAAATACAATAAATTAAATTATAAAAGTAATAGAAGAAAATTAAAGAGAGTGTTTAAAATCTTGGAGTGGGGAAATAGCAAACAGTATATCTAGTGACTCTCTTTGGAGGAATCAGAACTCTTTGGAGAAATCTTTGATTCAAAGGAAAGAAAAAAATAAATCTGTAACATTTTTTTATTCTTAGATGTCCTTGAAGAATGATGAGGGCATGTCAAAAAGATAAGAAGCCAGCTCAAAAGAACTCCCACTGGCCAAAGAAAAGATAATTTGAGCATCAAAATAAATAAATATAGTAATGGATTATAACCCATTTAATAAAATAGGAAGTCATGAATATTTATAGACAAAAATGAACAAATAAATACATTATTAAGTAATTAGCAAACAAGATATTTACATACCCTCAAAATACCTTCCCACAAAATACTGATGACTAAAAAGGGGATAGTATAATTTTATGGTGGAGAAGCCTGGCATCACCTTAATCAAGTTAAGGTCACCAATAATGGGGCAAATTGAAGTTATGTATCTGCTGAGAGCATGAAGTAAAAAGAACCCAGCAACACTTCTGTGATATTCCTACCAGGNTTCCCACAAAATACTGATGACTAAAAAGGGGATAGTATAATTTTATGGTGGAGAAGCCTGGCATCACCTTAATCAAGTTAAGGTCACCAATAATGGGGCAAATTGAAGTTATGTATCTGCTGAGAGCATGAAGTAAAAAGAACCCAGCAACACTTCTGTGATATTCCTACCAGGTATTCATAATGTAAATATACCCATGAGGAAACATCAGACAAACTCAAATTGGGAACATTCTATCAAGTGGCTGGCCTGGAATCCTCAAGTATCAAGATTATAAAAGTCAAGAAAAATGTGAAAAATTTCCAGGTTGAAGGAGGCTAAAGAGACAATTTGAATGTAACACATGATTCTGAATTCAATCCTTTTGCGATGAAGGATGATACTAGCACAAGTGGCGAAACTTGAATGGAATCTGAAGATTTTGATGGTAGTATCCATTTCCTAGTTATATCAATATCCTACATCAGATGGCTATATTATTGTTATATAGGGGAATGTTTTTGTTCGTAGGAATCATACCCCAAATTATTAGAAGTGATGGGTCATCATGTCAGCAAGTTATTCTCTAGTGAAATAGAGAATAAAGATTTTTGTTTTATGTATACAACTTTTCTATAAATTTGACATTGTTTCAGAATTTTTTAAAGTACAAATATATGTGTATATATATAATATATATATATACTTATACATATTTAGTAAATTAAAGCCATTTTTAAATTAGAACAGGTTGAGTGCCCTAATACAAAATGGGCAGAAGAAATCAATAAGCTGTTCTCAAAAAAGATACAGAAATAGCTAATAAGGCTAACTAGTAATCAAAGAAATGTAAGCAAAAACCAAAGAGATATATACTATGATACTAGAGATATATACCACAAAGACAAATACTATGTACCATTTTTTCAGCTATTAAATATTTCAAATGATAATGCATTGCATTAAAGATAGTGTGGAGAAACAAATGTCACTCATGTTAATTATACAAGTTAATTGTGCATTGTTAAAACAATTCTAGGAAAGTTTGTCAAAAGTGAGAGTGTATGTTATCATTGTTGCCATCATACCATTTATAGGAATCAGTAAAATTATTTCTTCTTTGGGAAAAAAATAAAACTACTTCAGCCAATTTTTCAATCTGGACAATCAGCTCTCTTTTCCCTGTCCCATTCTTGCCTTTGAGAAAAGCACATTTGGAGTTCAATTTCTCCTTATATAGGCCCACAAATGAACAGTGGTTGTGTTCATTGTGNTAAAATTATTTCTTCTTTGGGAAAAAAATAAAACTACTTCAGCCAATTTTTCAATCTGGACAATCAGCTCTCTTTTCCCTGTCCCATTCTTGCCTTTGAGAAAAGCACATTTGGAGTTCAATTTCTCCTTATATAGGCCCACAAATGAACAGTGGCCGTGTTCATTGTGCCTTCCACATTACTTAGCTCACTCCTGAAAGTACCTTATTAAAAGATGTACTATTAAAAGACTTAACAAGTGAAAACACGTGTTAAGGTACATGTATACAAAAAGATACATGCATCTCATTCTACATAGTGAAATTACTTCCAATAACCAAGATATGAAAGCAAGCTAAGTGTCCATTAATAGATGAGTGGATAAAGAAGATACGATATATATATACAATGAAGTATTACTTAGTCACTGAAAAATGAAATTTTGCCATTTGCAACATCATGGATGGACCTGCAGAGTATTATGCTTAGTGAAATAAGTCAGAGAAGTACAAATACTGTGTTATCACTTATGCATGGAATCTAATGAATAAAGCAAAGCAGCAACAGACACAGAAATAGAGAGCAGACTAGTGGTTACAGGCTGGGAGAGGGAGGGGAGGTGGGGCAGGATAAGGAGAGGGGATTAAAAAGTGCAAACTACAATGTATAAAATAAATAAACTATGCAGAAGCCCCATGTGAGCATTTGACTTTACTGAGACCACTGTACTGTTGGCTACCACCTCTCACCTGCCTTGATACAATACACTCTTTCAGCTAATTAACCATCTTGATCCATGGTCAGCTTTAATCTTCACTTCCTTGAGGCCCTTCTCTTGGTTTGTTTCACTTTCTCAGCAAAACTACTATTCTAGTTAAATGGTACTCTGAGTGAAAAGACAGGAAGTGGTGGTTGTAGGGAGGAGAGTGTATGAACTGAGATTATACAAGGATAGCAGTTATTGATGATGACAAGATCTAAGGTATGACCGTGGAAATGGGTATTAGAGGTTGAATGGAGACAAGATTGTTGGAAGAGAGGTGGTCAAGAAACTGAAAGGCCAGAGTGTTTGAAAAATGAGTAATGACACAAAGTTGGAGAGATGACAGCTGTAAAGATGGGTAGTAGGAGACATAATCTAGTGACTTTTTTATATCAATAATTAATGTAAATCAGACTAATTGAACTGAATTATTTTTCATGAAAGATCATAACCATTCTCAGCAGTGTCCCTGTCAGTCAGTGGGTTGTTTCAAGATGCATACAGTTCTTCTGTCTTCACGATCTTTGTACTTTCCCAGCTGTGGTCCAGAGGTCTGTGCTTTCCACAGCCCACCTTTGTTCCCTTAACACATTCCTGGTCCCTTTATGTTCTTTTAGTTGAGTATCCATGGTGAAGAGAACCAAACTCAATGTCCTTAGGCGAAAAGCATCAGAAAAGAAAAATCAATAAATGACATCCTTTAGTGTAATAATAATGGAATTTTTAACGTGAAAATTACTTGTGAATAGACTTCACAGTCTTTATAGCTACATGCAAATTGTATGCTAATATAACTTTAGCTGAGCAAACTGTTTTACACAGTTGAAACATTTGATATTGTGCCTACAGCCTTACAAGAATGTCTCACCCTTTGTCATAGATGAATACCTGAAATATATGTGTAAATAGATTTTTGGTAATACAAATTATATTTTCTCAGTGATTTGCGTAATATCAAAAATGCTTCATCTTTGAGTTAATCATAATTTGTAGTTATAATAGTTTCTCTTCTTAAGAAGTAAGTAGTTAACATCAATATTTAAATGCACCAGAAGTTCTTTCTTTTAAAAAGCTAACCGAATCATTTTAATGAGAAAAGTCATTCTTAAAACAGAAAAGAAAATCCTTGAATCATATAATTTTAAGTCAGAATGGACAACAGAGACTATCTAGTATGCTCCTTTGGTTTACAGATGAGAAAATTTCAAAGTGCAGAACAGAAAATTTAAAGAATTTGCCTCAAACCACATATTCTGCTCCAGTCGCTAGTACATATAGAACTAGAACCCAGATCTTGAGCACACTTTCCACTGTGCTATACTGGGACCTAGTTTCTGTATTTATAAATCTGTGCTTTTCAATATTGAATTTTCTTTATTAACCATACACTAAGTTAATACAAGGCCTACCTATTGGTGAAGTTCTCACCAATGCATGCAAGTAAAAGAAAAATACCTTCCTATGACAGGTGGCTCAGTGGTAAAGAATCTGCGTGCAGGAGCTGCAGGAGACATGGGCTCGATCCCTGGGTCGGAAGATCCCCTAGAGAAGGAAATGGCAGCCCATTCCAGTGTTCTTGCCTGGAGAATCCAGTGGAGCCTGGCACGCTATAGTCCATGGGGTCACAAGAAGTCAGACACGACTGAGTAGGCACACCCATATATATGACTATATACCTGAATACTTTGACTGTGTTGAATTGAGCCATGTTCAAACCTCATCTGTATTTGGATCCAGAGACTTTTCATTGAATCTGGACCTCACTCTAATTTAACCAAAAGAACTTGAAGTTTTAGAAAACTTGAATTTGAGTCACCACTTCTGTTACTTAATTGTTGTACTGCTGCTGCTAAGTCGCTTCAGTCGTGTCCGACTCTGTGCGACCCCATAGACGGCAGCCCACCAGGCTCCCCCGTCCCTGGGATTCTCTAGGCAAGAACACTGGAGTGGGTCTCTAATGGGTCTTAATTTTCTCAACCATAAAATGGAGTTAATGGCTATATTTACCTCACAAAGTTACCATAATGATCAAATGTTGTGACAGTGATGCAAAAGGTTTTTGAGTATTTAATGTGCCAGATACTTTGCCAGTTGATATATTTATTATCTAAGAGTTAACCTTTCACTTATCAACTAGTTAATTTCACATATACTGATTTTATATTTATATTGTTTTTTCAAAGATAAAATCTTGTCTCCTGTTACCTAAGCTTTTCTGTTGTTGATACATTTATTCTTTGATCACATTAAGACCTCTGTAGTATTCCTTTGTTCATTGTTTGAGAAGGTGCAAGGTAATTATGTATTATTTATTATCTGATTACCAGATTTATTTTCTAGATATACATCTGATTTTTTTTTACAATAATGTTTTTTATCTTTCTCAATGAGATTAAATGACAAAATTACCTTTCACAGGAAAACTAATGCCATTTCTTGATATAAACTACAGTTCTCTGATGCAAATATCCTTTGGACCTATTGCTGAAAATTGAGGGAGGAGGGACATTGATAAGGCATGAAAGTGTCATGTTTTTCATCAACTTTTTAAAGATGTTAACTTGGGCATCAGCATATAGGTTTATATTGGGTAATTGGACTCCTTAGTCCATATTTGTATATTAATATAAAGAAATTCCTATCAGACGGCACAGTAATAACAGATACATAAATAATGCACCTGGGCAATTTTTTAACTAAAGAAAATTTTAAATGCCCAGTATTTTAAAGGTAAAGTTAAAATTCTAATTTTTAATATTTTTGTGCCGTTATAGGACGGGAGAGCCTGGTGGGCTGCCATCTGTGGGGTCGCATAGAGTCTGACACGACTGAAGTGACTTAGCAGCAGCAGCAGCATAGTTTTAAAGACATTGTAGAATTTCATGATAGGTAATTTTACTATGAAAGTTATCAAAAATTATGAAAATCAGGCAAAATAATATACGTGATTTGAAATATGCTGCCTTTGGGATATGTTGTACACACCATGATAACCTACCTTTGTTAAATGTTTGGAAACATTAATAAGGAAGCCAGGGTCATATTTGTAACTGGATTTACTTCTTGACAACTCCTGTTTTATAAGTTACTAGACTGCTGAACAAATAAAAAGGCAACATCCTCAAAATTAAAGAGGTTTAATAAAAAAAAAATTAGATGACACAAGATATTTATTTTCAGTAAAAATATATTACTGTAAAATATTGTTGACAAGGACTTGTATCTCATGAAGATTAACAGTAGTTAGTATTTTAATATTTATATAAATTAGTCCAGTTTTAAAAGTTCTAATCCTATGTATCTAAAAATGAATGTCCTTAATATAACTAAATGTATGATTTTTTTCCCATTGAAGTGTTTATTTTCCTAGAAATCTTACTAGTTTGGAGAAATTTATTTTATTATAATTTTCTAATCACTGTTAGTGATTGGATTATGTATGTCAATATGAAATAAGAAAAAAGACTAGGGCATATTTGGCTTTATGTCTTGTTTTTGTTCTCATAGCAGAAGAACCACTGTCTCCAAACCATTGAAGATCTACTATAGTTATCTTATCAAGCTGTGAAAAGATGAAATGGATAAATGGTAGCAACTAAAACTAAAAAAGTAATTTATGTATGTGGTATTTAGTAATGGCCTTTATGCACCAAATTTACTACCAAATACTTGAAGCAGATTTTATTATCGAACGACTTAGGGCAGAGGGAAAAATACTTGAGAAACTTTTTGAATATATGAAATAATAATGGTCTTAGGTAGATTCATTATTGGTGGATTAGGATACACTGGATATGTTTCTGATCCACCCTCCTTTAACCCATAGTCATTTTCGTCAAATGGTTGGCTGGAATTCATTTCATAATAAAATCTTGGAGCAGATTGTAGCTGCTGAAGCTAATTGACCCAGATAGAAATTGAATCTGTTGTGTTCAAACAAAAACACTGCTCTAAAAGTTGGACTCGCTAGGACAAATATGTGTTAAGATGCGAAATAGTCACATCGCTGTCCTTGTGGAATATGATTATTTATAGACACATTTCCTCACTCATGAAAGTAGAAAAATATCTCCTTCATGTAATCTATTGTATTTTCATTGAAAATGGAGAAATAAGTATATGAGAAATGATTGTATTGCCAAATCCTTCAATTGGAGTAATACTTGTTTTGCACAGAACACCATTCTCTTCTTTTGGTTTTCTTTTGTTGTTGTTATTAAAGATGTACTTTTAGACTGTGTGTGACTGTTCAATAAAATGTTTACAAAGATGTGCATATATTTTTGCTAAATATATATGCAAAATCATTAATTAATTTAATTATTATTAAATTAATTTTGTGCACATTTATTTAAATGGTTTGCTGCATTTCCTAGCTTCTTAAGAATATTCTTTAATGTTACCTGAATGCTTCAAATTATATTTTCTTCTTTCCTGTGGCAGGCACTTCTACCTATATGATCACTTTACTTAAGATCACAGTAAAGCAAATGCTTTTGTATTTTTAAGATCACCCATAGCTTCTAGAGTATTAGGCACTTCAGTTTCCATGAAATTGCAATGCTCCAGAATTTCACCATCATCTCATTTTATGTTCAGACATAGTACACAAGTTGTCCATCATGAAGAATCTTAAATTCAGTTAGTATTTAAGCAGATTATCTTAACTCTTATTAAATTTTTGTTATGTTTAATAGCACTTGTAAAATATTTTTAAATAGTAATATTAATGCTAATATTCATATAGGAAATAGTTTATCCTCTTAAATGTTTATATTTTTGTCATCTTTTTACAAACAGAAGTGGAGTTTATATCCACTTGTCTTCTTTGTCTTAAAAAAATTGTTTTTGAATTAGTATTATTTTTGCAATTTTGTTTTAAGAATATTAAAACTTTAATAGAAGATAAACTCAGGTGATCAGGATGTTGATTCAGGTGTTGACTTGGCATAGCAGTTCATTAACTATGTGTTAATTATCCATGATTACTCCTGAAAAGCTATAGTGGCTTCATCTTTTAGGTTGCTTCATTAAATCATTAATTTTCTTGGTGGTAACTAAGCCTGACATAAAATTAAGTCATCTCAGTCTTCACAGATTTTTATCTTCCCATGATGTCAAGAGCATTGAGTTAGTTAATATAGGGCAATGCAACTTATTCCATGCATGTATTGACTTTTTATTTTAGAATTATTTATGTTATTTTGGCTTATCTGATATTTAAGTATAATCTCATAACTGTGTACCTTTTAATTATTAATTATTTAATGTTATAGCTTACAGTTTGTATTTGCTGTGTAATAAACCCATTTATGTATTTGAACCACTTCTTATCAACAGTTCTTTGACTTCTGGCTACATGAAGCTGCTACAATTTATCCAGAACATTATTTATGAGGAAGGATTTGATGGATCCAATCCCCAGGTATTGAGAAACTTCAAAACCTTTTTATACTCATGTATGTAATGTTGTTTTTAAACTCTAGGGCTAGAACCAGAAGGGCTTAGAATAATCAACAGTGAGCAAGCTGTTTCTAAACACAGAGGATGTAAAAAAGCAGAACACATGCAGCCTTAGTTTGACTATAAATATGTGCTTTGAATTTTTGCTAAGTTCTCAGTGGTTACACAGAAAATGTTCATAGGCATTGTCAACATGAATTACTTTTAAATATGTATTTGTAGTGCCTGGAATTAATAAATAACATAGCTTGAAAATTACTGTTAAATTTGCAGGACTTGTATTTTTCTATCTCAATTTTTTACAGTTATGTCACTCAGGCCTTAATTTTGAATTATGAGTTTCAAGATTTTATTTATTATATTATGCTTTGAGTTGTCTCATTGAATAAAATATGCATTTTTATTTGCTACATTAAAATATTTTATATCTTAACTGTTTCTCTGTAGCTCTATTTTTTAAAATTTCCTCTGGATTCCTACCATTAAAAATGTTCCGATTAGTTTAACTTTAACAAAATGAGGGAAATTTTATTTCTAGGTATCATGCCTTTCACAGTTCTTCCTCAGTAATTTTAATTGCTATTGCTGCTAAAAGATTTGCATTTCATTTATATTATTTTAGCAGAATTATTTCCAGAGCACCATTATTTTTGTTGAAGAAGACAAAAAAGCCAAAAGTCTTATTTTTGGAATTATTAACCACACTTGCTCTTAATTCATATCATAGATTTTTAAATATTCTTTAGCTTTATTGCTATATTTAACACTGTCCATGGCAAAAGAAATACTTTTAGAATCTGTTTCGATCGTCAGTTTAATAGCAGGTTAAAAACATTTATGTGTGTATAGTGAGGCACACATTCATTTATAGATGGTCTTTTATGCATGTTACAGTTTTTGTGACAGCCCTTGGTATTTAGTACAGTTTTATGTTGGTCACTGTTGCTCTATTTTTCATCTAGCTAAGATTTATGGGCTCCATGTCTTCTCTTTGGTGGCAGTGCCTGTCTGGAGAGGTAAATTGGTCCCTGACAGACACCTCTCCCCACACGCTCTGGTAACTATGGAAACAGGCATGTCGTAACAGTTCCTGTGGTACATTGTGCAGAGCTGCTGCTCTTGTAGGATGGCACATCTTCTAAGAGCAAGAAATTTTATAGAACGCAAGAAAAGCAAAGGCAATAAATACCCTCATACTTAGATATATAAGTATGTACACACACACACACACACATCCAAAAAGCCCTTAAAAAGTAAGCTATTATTATTAGGTTGGAATGAAAAGCTTTTCTTACTTGTTTCTTTGAATATGAATTAATACCGTTTTAAATAAATGATATTTTATTTTATGAACATTAATAGACAACAGACTGGTTTGGGTCTGTAACTTTCATAAAGATTAAACAGGGTTGAGAAATACATTTTTATGATGAGTACCAGGAATGCTAAAAATTAATTTTAATTAAATATGCCAATAAATTATAAATATATTTCCTATTTTATTGGAACTAAAATATAGTTAATGAATTTGTATATTTTTGAATTATGGATTATATCATTTGCTAAATTACCTAGTCTGTTTATCTGTCTCAGAAACTTTAGATGACTTCCGGAAGCCACAAAAATACATCTATCAGGCACTATTCAAAAAATATTATTCCTGAGTCAAGATAATATATTGACACTGAAGTAAATCCTACTTTTTAAAATGATATTTTCATCTTACTTTCTCTGTCACAACATTTTCAAATAAACTAGTTGGAGTCAACAAATGGACTCTAAAGAGCAGAATATTATATAGTACTGTATAATTAATACTGGTAGTAAGTAAAGTATTATAGCTTATCTGTAAAGATATTTGGAGTGGGAACATTTACAAATTGCTGTCATAATTTTATTTTTCATTTTCAGATATCTAAGAAATAATACAATAAGTGAAATTTGGACATTGATTTTTACTTAGAGTATCAGATTAACTATTTGAGATCTTCTCAAAAGAATAAATTTATTTATTGTCCAGCTATCAGCAAAAGTTTATTTTTTTAATTTTATTATGCCTCACAGTATGCCCCATTATTATATGGTATAGCAAGGAATTATATGTTCCAAACAACACAAGAAGTTTGTAACTCAGCCTTTGTTTTTACAATACTGTCATATTTTTTTAAATATAAATATGTTATCTCTGCTAAGTATTATGCTCAATTATGTCCTAATGTGCTATGTACCCACTTCACTTAAATATCTCTCACTCATTCATTCTCTGGCTTAATCTTTTCATTCTTCCTATATGTGTATATCAGTGTAACTGTCAAAGTCACTAATCTGTGATTGTCCTGATTCTGCACTGACAGCAATTTTGTTATAAACTTGTATAAACTTTTTGATACAACAGTAGTAGGTAATGATGACTGTGAGTTAAAATACAGCTGACCTTTCTGAAATGTTGACAGGGTATACAATATGATGCTCTTCTTTTACCATCAGATTTCATTCTAATATCTAGATTTTGTTTGGGAATTTTTTTTTCCAGGTTGCTCATTCTTTTAGGAATCTAACTTATGCTATAGATCATGAGATAGCAAGTTTGGGGATAAGAATATGAACCTTACTCTTGCCATTTTGCTTAAATTCTGAGTTTCTAAGTAATACAGAAAAGTGAATAACCTGTTATATTTCACAGATACTTCACAGGAACTCATCAGATATTTATTTATACTTCTATCATATACTACATTATTTTATTCAATACAGAAATACTAAGAAAGCATTTTTTATGGACTGTTGAGGATGGTATATTGTCATCATACCCTCAAGGCAAGCAGAAAAGGAAACTGACCCAACAGCCTTGATATTGTCATTGTGCTGTAGGTCCTTGAAGTCAAGAAGTTTTTCTTAAATGTACTTAGACTAAATTCTTCCATTTTGAATTTCATTCTCATAGTTTTATACAGGCTGTTGTATCACTTTATATATTTGAGGAATTATATAGTCTCATAGGGGATTCCCAGGTTGCTCAGTGGTAAAGAAGCTGCCAACCAGTGTAGGAGACACAAGAGACTTGGATTCAAACCCTGGGTTGGGAACAATCCCCTGGAGGAGGAAATGGCCACCCACCCTTGTAGCCTGGAGAATCCCAGGATAGAGGAGGCCGGTAGGCTACAGTCCATGGGGTCGCAAAGAGTCAGACACAGCTAAGCACACACGCAAGCCTGCATAGGCTCATAGAGCAATATTCTGTTCTATCCTTTTTTTTTTTTTTTAAGAAATGAGAAAACTAGGACCTAAGTAATGTAAGTATTTTGTCCAAAATCATACATCTACTTAGCTATACAATGCAGATTTAAAAGCCTCTGTTTTACCTACCTTACTAACTACTATCTTCTTAGGTTTTCCTCTTGTAACATTTCAATGTTTTACTCATTTTCCCTACTTCCTTTTATCAATAAATCCTCTTTGAAAAGGAATACACAAAATCACTTTCATAAATTTTATTAATAGCATTTTATAGCAATAGCACATTTAGGATCTTGTTTCATCAGAAATTGGTTCTAAAGAGGCATGTTCCAAATCTTTGCTTTAGGAGAATAAATCTTATTTTTCCTGTTAGAATTGTAATGATTTTCCAATGATTTCAGTGTGCCAGGTTTTGCTAATAGCTCCTTCCTTTGCCTGGAAATTTTGCTGAATTGCTAAGGAAGGCATTTGCAAAACATTTGTCTGGTTAGAGTAACCCAAACAGTAAGATTTACTATAAACATATCTGCTGGCAGACATTTATTAACATTCAAATTAGGTTTTACTTAATGGTTTCAATGCTCTTTTCCCAAGAAATATCATTAACTGTTATTCTGACCTTAATGGGCTTAAGTTCTAAATGTTCACCTGTTTTGTGAAAAGCATCAAATGATCATAAAAGTAGCTTCAAGGAGAAAAAACAAAGGCAAGTGCAAAATGTTAGACACCAAAAAATACATTTTTAAACTTTTCCAAACAGAATAGTAGGCAATTAACATGGTAGAATTTATCTGAGAAATGGTGAGCACTCTGTAGTTTATTGTAAAACAGAATTTTGTAATACTAAGAATGGCTTGTGCACGTTCTAGTTTAGATTCTCTTTATTATCTGTGATTTGTTATGTATTACTTAATTGCCTCAAACATGATTCTTAGTCACTGTTAAAATTTAGAAACAATGAAAAGTTTAAGGCCTGTGATACTCAATTTTTCCAAAACGTAAAAGCACAAGAAAAAAATAGTCCTGCTATTTTTTATAGTATCATAATCTGAAAGCCTTCCTTTATATTGCCTTATTATTGATACTACATGAAGTTTTTTCCCACATCTGTTGACATTATCTCTTGGATCTGTTTTGGATAAAAATAAGAAGAGGTATCCTGTTATTTACTAAAACTGACTGTGTTTACTTCTCTCTCACTTTCCCTTAGAAAAAACAGAAAAACATTTTAAGAATAGGAATCCAGAATCTTGGTTCACCTTTGTGGGGAGATGATATTTGCTGTCCAGAAAACTGTGACACAAGTCATAGCCTCACGAAGTTCCTCTATATACTCCGTGGGCTTCTGCGAACCTCTCTTTCAGCCTGTATCATTACAATGCCAACACACCTTATCCAGGTAAGAATTTCCCAAAACTACTTTCTCCTAACTCATGGTTCATCGTTAAAGAGCAATATATAAATGCTTTATAAATTATTTTCACATGTCATTTGTGTAAAAGAGATTTTAGATGCTAAGAATGCCAAAGCAGCAAGGTATCTTTGAAGATTATTCAATTCTTTATATCTATGGTTTTTTAGTATACAGTGAGTATATGGTAATTTCATCTTTACTAATTTTATTATAATTTTTCTTGAATTTATTGTAAACTTGCTAATATCATTGTGATATAAGGTTGATTTTGCTGCAGTATCTTTTCATTGATCATAAAACCTATCTGAATATAGATCTGGAAGAGATATTTTTACACCTATGTACAACAGCATTATTTACAAGACCTAAAATGTAGAAGCAGCCTGACTATTCACTGACAGCCGAATAGATAAGCAAAATGTGGCGTATCCATACAACAGGATATTATTCAACCCAAAAAAGGAAGGAGACTCTGATGTGTGTTACAACAGGAGTAAATCTTAAGAACATTTTGTTAAGTGAAATAAGTCAGTCACTGAAAGATAAATACTGTGAATCCACTTATATGACATACTTAAAGTAGTCAAAATTATGGAGACAGAAAGTAGAATGGTGGTTGCCAGAATGGTGGCAGGAGAGAATGAGGACTTATTGTTTAATGGGTATGGAGTTTCAGTTTTAGAAGATGGAAAGAGTTCTGGAGATAGCTGGTGGTGATGGTAACACATTATGAATGTATTTAACACCACTTAACTGTACATTTTAAAATGGTTAAAATGGTAAACTTTACATTATATATATTTTACCATAGTAAAAAAAAAACTGGGGAAGAAAGAAGCTGATCTGCATAAGACCGGTCCCTTTCTTGCCTCTTGTTCAGGTGTGTGTGTGTGTGTGTCTGAATTATTCTGAAGCCATACTCTCTCAGAAAAAGAAACCAATCTCCCCAAGGAAAGAAGGGTCTTTGTAAGATTTCTTCATCGATTCAAAAAAGTTCTTTTCCTAAGAGTGTTCAAATGGCAAGTTTGGAAGTATTTCCACAGTGAGAGTGTGTGTGTGTGTGTTTGTGTGTACATACAGTATACACATATACACTATAACGTGTGTGTGTGTATCCATATAAACTGCAGCATGATACTAGAAATAACTGAAATATCTGCTGCAATGAAGGGAATGGGAAAGTCAAAATAACTAAATCACTGAAATCACTAAATCTTTTCTGATAAAATAAAACATTTTGATTTGGAGTAAATTATAGCAGAGAAGTTTTGAGGTTTGTTTTACTTCTCTAAGACAGCAATTATAACAATGAGTGTAACCAGCAAGCACTTTAGGTCAGTACCTAACAGTTCTTATGGAATTTTTAAGTAAATGCTATTATTGTATCCATTTTACTTATAAGGAAACTGAAGTAAAGAGAAATTAAGAAATTAGATCAAAGTCAAATATTTGAAAAACTATAATTTGAACCCAGAAAATAAGATTCTAGAATCATAGGAAAATAAGGGTTCACCTAAGCTAGGCTCCTGTCCTTGGATATGTTAAGCATTATCCTGTTTTACAACTGAGATCTGAAGTTAAATGACATATTCAAGCAAGTCAAAGAAACAAGGACTAGACTTGGTGACACTCCAGAGGTCCATGAGAACTTTACATTTAGTTAAAGTAACAGAAATATAACAGGTATAATTGAAATTTGGAGGTCTATAAGGAGTCTAGTGCTTGAATAAGAATAGACATATAAATCAACAGAATAGAATTGAGAGTTTAGAAATAGACCCAGGCATCTATGCTCAACCAGTTTTCAACAAGGGCGCCAAGACCATTCAATAGAAAGAGAACAGCCTTTGAACAAATGGCAAGACCACTTGATAGCTACAGATAAAAGAATGAACTTTGGACCCTTACCTCATGTCATACACACAAAATAATTCAGAATGAATCAAAGACTTAAATTTAAGAACCAAAACAATTATGAAACAAATACATGTATATATGTGATTTTAAAATTTATTCCAAGGGTGCCTATGCAATAAAGAAGAGAAAAAAAAAATTTTTTTAAGCCATTTTTGGTAGTGATCTTTCTTGTTATTTCAAGAAGAGATTCCAAATCTGCTGTGAATGTTTGTGACAGTGATTCCTCTAAGCCTCTGTCTAAGGGAAGAGGAGTAATATTATAAGAAGATCTTAGATCATCCAGTATTCACCACTGATTAAACAATTGTTGAGATGATAAGGTGAACTTGATGTCTGAACATTAACTGGTGTTTGAATTTTCGTATTTTATAGATGTGTTTAACTTCTTATATTACTGAAAAAGATATAATTTAAATTATACATTTTAAAATACCAATTAAGAGACTATTTTGAAGTAGAAATAGGAAAACATATGGTCAGACTTTGGTGATAAATACACCAGCCTCTTCCCTGAACAGTTTTGCCTAGCTATCATATAGTAGTCTTGTAGTCCTAATATCACTGGAGTTATAAAACAAAAATTTCTTGTTCTTTGAGCATGACACCTGACCATTTTTTTTCCAAATACATAGGAGAAAATGTAAAACTTAACAGTTTGCTAAAACCAGTCATGATATGTAATAAATAGCGGATAAAACTTAATTCTTAAAGACTGGCAAGGAAAATCACAATGTTTAGGCCACGAGAATAAAAAGTACTTACAAAGCTCATCAAAGACATATGCATATACAGAATCAGGAAACTGTGAGTTTGTTTAATAAGAACTTACACAGTGATTTCTATAGGCCAGTTGCAGTCCTGAGATCTTTTCAAATATTAACTCATTTAATCCTTATATATCATTATCATTTAGTCCTATATTGTTGGTACTGTCATTATTTCCATTTTATAGATAAGAAACAAGGGACTGAAAATTTCAGTGACTTTCCCAAGATCATACAACTAGTGGAATGGCAAGATTTAGATATAAGCAGTTCCCCCTTCAATTATACTCAACTATCATGCTATTCTGGTTGATACTAATGAAGTACTAAATAGGGCCAAAATTAAGAAGCAAACTGTGCACAAAGTAGCATTCAGTGATAGAAAGAACCTGGGCCTTGGAGGGAGATAGACCCAGTTAGTTACATGGTTTAGTCAAGTCTAACTTTCTCAGCCTCAGCTTCTTTTTTAAAAATTCAGATTAGCAATAACATGGACTGACCCAGTGCTGGCACATGGAAGGCACTCATTATATGTTAACTGTTGTCACTTTCACGATTATTACTTAAACAGACCTCCAAAACTGAGAATTTGAACAGAGATCAGGGGTAGGAAAACTAAGGTATATAAGTGCATCAAAGCAGCAAACAGCTTCAGCTTTCTGCCTCTTTTCATGAATGACACAGACAAGATCTTCTCACAGGCAAGACAGGTTAGAAAGCATGGCTGAAGTCAAACAGCCACTGAAGTCTTAGTAACATCCCCTTGTTGTAACATGACTCTTTTTAACATCGTACGGTAGCTTCCTCTCAATTATGACCAGTGCCACCCCTGAAGACTCTAATAAATCAAACTTTAAATGGTGATTGAATAATTTAGCTTATTCAGTCGACAAATATTTATTGCAGGTACTATTCTAGGCATCCATACGGCTATAGTAGTGAATAAAACAAGCAAGGTCCCATCCTCCTGGAATTTTTTTTCAACGTGAAAGATAGGNGTACGGTAGCTTCCTCTCAATTATGACCAGTGCCACCCCTGAAGACTCTAATAAATCAAACTTTAAATGGTGATTGAATAATTTAGCTTATTCAGTCGACAAATATTTATTGCAGGTACTATTCTAGGCATCCATACGGCTATAGTAGTGAATAAAACAAGCAAGGTCCCATCCTCCTGGAATTTTTTTTCAACGTGAAAGATAGGATGGTTGGAGCAGATGATTCGTATATGTATGTATTTTGGACGCTTGAGCTGGATGTTTGATAGTAAAGTGGATTTTTGCAAGAAATGGAAATGTAGTTTGATATCCTTGGAAATAGTGTCATATAATTAAACACCTATAGGTAATAGAATTGTGACACCTTTATTTGAATATGTTATATTAAGTAATACTAGATTAAAAATACATAAAATATCTATTCCTTTTAGACTGGAAAAACAGCCAATCAGTGTTCTTACTTTAGTTATTAGCATTCTGTCAGACTTGTACAGTAATGATTAGTTACCCTTTATTGTACTTTTGGCATGCTTCCCATGTTCAATTTCATTGTAAAGAAGGAACACATAGTTAAGGAAATTACAAAGAGGGGAAAAAGTTAAAATAGAGAAAATAATGACATAGATTCAAAACTGATTTTAACTTATTGTTATAATAAGACTTTTGCAAGTAGAATGAAAAAGAACTGTATTTGACCTATTTTGTGTTCAGCCTTACAATTTTGACCTTGACATAGTCTATTTCCTTTGGGTTAAAGATTATTTTCATCACAGCACAGGAAATAAGCATACATTGAAATAAATGCGTAAAAATAAATTCTAAATATCTGTTAGGTGAAAACACTAAAATTATTCATCAAATATAGTATGATTGACTTAAAATATATATACATGTATAGTCCTAAACAGTTTTCCCTGTGAAGTAGTGTTATTACTCATATTGTGTCTTGCTAGAATGTAGTTTTATTATCTACCCAATGACACTTTATTTAAAATGTATGTGAAAATGGCCAAGTTAAATACAGACTTTGTTATATGCTGAACTGTGAAGTAAAGTGTCATTAGAAGGAGTGAAACTCCGGACGGCTCCCCTATATTCCAGCATTACCCAGTTCCCAGATCCCTGCTGTGTAGTTGTTCCACTCGCCAAGAAGCCTGTTAAAGAGCCCCCAAGAGCATGTGTACAGCCCTCCATGTTAATAGTTAATTGGTGAGGATGGCAAGATGAGAGGACAGCCGAACATGTGGTCTCTCAGACTCAAGCCGTAGACAGACCTTTAGTTATAATAACAGCAGCTGCTCACATTCTCACAACTCCACTGTTCAAAACTCTGTTGTCGAATGAACGTTGTCGTGGATTGAAAAAGAAAGAGAAAAGGTTACAGCTAAGAGAAGTAATTAAAACCCTACCTTGAAACTCTTCATTCCTGTTATCTTAAGTAAGAGAATATTATTTCATCTTTGAAAAACTTAAGTATAAATTTCCATATTATAAGTTGTAATATTTCAGCTACATTGAACATTCTGCTGGGTTTTTTTTTTCCCATTTACTGTTAGAAACACAAATGTTTGTACACCTTTCGAAATTTTTTAATGAATTTTTTTTGTTGTTTAACAGTGATAACTTTGAAGCTCTTACAGTAGGATACTGTTTGATTGCCATATCTGGCAAGATATGAAAGTGTAATGTTTTCTGGTCTTATTATAAATGAGAACTGGCTTACTAGTAGCGAAATTTGTTATCCATTTCCAAATTATACAAATATTTTGTGCCTTTTATATTAATATTATTTTTATTTCCCAGTGACAGTTCTGCTTAAGAAAAATGGTGACCAATAACATTTATTCTTTTTGGAGATAGAAACTTAGGTTCATGCCTTATTATGACTATACTGATGATGTGAAAAGAAAATAAATTTCCCCTAGCTTATGCATTTTATTTTCACAATCTGTGACAGATTGTTCTTGAGTTGTATTTTTTATTGATTGAAATTACTTTTACCTGAAACTGTCAGGAAATAAATATCAAAGCACTTACAGTTGTAATTAAAATACGAAAGGTTATTTTTCTATACCTTTCTCACAGCTTTCCTTTCAAAAAAGAAAATTTACTTTTCATTGCTGCTAATCTGTTCAAGCTGTCACAGTCTACACTTCCAAGGAATTTTTAAATATAAACAACCCAATAAATTTCTCCTTAACTATAATAATGCATGAATGAGAACTTCCTTGATATTACTGATGATAAAATATGAAATAAGATTTTCTCATTCTACCATAATTCTTAGTATTGCAAGTATTTAATGTATTTGCTATTGAACATTAGTTGGTAAACTACTTAAACTTTCATTTATTCAGAGCAGATTTCAGGTTTGAAACTGACCTGTAATATATTTTTATTGGTCATCATTGGCACTTGGTCAGCAATAGACTATTCAGTTTCTATCATATAGCCACTGTTTTCCAACAATTTGATCTGTGGAATTTCCCTCCCCCTACCCCACCTCCAGCTATGTCACTGCAGAAACCTGTCAGTGACATTAGTTTGCTTAAACCAAGGAAAATTCATTTTCTGAAGAAAAAAGCAGGAAGAAAGGCCCTTGTTATATATCTCTTGAAAATTGAGTGGAGTTTTATTTAGTATGTTATTTTAATTGCTATATTTTAAAATCTATCTTCTTTAATATAAATATATTAAAACTTTGAACTCACTGAAGTGAATCATACAGTATTTTGCAGTGTAGAGAAATTCAGAACAGACATTTTCACATCCAGAAACTTTTGTGTTCATGTTGAGTATTGTAGCAACTAAACTCTAAGTCAAGCAATGGACAACTTTCAAACTAACTACTAATATGGGATTATGAAATGTGGACTCCAGTGACCTTGTGAATTTCTCTCAGTGTGAAATCTTTTATTCTTAAAACAAACTAAGAATAATTGTATGGTAAAGGAATAATAGACTCTTGTGAGTTTAAAAATATAAAATTTTGGAAAATAGCTTTATGTAATTGTTGCTATGAGCATTATAGAAAGGCATAACAACACCTTCTGCCATATAGTTTAATCTATCTTTAATGGTCTTTTAAAATGTACTTTATTAAGGAGAATTATTATTTGAAATGGTCTTCTTTAGATGCAGTTTATTAAGAATATTTAAGGATGAAAATTACAGATTTAATCTCTTGATCATGACTATCAGTTACTAAAGGATTAAGTCAGATTTTCTGGGTAACAAATTTTCGTACTCTCAACTAAGAATCTGCCTTTATTTTTCTAGACCTTCTCAACTGGCCTGATATAGTTTGTAAGAAATTAATATTTTTAAAGTTTAAATAGAAATAATTTTTAAAAATGAAATGAATCATGTTAAAATCATTTAAATTTTACATCATATGTGTCAAATTCCAGTCTTTGAAAATTTAGTAGCTTCATACAAGTTTGGTTGAGTTGTAAGCAGAGTCTGTTATTTTTTTTACAATAACAAATAACAGAACTGTGTTTCAACTGTACTCCTATACACTTGGATTTACAGATTTTTATAGCTCATATTTTATATTGCACAATGTAGTATCTGATTAGTTTTTAAATCAAATATTAGCTTGTATGCACTATACATGTATATCTGATTTACTTTCTTGGTCAAGGATATTTGAAAGTTTTTACACAGGTAAATTCCAAATTGCTTATAAGTTTCTGTCTGTGTAGAGAATTAGAAGCAGTATATTTGCCATTTGGTCTTAATATCAATATGCATATTAAATAAGGACAGCATACTTAAAATTCCCAGTAAGATTCATATGTATCTTTAAAAGAAAAAAAGTCACTTAGAAAACTTTTATTATAATTAACCAAAGCATATTCAATAAAGCATATAATGAAAAATAATTTTGGTTTTAACAACTTATTTGCTTTGCCTAAAATTGCTTTATGAAGTTTTGGTTCATATAACAATTCACACCATAGTACTTTATAGTGGTGATGGTTATTAAAGTACTATTCAGAGTCAAAATTTTCAAGTATATCAATGATAGAAATAGTGAAATATCTCATCACAGTATGGAGATTGAGTCATCTGTTCAGGCATATGGAATCTTTGGCTGCTGGACTGCATAGTCTTTATAATGCCCAGTGTCCAGGCGTGGACACAACTGTTCTGGGTGCAGAATCGGGAAGGGACTCTGCATTTTGTCTCCTTGAACATGGTAGAAGGGAAAAAAGGGAAGGATCCTTAACATTATTTTTATTATAGAGTCTACTCTACTACATCACTTTTTTTTGTATACAGAAAAGAAGTACAACTTTATTTAATTTTGTGTTTATTTTACA
Source organism: Neotragus moschatus (assembly GCA_006410615.1). NCBI lineage: Eukaryota > Metazoa > Chordata > Mammalia > Artiodactyla > Bovidae > Neotragus > Neotragus moschatus. The sequence goes on along the minus strand of SJYA01002280.1, from coordinate 4,512,276 downwards.
AATAGAATAACTAAGCTTTTTATCTTTAGTGTTACAGGCTTTCTGAAAAATACCTGTGAGAAAATGCACGTCTTGAGTTATTCCTACTTATATACTTGCATGCACACCCTCCCTTAAAGAAAGATTACTGTCTTCAAAAGAAGGGTGATACTTATTTCTTAATATTGAGACAAAACATGCTTGTAACGAATTATAATTTAAAGCTGTGTAAATACTAGGTCATATATTATATCCTAAATGTTTTATTTTAGCCCTTTGCTCTTAATTGCATTATTATTACTATATAAAGAGTTCTTGCTTCTTTAATAATATTTTCACACCCTATGTAGTTAATCTTTAATGTTGGGGAAGATAGGGGGAGAGATTAAATTAGCCTTGTAACCTCTCTCTCTTCCAGGTTGATGATGGAAAATAAAAGCTCTTAGCCACAAAATGTAACACTTAGAATTAATATTTAATTAGACTAGCAAATTGTACACTGTGGCTGAAAGCTTCCAAAGAGTTGTTAGTGCTACAATTGACCTACAGGTTTAATAATAACTCACTTCTAGAAGCAAGTGCCAGTTCAGCATAGTAGAGCCACCGTAAGAAAGTCCTGAGAGATTAAAATCAGCAAACCAAATGGCAGGCAGGGATTCCTGGGATGGAGCCTTCTGGAAAGCTGGGAGCTGGAATAGCTTCTAAGCCAGGATTCAGATGAGAACAGTGGGTGAAAAAGCTGATCCCTCCTGTTCTGGGAGCTTCTGGTTATAGGCCAAAATCTTAGAACAGATTTTTACTAAATGTTTTTGCTGCAGCTATTAACTTACATTGAAAATCAAACATTGAATAATTTTTCTGTAAAATTTAACAAAATTTTTGTGTAAACATTAGTTCTTAATTTCTTAACATATTAGTACATAATATCTGTAAACTCAGATCATTAGATTATCAGATAGGTTTGGCGCTGTACATCTATGCTGTTTTGCTGTGACATGCTGTTTCCTTGTTCCCTGTATAGTTGATTTATATGGTTCATTTCTATATTATTTCATTACAGGGCATTATGCAGTGCCTGAGAAAGAGATTGTGAAGTCTGTACCCCAAGAAATTTTTTCCCTTCCAGAAGGTTTATATGTCAATAAACATAAATCAAGTACATTTTTAATTTTTAAAGATAGACTATAAAAGCAGTGCTGTATTTGTTTATGCTTATATTGCAATTACATTATAAGGTAAATAACTGGACCTCCTGGTGAAACATTGGATCTTTATATCTCTGAGAAATTAATCTGGTGAAAAACATAGGATACCATGAGTTTGAAAATGTGCAAATACAAAACAGCCAACTAAACAAAAGACACACCTTACATAATTTATTGGTTTTATCTTAAATAATTAAAGGAAAGCTAGTCATTAGTTACAAATTCAAGCAGGTGAGAACCTTGCCAGCAGAGGGAGTAGTCCTGTCTTCCGTCAGGTTCCCATCACTTTCCCACCTGCCTCAGCTTTTTTCCCAGCCAGTCTCCCATCTGGACCTGGCTCTGTCAGTCTGTTCCTGATGACAGGCTATAATTTTATACTCAATATGGGATTATTCTAAGCTGATTTTAAACTTTAGTATCTTTAACCTACCACTGCATCCCACACATCAGCTGGAAGCTCTGTTTGATATTTGGATATCAGCAATTGTTTTTCCAGGCAGAGTGTGAGCTTTTGGACATCCGCGAATGCATTTTAAGGGTTTCATGTGTAAAGCAGTGAGCAAAAAACTTCTGATTTAGGAAGTTACTCATAAAAGATTTAACAATACAAGCAAATTTCCATGTGAATAATTTCTGTAATATGAAACTAGATGATGTATAGTTTATTAAAACTAAAATTAATTTTGAATATTGTGACATTAACTGTCCAGCCTGTTAATTACAGTATTTTGTTCAGTCCATTTATAAGGGTTTTCAGAATGCATAAGTTTTTTTAAGTTTAATAATAGCATACTAAAAAATAAAACTGATGTAAAAAAATGTTCTGCAAAAGCATGTAGTATTTGAGACCAGTGTACATGTAAATAATATTTCTGAAAATAACATCGTGTGTTATTTAAAAAATGCTTCAAGCCAAAAGTGCTTCAGTGCTTTTAAGCCAACAATTTCACACCAAAATTTAGAATATTAGTATTTGATAACATAGAAAATATACAAAATATGGCTCCATTGCTTAATCTTAGTAAAATTTGGCTTCATACTCAGCAGTTTCTTTTGCCCTTGAGGTAAGCTACTTTGTGGATGTGTTTTAAGCATTAGAAAAGGGAGCCAAAATATGTTTGTTTTATGATTTCCCTACATGAATATTGGTATACAGTACTACCAAGAAAATGTCACAGTTAGAATGTTTTAATTTACAAAAGCCCCTCCATATTTTAAAATTAACTGTAACTTTGAGTAAAGTTCAGTATTAAATCTGTAAAAGCTTAATTTAATACCCTTACTAAGATATTAATATTATATATTGGCATACTTTTAATAAATTTATATTCTTTCTTCAACTCAAAATAATTATGAATGTCACTATTTCCCCACTGTCAATTTTTTTTTAATCAATAATAATCTAATCTATAGAAGTAAGTGGCAAGTCTGGGGAAGGTGGGGGAAGGCATGTAAAAAGCTACAAACTATATAACTGTTTTGATTTTATTATTTCATAAGTTTGAATTCAGTTGAATGGAAAACTTAATAATCATGGGAAAACAAACACCTCATTAAATATCCCTAGGTTTATCCTTTCTTTCAAGCTTTTTTTTTTATTACATGACCTAGAAAATGTTATGAGTTGTAGTATGTTTGTGTTTCTAAAATCTTTTTTCAGGATATGTTATTATAACTTGAGCTGTTAAGTAAAATACTTGCTTTTCTTGTGGTGACTCCCTCCCCGCAATAGACACACACATCATGTCACATGGTAGGGTCAAACCTAAAGTAGCATAAATATTTCTATTTTAACTTCAATATTAACTTAATAGTGCTTTTCTGCTGTTGTAGTCCCAAGTCTGACGCTCGCCATACTTGGACGGAGCTCTGTCCTTCATATAGTGTGTTTTCCCTCTTTCTCATTTGAGTAACCCAAGAATTTATTCTCATTTGAGGCACTGCATAAATGCTTTATGTCAGTTGCTTTATTCCTTTCAGGCTTCTTGATAATTAAGTGATTGGTTAATTACTTTTTAACTTTCTTGTTAAAAGCTTTCCTGGAGGTATATTTTGTATTGGTGCAAACTATCTCTTTTATGTTGCTGAGGTAATTAGGTCCCAGTAAGGAGGGAAACACTTAGGGTTTGATATAGTCTGACTGTTACTTGGTTACTCTGAATAAGTATCTCAACTATTTTTATTAGAAAATGAAGGGAGCTTTTGATGGCAGTAGTTGAATTTTTATTTCTTAACAAAACAAAGTTCATGATTTTGACTTTATGAGCTTTGAATTGGAAAAGAGCATTAAACTAACCTTCCTTTATTTAAAATCCATTTAATGGATTTGGCGATTCCTAATAAAAAGAGGTTCCCTTTCTGTATAAGCAAATAGGAAACATTCTATAAAATCAAACAAGAAACAATCAAAACAAAAACTCTGTAAAGTTTTTCTGTGAAGTTAAAATTGGAGTAAGAAGGTAGTCAACTGGGCATTGTGATGTGCCTTTTTTATCTGCAACATCATTTGACATAATTTAGATTTCAGTAATTAAGAAATTACATTGCAACAGAAAGTTTTAAGAACTTTTTTTGTAACTTAACACAATGCTATTTGAGGTTGCCAGCAAATCCTCAAAACTCCTGGACCCTGGCTCTCTTCTCTTCTGGCTTCCCTCCTAGTCATGTCTTGGCTATTGTCCAGAGCTGACAACTTTCACCCAGGCCTGAAGGGGAGATTTGTCTAGTGTAAGAAAGATTTTTGAGTCATCCTAGATTTTCTCATCCAGATGGGCAAGTAGGAGGGGTGGCAGTATCATTGTGTATATGTGGGTGATATCATTATGCCATGCATGCAGTGTAGCAGTTAATTTACTCATACTTCTGAGTTCCAAATATCCTTCTTCAGATGTTCCTTACTGGCAACTATATTGTATTAACTTCAAAATTAATACAAAAATTACTCAAAATTTATGTCTGAGTAATGGATGCACAAATACCTTTACTTCTCCATTCCTAGATATATACATATACTGTAGACCAAAAAGGCTTCACATCTTAGCTAATAACATAAAAACACTTGTATGTTATTATAATCTTTTAAGATGAGAATATAGAAGTTCCAGTTTCAAGATCTCTGCTAAAATCATTCTGCTAAAGCTGTCTGAATGTTTCAGGTTATAATAAGGCAATTTATTATCCATAATGTGTTCTTCCTAAAGTGAATTGTGATTATTATGCTTTTAAGGGTTTTTAAAAGCAGTTGATTTTAGATTCTTTTAAATAAATTTACCTACCTTTATCTAAAAGACCATTTAGTATTCATGCTATGATTTGAAAGACCTTTTGATGAGAGTAGTTTTAAGATATGATTACATCACTATACCACACTCCCTGTGAACCTTGGAGGTAAAGAAGTAACATCAACACTATTTGAACTTTTGAAAAATAAATACATTTACATGCTCAAATATCTTTTATGCTCTTCAAGATAACTGGAAGACTGAAATGAGTTTACAATTAAGATAAAGTTTTATCTCATTCAGAAACTTAGATGTTATTCTCATGTAATTTCTTGTGCTTTTTATTTTATAGACATTTTTCAAATTCTGTAGAACTTTCACAATTAATTTTGTTTGCCACATTACATAAACTGTTTTCCAAAATTGCTGTATAGAAAGCAGTAAAGTCACTGTTAAATGTAACTTAGTTTATAGTAATATTAAAAAGTTTATTCTGTCCTGATACTTCATAGAAGCTTTTAAGACAGAATTTAATTTGTAGTTTATAACTAATGTAGATCTATGGAACTTAGAAGCATAATAAATGAAATATATGAATGAGTTTCTGAGATTTTAAAATCTAGGCTATCTGTATACTTTATATTAATTCATTAGTTTTCCTATGCAAAGTAGACAATTGTTTTAATCCCCCACAAATTTTCTTAAGAAAACTTACAATGTAGACAGATATTATAGGAGAAGTAGTTTATTTAAAGTAAATTTTAAGGTTAAAGTAAGGAAAGAAATCCTCTTTGAAATAAACAAATGTCAAGTTGACCACTTAAATATGCAGGACCTTGCTTATATCCTACTAGAATGGAAGACTAAATCCATCCTTAAACCTTAAAATTTCTATTATTCATATCATTAAGAAAGGCCTAGTTTATATCACTGAAATCCTAATAGTTGAATTCCAACAGAAATTGACTTTTATAATTTTAGCTTCAGCTATTTAGACACAAAGGCTTAGTCTTCTAGTATAGATAAAAGGAAATCTGACCTTTTTGATTAAGAAATATTGTCAGTAGCCTTTATAAGTGCTTGTTCATCTGAGGGTCCATGACAGGAGTACTCTTCCCAGTTGAGTTTATCCTAAAAATGAAATGATAAGAGTCTGCTGGTTGTTATCTAAGATCCTTCTTAATGGGAGAACCACATGGTTATTCTTCTCCCACTTGTTCTCACCCTCTACAACCAACTCAGCCTTACCCCACCCCCACCCCAACATTGTTCAGTACTCAGCACAATGAATCATTTTCAAGTTGACTCATTGTGAACTGTCTCCCAGCTGTTGGAATGTCTGGCAGACATTTTTGTTTGGGTGAAGAATAACTGGCTGAAACCCAACCTGGATGAGTTTGATATAATGGTCTTTGGCTAAAGAAATATTGAGAGGAGTGTGTTTATGGCCTCTGAAACCCCTGTTATTCCTGGAGTAGGACCATCCCCTGTGGCATAGAACTGAAAGTAAGGGATCAATCTGGATTATTTTCTCACCATTGAATGAAAAATTGCCTTGGAAAAAAATAGGCATTTCCAAATGATGTTTGTTTTTCTATACTTGGTGCCCCTGTGATTGAAAGTATTAAAGACAATTAAGGATAATTATTTTTCTGCTTCCTTTTAAGAGTTCTAATTCAAAGGCTCTAATATTCTTTTTATCATATACATTTCTACCTACAGAAGAGTTTCATAGTACTGTCCTAGATGTGAGTTAACTAGTCACTTTAGCATAATATTTAGTGACAGATTACTGTATATTTCAAACCAGGGAGTATTGACCAGCCCTCTTTTATTTTTTATTCTTATGCAGTCTTTATTAAGAGGACTTAAGAAACAGGGGAATACCCATAAGCTCAATTGTCAATCACATTTTCAGAAAGTGAACGTATGATTGTATTTGGACTTTTCTTCTACAGGGATATAGTATCAGACTGTAAGTTGTCTCAGCTGTTTTACATTTCCCATCCTTCTTCAAAAGATTAGTTTTAAAATGGTAGACATTACCAGTGTGTAAAATAGGAGTTTCAAAGTTATCAAAATTTTAAAAGCAACAATTTTTTTCAACTTATCTAGATCTCCAGATCAAACATTTTTCTAAGATGTTATAACCTTTAAAATAATTTACCAACCTATCACCCTATCAAGGGTTATAAGGCAGATTGAATTTTATTAAATAAAATAATTCAAGAAAACCTGAAGAGTATTAAATGGTGATATTTTTAGTTGTTATATGTGTTACAGCCTTGAAATTCTGGTTATTTTAGAACTATCGATATTTAAAATGTGATGTATTTTTATATTACATTATATACATTGTGTACATAATGTACTTTATGTATACTATGTTTTATAATGTATTGTTCAGCAGTAGTTTTGGTTCAGGTCTGATAGTGTTGGGAAGAAATGGGGGGCTACTGGTCTAGTGCTGGTCGTCTAGCACCTTTTCTTTGCCTTTATTGTTAACCCAGAGCCAAATAGCAGCATCTGGAAAGAAATAATAGAAGACTTTCATGCTGCAGACTCTTAGCTGCAGACCCTTCCATGTTTCTAATATGATAACAGAGGACCTCAGCTGTTATAGGGCTGGGACCTGGTCCCAGCTGACAGATGATAGTGGAGCCTTGTCTTCCATATTCTGCTTACTGTATACTCCTTCTGAATCCTAGTGTTTATCAGATTTTTCAATGGACAATGGGTTATTTGAAAAATAATACTATATGAAAATAAAGGTAGCTTTGCCTCTTAAGACAAGAGAAAAAGTACTTAACATTTTCTACAAAAACTAAGGTACACCCCCTCAGCTCTTCAGATTAGAATAGCATGCCTTCATGGGCTGAAATTTTCAATTAAGGGCTCATTTTTCATCCATTTTCCTGCCCGTAGTAGCTTTAACTTTTAAGTTATTTCTCTATGTTGANTTATTTGAAAAATAATACTATATGAAAATAAAGGTAGCTTTGCCTCTTAAGACCAGAGAAAAAGTACTTAACGTTTTCTACAAAAACTAAGGTACACCCCCTCAGCTCTTCAGATTAGAATAGCATACCTTCATGGGCTGAAATTTTCAAGTAAGGGCTCATTTTTCATCCATTTTCCTGCCCGTAGTAGCTTTAACTTTTAAGTTATTTCTCTATGTTGATAGTATGTGTTCTCTACAATTTGTCATTGAGATGGCATGACACTGCCTAGATGCTATATTTTAAATATAACATGAGTGTTTTGTTTCCTTGTTTTACAGAATAAAGCAGTTATTGCTCGTGTTACAAACTTGTCAGATACAGTAGTTGGTCTGGAATCATTTATTGGTTCTGAGAAAGAAACCAACCCATTATATAAGGATTATCATGGTAAGCAACACTTTTAAGAGTAAAAGGGGCCTGTTCTTGTTTCCTGGAAGAATCTTGACAAATATCTACCATCATGTAACATGAATTTTATTTTATAATAAATCTATTGTTAAATGTTTTTCCTTCCTGGCCAGTTTTTTATGGCAGTTTCTCACCAAGCTACATTAACTCTATGAACCATGGTAAATATTTGAAAAGTTTCAAACCCAGATACTAAGGCATGGATCAGTCAGAGGTACATTTTGTACCTAAAGTTGCTGTGAAATCAGTCATACTTATTAACCATATTAGAAATAAATATTATATTAATTATAATAACAGCTATGTATAGTGGTTTATACTTTACAAAGCTTAACTGTATGATAAATAAAATTCATACAGTATTATAGTTAAAAAGTCCCAATCAATCACACTTTCAGAAAGTGAACGTCTTTTATTATATTTGGACTTTGTTCATTTTGTTGCTGGAGTTATAAGCAAATTTTAAAGTATTACTACCCTAGTATAAACACTGGTTAATTAACCAGGCTTTTTACTTTTTTTTTTGAAGCTATTAATAATGTTTTAGTCATTTGGTTAGTTTGGGGATTTTTTTTTTTAATAAAAGTTTTTATATAGAACTGTTGAAATAGGATAAGTTTAGTAGTTATTCTTATCTTAGCTCTAAACTGAATATTAAGTGAAGTGAAGTCACTCAGTCGTGTCCAACTCTTTGCAACCCCATTGACAGTAGCCAACCAGGTTGCTCCGTCCATGGGATTTTCCAGGCAAGAATAGAGTGTGGTAAATAATCAATTTTTACCTGTTTCCTTTTTCTGAGTAAATACTAATTATTTCTGTTATTATTGTGGAACTGCTAACTTCCATGGAAACCTTAGTTTAAAGACTGAATACCTTATTTGAAGCCTGCTACAAGATCGTGTAAGACTGTGATCATAGGACTGTGGCAATTTCTAGAGTCTATCAAATAAAAAATTATAAGATACTTATAGCCACCAGTACTTTGAAGAGTTGACATAAAACTTTTTAAAAAATAATGAAATAGTGTGATCTAATAGTCAAATATTTTTTAAAAGGCTAGAAAATATAAACTATGAACACAAAATATGTAAAATAATTTACCTCATGATCATTGCATAAGAGTGCGTTTGGTATCAGCCCGGATTAACCCTCTGTATTATTCATTTACTATGTTACCATTTGCTTTGATAGAAAGAGAACTATTCAGATTAAACTATTTCCCTTTCTTTTTCTAAAATTTATATTAAGCTGTAATTGATGTGTAATATTGTATTAGTTTTAAGTATAGAGCATAATGTTATATATATACTGAGAAATTACCACAATAATTTTAGTTAGCATCCATTACCACACATAATAGTTATACCTTTTTTTCTCTATTAATGAGAATTTTAAGATTTACTCTTTTGGCAGCTTTTAAATTTATGATATGGTCTTTTTAACTTCAGGATTTAAGTATCTTATAACTGGATAAAATACTTTATTATTTACATTTTCTTTTAAAACAACTCAAGTTAAACATTACCTTTATAAGTTATGTCTGAATATCATTTATAAGTACTAGGAGTTTATAAGTTTAGTATAATATAAATGATATTTTATATTCAAAAATATTATTTTGACTGAAACATTTCAAGGATTGAAAAGCTTTAATTTTTTTGTACTACTCTCTCTGGACTGATTATTTTTTTCCCACAGATTAGTGGGTGGTTCTGATGATGAGTGAAGTTTCTGTTAATAAGAAGGACGTGAGAATCACTGATACACTCTGTAAAGCCTCCTGATTTAATAGTTAGCTTAACACACACTTGGAAGGTTAAAATGAGAAATGTGCAAATGCATGGTGTGATTATTTCTAATATATTTTACTAAAAACTCCATGTGGGATATTTTACATTTGTATGTAAAAGCTATCTTCTTAATAACACTTTTTGCATTTTCTTAAGTTTAAAAAATTGTCAGATATTTTAGTGATATTTTTGAAGAGGCCATTTCTAATGGAGGTTGACCTTTTTAAACTAACAATAATATCTTATTAAGCAGCCAAATACACATACACAAAAAACTATATATTGTACTAGTGAAGCAGTTACATAAATAAGATTTATCTAATTTGTTCAAATGTGGCTTTGCCTTCTTCCCAGTGTTGAGGGATCAATATCTTTGGAATGGTGATCTTTAAATATGGGGTGAATCAGGCAGAGAGATGCACTGAAGTCGTCCATGTCTTCATCTGTGGCAAATGACCCTGAGTTTAGTCAGAAACTGCATTAAGCTGCACAAAAACCATCCAGTGCCCTTGTCAGAAAAAATTAGCAAGTGTTTCTGCTGACAAGAGGCCAAAGCTCACGGTTTACCTAGCACTGTTACAAAGCTTATAACAGCTCCATAAAGGTCTGACATGCCACAGAAATGAGTGTCTTGGGATGGCGTGGGGGTTAATGTTTGATCCTAGAGTGTACTCTGAAATGTAGTTTTCTTCAGTGGTTTGTTCAAGTCATTAATAAGGTGAATAAAATGAAATACTTTTCATTAGTGCTTCACTGATTATCAGTAACCCATAAGCCTTGTTTTGCTGGCTGCTTACTGGTGCATTTAATAAAATAAAGATCACTCAGTGGTGCCGTGGGCAGCACGCAAGGTGATAGCCATATTTGCTTACTGTAAATACAAGAGAAAATCACACACAAGCCAGCTGTAGTTTTGACAAGTATTAAGATCCCTCTTTACATCTGTACTTCTGTACCAAAGTGCAATTAGTTTTCCTCGCACAAGGATTTCTGTTTATCTTATTCTGCCTGATTACTTGAGTATAATCACACCATTTGCTTCATTGCTCCTGGTAGTAAGCTCCAGTTTTAAAAGGGGGAGGATGCTTGTGTGTAAATTTACAGAATTCTGCTGTAAGACTCTTTAATTTATGCATCCAAGGACAGCGTGTTTGAATTTTTTTTCTTTCCATTTCCTTTCCGCAAGGTCTTATTCATATTCGGCAGATTCCTCGGCTTAATAACTTGATTTATGATATATCAGATGTCAAAGACTTAGCTTTTAAATTAAAAAAGAAGCTATTCACCATTGAGGTAAGAGAGAATTTTTATGTTTGAGTTCACAGTCATGAGGTAAAAGTCTCTCTCTCTTTTTTTTGTTTTTTACTTTAATGCAGTTCATAGGAGATATTTCATGCTTTGGCTGTTCTTTGGCTGTAACAGAATAATTTATTTTAGACATTCTTTTTTATCTTTTATTCTAATGGTATATCAGAAGAGTACAGCAAAAATGATTTTCTTTTAAATGTCTGTTAAAAAGAAAGCTCCAAACTTACATGGTAAGTATGATATGCATATTTCCAAGGCATTCAAAAGCATCTTTAATTAAATGTTAATGAGCTGTGCTTATTTATGTGTGGAATGTGAATGATACCCACAATTGTGTATGCAGAAGAATAGGGGATTCTTATCTACATTCTAAAAACAGATTTCTTTACTATTCGTGAAATCACCATTCTGCTTTCTGTGCTGAATAAAACAAAGTATAATTTCCACTAATGTCTTTAAGTAAATTTCTTCAGAAACTTAAACATTTTTTGTGACTTTATGCCAGCAATAGTGACAGAAAGTAGTAGTACAAAAGATTTATTTAAACTTAATCTTGCTAAAGAGCAAATGAACATAGCACTATTAAGCAATTAAAGTTGATGTATTTATTAATGAAATAAATACTCAGAAGAGAGAGAGAGATGGCTTTTGGGTGATGTGATAGTTATCAGTATAGTCGGTGCAATTTTTTTTTTTTTTTTAACAAAGACATAAAACAGCCAAGCAGCCTTGACAAACCATTTTGTTTAATCTCTTTTCAAATGAAAAGCTCTTAAGCAGGCCACTTGTCTTAACTGCTTGAAACCATAAAAAGAGAGAATTGCCACCAATAAATTAGCATATTTTTAACTTCATCACCAAATGATGGTCAATGTGGCTTGGCACTGCTTTGGTGTTTGGGACTTCACCCTTAAGTGACCATTCTGGCCCTTTTTTGACCCTCTGCCCTCTTTAGCTGGCCACTTGATAAGGTAACTTAATGGTTCTCTCTCTTTTTCTCTTTCCCTTCACATTTGCAAGTAGCACTAACCTATAAATCATTGTAAGGGCCCTATCCAGTGACAAATTAATGTGCCCTCCTCCTAATTAATGGTCATCAATGTCCTTAATTATCTAATCCTATTGAGAGCAGTTAATAGTTAATCAGGCAGCCAGTTCTTCAAGCAGGTCATCTCTGCAGGAGTGTTGGAAGTTTCTCATCTGGGGATACTCCCTTCAAAAGCCACTTAAAGCCAAAAAAAGGAGAGTGTAGAAATAGTGATTCTTGAGCTAATTTGCCTTAGTTCTCAAAAGGAACCATTGAAATGGAACCCAACACTGTAATTGTTCAGTACTGCTTCAGTTTTTCTGACAGAATGTTGAGTAATTTACCATAATACTGCTAACACTTTTAGAGGGATAAAGTTAACAGTTGTTAACATGACAAGGAAAGCATGCCTCCTCATTTTCTTTTAGGCCAAATTTATATATTTAATGAAAGATGTAAGATTTTTTTCTCCATGTGGCACCTTTCTCCCAAGATGAGTATTCTGATAACCAGGTCTAAGGTTTCATGTCTGTCACCATACAAACTAAGCAACAAGAATCCCTAGTGAAAAACATATTGCACCCTAAGAAGATGGTTAGCACAGTAATATGAATTCATAAAAATATGAATGCTTATTCCCTCCCTCTCTCTCCCTCACACACACACACAACTGGGTCTTTTTTCATTGGTGATAAAGAACTTATATAATGTCAGGTGGGACCTCTCCTTTGAATACTTTAGGTTCTCATAGTGACTATATGTTGCCACTAGAGCAGATAAAAGGTCTAGGTTTCTCTTCCATTACTCTCTCTTCCCACTAGTCTAAACTAAGAGAACCCATATAATTGATCACCCTATGATTTGGAACCAGTATTTGAAAACAAAACACAAGTAGGTGGTGGTTCTTTCTAAAGTTAATACTCAGTACAGTTGATCAAATCCTTTACCTTTTGGGCTTATAACCTAATGAGTATGGTGTTTTCTTAAGTGTGGAAATAAAAGTGAAACATATTCTAAATAACTTATTTGTTTATGCCATAACATTCAATTTAGTAAGTAGAAAAAATACAGTTAAAGAATCAAAGCTAACAGAAGTATATACATACAGGATAAAATCATATACTTCACAAAAAGATTTGGTGATTTAAATATAGCACTAAATTATATGTTATAAAATACATTTGCAAACAGGTAGGAAATCTTTCGGGTGCTGGAAAGAGTCCTTTGTCAAGGGACAGTGTTTTAATATGCTCAACAAATAAATATCTTTTAAATCTGCCTCAATATTTAAAAAATGAGGAGATGTACACTACATTAGTGTGTAGTTTGAGGCTCTAATGTGCCAGACATTGAATCCATGTCTTACTTTCAGACGGAAAGGTGGTTTTAGCGGGTGAAGCAAAAATAACTTAGTTCTGATTCCAGGCAGGTAGATTTGTAATATGTTGGAATTTACTGTGAGTAACATGGTCTCAAAAGGTGGCACAAGTGGAAATTAGGGACAGAAGAAACAAGTAAAAACCCTCATGCCTATTTTTAGCATCTCTTTTCTTTGATTTATTAAATCATTGCCTTTTTTTACGAATGAAAACCGAGTATGTTTTTATAACAGCTACCCAGGGCCTCTAATAGGTAGAACAACTTTAATCAGTAATCTCTAATTTCTTTGAGTGATTTGGAGAAGGCGAAAGAATATTTCTTCCTTTTCAGAGCATGTATTGGTATTTGTCCAGATTCAGGTGGGAACATTTGTCTAATCACAGTAAGTTTTTACTGATACTTAGTATTTGTAAATTATAAAGTTGTATAAATTAGCCCCCCTACCAAAACAACAGCAGAATCATATCTTATAGTAATGACCCTAAAATCCTGGGATGCATTCTGAATAAGTAAAAGAGTAAGTTTAAAGTTGATTCAACATGGCTTCAGGTTAAAAGAAAAAGCTTTCCAGTTCTCTGAATGTTGATAATCTTTGTAAATCATACATAGTAATTCTCTAGCAAATATGATTAGCATATTTGATTAACCATAATATACTATTTATTTCTTGACCTTAATAGCTCCATTCACTCGTAGTTAGCATTTGTTAAGCCTGTATTGCATACCCAGCACTATTCTGGCTTATTATATTTTATATATTGTGATTAAATATTTTATATGAAAAGGCTTTCAAAGGTATAACAATAGACTAGATATATAGAAACTATGTCCTTTTCATTTTTGTATTTATCTATCCCAAAACTAAGAATAGTCATAGACTTAGTAGGTATAAAATCTTTGCTGAAATATATGTAATGCAGATAAATTGTAGAGTTTAAAGAATAGCCCAAATAATGGAACTATAAATATTATGTAAGTTCCACTAGTCAGGTGACCTATAAACACTACCTTTTCAGTTAAGTTCTATAAAATAAGTGATAATAATGTGTTATTATGTTAGATCTAGACTCTATTAAGGTTATTACAAACATGTTTTCTGCTTTGGAGATGGGGTTGTTTTTCCAGCTCTAAGATTCAGTGTTTTGAAGTTCACATCAGGAAGTGCGGTTACAGGGATATGCTGAAATAAGCAAGACTACTGTTCACTGCAAATTTTCAATATAAGGATAAACAATACTTACATAGCCTTTTAATTGGTTCAAAAATAGTATCATAAATATCATATTTTGTATGCTAAATGAATACTAAAAGTTCAGAAAATCAAGGGGAGTAAGGAAACCTAGGATCAAAGATAGTATGCAACACTAAATTTTCCAAGGTTGTCATAGTGACTGACACTCTTGTAGTTTGCAGAAGCCTATGCTTTTCTAATATGTAAAAAATCTCAAAAAATTTCTACTGAATCCTATCAAGTATGCTATACTATTAATATAAAGCAAATTTATATGGATGGCAAATACTACTCTGGTCTTAATACTTAAGAATAAATCTAAGTATGTAAAAATAACAGTTAATAAATGCTTTACTCAAATGCTTTACTCATGTGCTTTACTCAAAGTTGTCTCTTATACTTTGCTCCTAATTCAGAATACAGGTCCTCAGTACTTCTCCAATCACCAAGAACTTTTTTCTCACAGAATAATTGATTAACTGGCATTTAAACTACAAAAGTGTCAGTCACTATGACATCCTTGGAAAATTTAGAGTGTTGCATGCTATCTTTGATCCTAGTTTTCCTTACTCCCCTACTTTTAACAGCTTTTCTCATTTTTAAATGAGAAGTAAAAAGATGAGTGCATGCTTACCATATCTAGAGATAGGGAGAAGAGATAGTTATGTGTCAATTCACAGTTATGTCACTAAAATTTAAAAAGTAAAAACAGAATTTCCGTGGTGGTCTAGTGGTTAAGACTTCACCTTCCAATGCAGGGGCTGCAGGTTCAATCCCCAGTTGGGGAGCTAAGATCCCACATGCCTCATGGCCAGAAAACCAAAGCATAAAACTGAAGCAGTTTTGTAACAAATTCAATATAGTCTTCAAAGACAGTCCACATCAAAAAAAAAAAAAAAAAAAAAATCTAAAAATAAATAAATAAACAAACAAATA